>OY747132.1:66788709-67288609 GCA_963556465.1 Berberis vulgaris
AGCCAGAGAAGACAAATCTCTCCCTCTCCACCCTCTCGAAGCTCGAGAGAAGAGAAGCGAAGCTCGAGAGAGAAGAGAAGAGAAGCTCGAAGCTCCATCGCCTCCCTCTCCCAAAAGGTAAAGCTGCTACATTCTTTTTACTTTATTTTCCCTATCATTTTCTCCCTCTTTCCCTCTCCGACGAAACGATGCTTTGGCGGTTTTAGGTTTTTGGTTTCGGAGAACATTTTCTCTGCGGCTCTCGAGATCTGCCTTTCATCGCTCGGTCGCGGAGGTAAGATTTCGATTTCTCTCTATGTTCTTCACTTCGTTTCGTCTTCAGTTGTTTCAATGAGCAAGATTGTCAGAATTCCATCTTGTAATCTCTCTTTCATCACCTCCTCCACCCATGACTTCCACCTCCATTTTTGAAAGCAAATAGTATCAGATTTCACTGTTTTTCACATTTTTCATACAAATGTATAAAAAGAAATTAGAATCTGGTAATGTTGATTTAATATGTTTCTGATATGAATTTGGTAACAGTGGTTTATCTTTGTGTGAATGCAAGTACATTGTGACTTTTCATACTTGGTTATGATGCATTTGTGACTTTGATTGCTTAACAATAGAATTTTGGCCAATGAATGTATTCCACCAAGTTTTTTTTTTGGAATGCTTTTGAGTTTTCTTTGTTGCATATGCTTTTAATTGGTATATCCACATGTAGTGAACTGAGATAGCATTTTCCACACTTCAAAGCGTCTTTTAATAACCAATGACTGTCTACCATAGTTATAAAAATGCTCATAGTATTGTGTATTGAAATGTATCATGGAGGCGAGGAAGATACAAGTAGTTGTAAGCCTAAGGATTAAGGGTAATGGTGTTTGAGTATTGGACCTCTTTTTTTTATTTTTTTATTTATTTATTTATGAACAGAGCTTTGCTTTGTGAGTGGTTGTGGAGATATGGTACTGAAGGGAGTGTTTGTGGAAGGAGGTGATTAAATTTAAGTATGATCCGTGTGGACTAAACTAGCTAGGACATGGCTAGGATGTGATTCTTGAGATATTTTTGCTCATAGGGTTCTATATCACCTTCTTTTATGACCTTGTTATGCACTTAATTGGAAAATGGTTTCAATTTGTTATTGTAGTTATGACCTTAATTGTAGCATTGTTCCCCAAAATAGACTATACATGATTATTGTACTAGGGTTTTTTTCTATGCATCTTGTTTATTATTTATTTTTGTAGCCGCCAGGTTCAAGCAACGAGGTGGAGTATACAAACTATAGGTTATGATCAGGTTGGTTAATCTTGTTTATCTTTCCTGTCTTGCGTATAAAAAAAAAGTTAGTTTCATTAATTTACTGTCCACTGCCACTACTAGTTTCATTAACTTATTGTCCACTGCCAATACTTATACTATTACTATTCTGTGATCTAGTGTGTAGTGAGTGAGGGTAAGGAAAATGAGGAGCTCAAGTTGCTTAAGGATTGTGATATTGAGCAAGTTTTGAATTGGAGACCCCATTATTTATATATATATTGAGACTATAAATAGAGATATTTCTGAACTTAAAGTGCAGAAACATTTCTTGCCTGAGTCTATTGCCCATGGATGAATGTGATTGCAAAGTTTGTGTGCAGAAGAATGGCTTCTGTAGTGCTTGTATGTGTCTTATATGAAATGTTTACTGAAGTAGGCTTATGTATACTGGTAGGCTTATCTATAATGTTTACTGAAACGTGATATATTGGTAGGCTTATCTATAATTATTTCCATCTATTTTGCTCTCATGATTTGGTGCCCAAATTAAGCCAATAAAAAGACTCCTAGACATATGCATTGGCCTTATAACTGAAATTAAGGTCAGCAAAACCATTAGTTTTACCAATACACCATGATGGCCATCACCACTACCACCACCCCCACCCATATTGCCACCTCCTGCATTTGTTGTGTCAGATTATAGTAAAAACTTTTTTTCATCTACAGTAAAAAATCCAAATCTACCTTCACATGGCTTCAATACTTCCCCTGTAGCTCTCTTGACAAATTAATCAACTTAAGCACATAAAAAAACTAAAAAGAGGATGTCTCAGGCGTGGATTGTGATTTTGTTTTTCAGAGATGCTTGTACTAACTTCTTGGCAGACCCAGCTGAAGTTGAAGCAATGAAGTTTGGTTTGTTTACTGCAATGAAGTTTGGTTTGTTTGTTGGAAAGAACATAGGAAGATCAAGGAAGAAGAAGGGTCAGGTTTTCTCAGTCCAAGGTGATAGGCAACATCATGATCACTACAACAAAAGTCCTCTTTTATAACATTTCATAATAGCGTTTTTCATTCATTTGCTATAAAAGCCAATTTTTAGTTCCTATTGAAATCAGAAGAAGCTATTAAAATTGGGCGGGATTTGAAAACGCTGAAGGCGCTCGCCCAAATATTGACATCCCGCGATTTTCCACTCCCTCCAACCTACAAACCTGCATCAACATTTCCAAATGAACCAACATGGGGATTTGAAAACGCTGAAGGCGCTCACGTCTCTCTCTTCTGCAAATCTCCTCCTCTATGTCTCCCTCTCATGTTGACATCCTTCTCATGTCTCCCTCTCCTGCAATTCCTGTGTTGCTCTGGAGAGAACGAAATGAAGCAAGAACGACAACAGCAACCGTCTCTCTGTTGCTCTCTGTTGCAGATATGGTTTGGTTTGAGTGTTTGAAGTAAAGGTACCTCTCTCTCTACTCCTTTCATCATCTTACTCTTCTTGTTCATTTCGATCACTTTTTCTCTAAAACCCAAGCTCCAAAAACGTGCCCAGACAGATTTTAACTTAGGGTTTCTATTGATTGCAGAATATTCAGGTTTGATCAAGCATGAATTTGTGACACGGATGATGAATTTGAGGATGGAGAGTTGGAGCTAATGTTTCATAGGTAGGTAACACATCTGATTCTTAGTTGTCATTTTTCATTTTATCATTCTGAACTGATTACTCTTCATTTCTATCCCAATGAAGATTGATTAAGTCAAAGACATGGTAAATGAAAACCTAATCCCCTGTTTCATAAGCAAGAGCTGTGTTTTCCTTACAAGTCTTGCTAGGTTATTGTTGGGAACTTAAATAGTTCAAGGTTGTATTAGTAAATTTTGTGTTGCCTATTTAAGCTTGTCAACTCAACTCCTTTTGTGATGTTTTGGGTCATTGAAGGATTGCTGTAGCTTAATCTTAATGGAAATTTTGTTATTTTTCCTCTTTTCGGGAACTCAGATGGTCAAAATTCATTTTCTTTGTTTGATGTCTAGGCTTCTAATTTCAGGGATGTAAGTGGTAGTAGCCTAGTAGGTGTCTTAAAGTGGGTTTCTTTTTAATCAATATAAACTCAATTTTGTGTGTAATTTATAGATTAATGCAGGAGACGCATGACAATGGTTCATCTTTTTATTGAGTTTCTCTGGAAATCACTTGTTTATACCCAGATACTGCCGGTAAGCACTACTAGATGAAGGAGATTGATATCTGTAATACTTAATGCTTGGATTCTAGAAGTTCTATGTCATGTTATTTGTTGTCTCTTTTCTGGTTTTGGTCTTTGAATTTTGCAGTACAAAATCTGTGAACTAAATCTTGTTGAATTTTACAGAGTTCATAGAAGTTGATCTTGAGGTGCTATACTTCACCAATGTTCATTTCATTTGAGCTTATGTTTGTTTTATGAGAAGTAATGGTCATTGAGATGATAGGATCTTATGTCACCGATGCATTATGTAGTTCAAGTTGTAGGTTCTCATGGTTTTCGTATAGTTTCATTTAGGAAATTTGCATATTTACTTCACTGTCATCAAAGTTATGCAATGGGGTTCCTTTCAATGCTTTTGATCTAGGGTGTGGGACTTGCATTTGAGTTCATGCAATTGGTGCTTCCACGACAGGGACATTGCTCCTGATGAGGAAGAAGTTGCAGAAGCCTTGTTTTCTTTGGCAAGAATGTCACCAAACAATGAAAGCAATGCGGAAGAACAAACTTCAGAAGAAAAACGTTCTCTTTTGCAGGAAACAATAATAAGTCCTACTCTTTCAGCTGGAGGTTTATATCATATCTTTATATTCCTGATTGTTACAGTTCATTCTTTACTTATTCCATCTGTTCAACATCTCAATCATTCAATTCTGCAGCTCCAAAAGACAAGAACATCCTGTCTCAACATGCATCTTCAGCAATCAAAGCTATTGATATCTCTTCTAGCTTAGAAGGATCAGCTGCAGAAGCTGAGAAATGGAGCTCTTTGTCTGAATCAATTGGTACAGATAGATCTAATGCAGCTGGGTATCCTAAACTTGACCTAAGTCTGCAAAGTTCAATGTCTCTAGAAGATCGTGCAAAGATTTCTCGACCATCTACAATAGCCCATTCAAATGACATACCATCGCATGCTGCTTCAATGATGGGTGTTTCAGCTCAATTTTCACATGGGACAGGGTGTGTATATCTCTGTTTTACCGTAGATTTTAACTTGTACAGTTGTCTGATCTTCTCCTCCCCATTTCACTTGATCCACTAGCAGATCAGTACAATTGGCAAACCCGGTCTCATCTCTTCGTGAACAAATGCTAGAGAATGGACCACGACCGGTATGCTTCCAATTCCAAATGTGAATCCCCTTTTGAAGGGAACTGATTATAATCTGTAATGGTTGGCTTGGTGTGTTTTGCTTTGCAGGTTGTGAATGCACTCGGAAAAGAGGTGCATCACTCCATCAATGGGAAAAAGGAACAACCTACGTTGCGTGCACATGGAGAAGGTAGGTCTTTCTAAAAGAGATACTTTACAATCCAAGAACCTTGTAATATGAACATTTGTAAAGTCGTCTTTATTATCAATTAGCTGATCATGTCCTGTTATTCTGCTTCTTGCATTGCAGGTCCATCCTTGTTGCCAGGAATGTTAAGTTGGTGAAATCAGAGCAGACATACTCTGTTTTAATACATATATAAAGTTTTGATATACTCTGTTTTAATCTGAATGTACTCTCTGACTGCATCATTTTAGAAACTTGATAGTAGACATATATAGTAGTATATATGAAGTAACAGGATGCAGACATATATAGTAGTATCCAGAGCACATAAATACATAATAAAGTTTTGATATACTCTGTTTTAATCTGAATATACTCTCTGACAGCATCATTTTAGAAACTTGATAGGGATTATTTAACAATGATTTTCATATCTACATACAAGTTCAAGTCTTTCATTGACTGAGCTGGCGAATTAATTAAAGTTCTCCAATAAAAGTGTGCTTTGAGGGGCATAATGTTGGGTCTAGTGTTATGAATTGCAAAGGCCCTCCTAATAGGACAGTAGCGTGTAGGTGTAATTCTAATAGTGTTAATGGCAAATGTTGAAAAATTCTTTTTTAGGGGGTTTCATGCTCATTACTTAATACTCTTTCATGAAAAGCAAAATTTTGATTGGCTGGTAACTTAAGCAATCATCAGTGTAAAAGGGGCACAGTCAGACATTTTTTTCAATGATATCTTAGTTAATCAGTATTGGCTCTTTATGAATGCGGCCCTTAGCTATTTACATACCTTTCCTTCTTTGCACAAAGTGTCATTATCTCACATGCCACTAGGTAGCAGGCCTTGCAATGGAAGATATGATAGCCTGGATGCAAGAAGGTGGTCAGGTAAGATATTCATATTTTAGCTAGTTTTAGTTGCAGCTTTCCTTTTTTTCCCCTCAAAAATTTTCTTATGGCTGTCCTTTCATCATTGGTTGGAATATTTGATGCCACAAACAGCACCAGAAAGCGAAGGAATATGCTTATGCAAATGGCTGAAGGAAAATGCAAGGTAGCACGCTAAACTCAACTGCCACCCCCCATTTCCCCTTCTTTTACTTTTTAATATTTAGGCTATTAAAATGAAGATTCTTTTAATTGATAATTGTCATTGTTTGATTTGGAGTCTGTTCCATAAATTATGTTGGTTTATGGAGGCTGAATTGGGTGAGGAGATTAGGAGGCTGCATGATGTGGTAGGGAATGCCGTGACTGACAATCGTCATATCATCGTAGGGACTGGATCATCCCAACTGTTTCAGGCTGCACTTTTTGCACTCTCTACTGCTGATGCTGATGCTGATGCTGAACAAGAGCAGCCCATGAATGTTGTTTCTGCTATCCCTCACTACTCTGTAAGCCCCCTCATTACTTTTCTTTCTTTTTTTGTTTTTCAATCTAATTTTCTTGGATTGGTTTAGTCTGATTATTTTGGAGTTGGATGGTTATTATGGAAATTCTTTGTTAGAGCATATGAATACAACGAAAGATGGATCAGACTATCTTTGGTACATTACAAGGTAAGCAAATATAGTTGAAGAAATACTCAAAACTATTAATGCTTATCAGGATTGTATAGGATCTTTACCTGTTTTCCATGGTGTTCTGTTTATTTGCATAGAAATATTAATGATGATCATGCATACATTTAGAAGAGAAATAGAGAAAATAAGAGTCACAAATGCAGGAAACCATGTTAGAATCCATGGAAAACATATAGAATTTGATTAGAATTTGTCCTATACTACATAAATGGGTTCATTACTTGGATTAGTATTTTCTTCATGTGTGTTCCATGTCTAAGCATTGAAACTATTCTAAACGGAGTTAATTATTCATCCTAGTTTGTTCTAGAAATAATTATAATCAACCATACATGTGCACTGCTTTTTTTCGTTACCTGACATCATGCATAGCATCAATAACATAAGGAAAGTAGCTACAGTGAAACGTGTTCATTATTTGGAAACTCTATTTTAGGCACTAATGTATCAAATTGTGCAAACTAAAGGCACATTCTACTTTATTAAACCACAAACTAGGAAGATGAGTTTTTACCTTTCCTATATCGCATTTGTCTAATCGAGTTATATAATCAAAGTTTTTTCCTTTCACCTTTCTATTGTTTACCTTTTGTGTTCTTGCGAGTGTACTGTGCCGTAGGGTGCAAACTCCCAAGTTCTATAAGCATTCCACTTCCGGCAGGGGTGTCAAGAAAGACATTTTTGCTACTTAATTTGTTTAATACTAAGAAATTTTCATTTTACAGTACCGGGTGTCAAATGTTGCATATAACATAGTAAATGAAGAATGCAAACCTGTCCGTGACCCATTTGCCCCTGGATCCAGATCTGCCTCCATTGTATGTGCAGCAGCTGATGCCGAAAGACCCCTCTGGTTCCCAGGCAGCACCCCTCCACCTTGGCTAGATGGCAGCCTTCCAGGAGACTTTGGGTTTGATCGACTTGGTCTTGGTAAGTCAATCTTCATTTTTAGACAGTGAAGTTTATTCAACCCATGTACCAATTGCTCACGATTATTGTGATGGGTTGTAACAGCATCTGACCCAGGTAGCGTGTTTTTGTAGATTGTAATATGCAATCAGTGTAGAAAATTGTCATCCAGCTTTCATAATGTCTTCTTGGAGTATGGATCTTTTGAGATGTATCCCAAGTTAATATTTGTTAAGGGCTTGTTGATCTGAGCAACTCAGGGCTTACTTGTAGTGAGAAAGGGATTCTCCATTCGTGTCAACATGCCTTTGAACTATCAAACATTAAATTCGGGAAGTTAGGTGTTTATAAAATTTTCTGCTTTTAATGAGTTCATAATTTTGAAGATTGTTGTGTTTATTTTCTTATTGATGTTGCATATGATAACAAACAGCTTAGAATGCTTAGATGTGATGTTTTGCAATATTAATCCTTTGTACACTATCTTTATCTGATGAAATAGGAAACTCTGCACAATGTGTGGACTAGTACTACCAAACTGCGGAACAATGTCAGCATTGAAAGGATTGCCCTCCAACAACTAAGGCAAGAGCTGAAGCTGAATTCAGTTTTGGATGAACAAGTAAGCCATCCATATTAGTCTTTATTATGTTGATGTTCTGTGTTGAGTCTGAATTGTCTATAACATGATGCAAAGGTTTGTCTATACCATGATGCAAAGGTTAAGTTTTACACTAGAAGAAAACAGAGTGCCAAATTATAAAAAATTTGCTACCAGAAAAATTAGGGCTGCTAGAATACATGGTTGCCTTAAACCTGAAGGAGTTTGCACCCTGCATGATGGTGTAGACTGTGGACTATGCGTTGATCCAGAGATACTTTGCTTATCCAACCTTCTGTGGAAGTTGATTCATTGGTTGTTTGCAACTTGAGTTGCAATAGATAACAAAATAAAAATTAAAGCCCCTCAACTTTAATGTATCCTGCCATGATGCTTATTAGATTCATGTGAATAAGCCCTACCATGATGCTCCGGGTGGATATTCGTGCAGTTTGTAACATGTATCAACAATGCGATGGTCTTGATTGTAGTTGTGCAATGCAAAGGTGTCCTACTGGCATTTGATAGATCCTTGGCCTATGTGGGTTGAATTGTTTTATATATTCTTCTACATGCACATATTAAACTTTCTATGCATGGGATTTGGTATTTTTTATTTATTCTTTCTTATGTGTCAATGCAACAGGTCCACCTAGATTACCTTGAAGCAGGGGCAAATATAATAATTACTGCATCTTATCAGGTAATTTAGGTTTATTACTTCTCGTTGTATTTATGGTGAGATCTAGGAGAACTTTGAATTTTGAACTCTGATTATTTCATCTGTGAGGCAGGCTACCATTCAAGGTTTTGAGGCTAGAGGCTTCTCCAAAAAAGAAAGTGAAGCTTTGTTGAAGAAGAGTGTTCAAATTGCACTTGAGGCACGTGATATCTATTATGAGAATTCTAGGAAACGCTCTTATGATGACACCAGAAGCCGAAATACTTACGAACAATCTCCAGTCTTAGTTGCAGCATCGGTAGGGAGTTGGGCATGCAAAGGCAGGAAATGTGTGTGGCATCATTTGATTGGGCATGCAGTGGGATTTGCAAATATGTTGAGAGGATGAAACATGTTCATAATGTGTGTGGTGAAGGAGAGGGAGCCATGTGGAATGTTGATCTTTGAACAAAAGTTCTTGGAGAGAGCTATAAATGATAGATTAACCCATTGGGAAGTTTGGAACATAAGTGTTGTTACATTGCCCAGTAAAGGCTTGCTTGCAATACCCATGTACTTTTGAGTTGATTGGAACACAAGTATGTAAACAATTGATGTGTTACTTGTAGGAACAATGATACTACTGATTTTTCAATTCATTTATTGATTTGCCTCTATTCATGGAATTGTTTAAGTTTGGCACATTTAAATTTTTATTTTTTAGAAATAAAACTTATAAGATGTAATAAAAAGTCATTTGATAGCAAAAAAAAAAAAATTTAAAAAAAAAAAAAAAATTTGCTATGTATACTTACCATAGCGTTTTTAAACCGCTATGGTAGAGGCTAGAAACGCTATGATAGCCTCTACCATAGCGTTTCTGAAACGCTATAAAAGCCAAACTTACCATAGCGTTTTAAAACCGCTATAATAGCCACTGGGTCTATTATAGCGTCGGCTGTCATATCGTTTACTAAAACGCTATGGTATCCTACCATAGCGTTTTTGAAACGCTATGAATCAACATTTTTCTTGTAGTGGATGGTCAGACTAGTGGCAAATGGCTTCAGAATCCTGTCACAAATTTGCTTTTTTGTATCCATGCTTAAGGGCATTGTTTATAGATCTAATGATCAATGTGTATGTATGTTTTTGTGTGACCTGAATTTTCTCTTAAACCTGAATTGGACCTGACTTCTGTAGTTGATAATCAATTAAAGCTTTCTTTGTTGTGTCATCAAAGACGTTTATTTTCCTAAGTGGTTTTCTGTGAATGTTTCGATACTGGTAGCCGGCCTGGATGCTAAAGGGCATTGTTTATAGATCTGAGAAAACTTGTAGGTCTGACTGATCTACATTTCGCCTATCATGGTCTTTGTTCTAAGGTTCCTGGCCTTCACTGCTTCATAACTTCACAACATGATTCTGTGAGGATCTTTACAGCCACAACATGCACACATGTTTCTTAACATTCACACATTGTACCTATGATACCTAATGCCAATCAAAATTTGATTCTCAAAAACTCTATATACACTAAAGAACAATATGAAACACAAATTTGATTGGATTACGAAATATATTCACATAATACATGTTTATGTACATATTACATTACATATCATTATATCATTCGGCCAAGAGGTTAAGAATAAATAGTACAACTAAGATAATAATTACTATTATCAAAGTGTTGATTAAGTCCCTCGTCAAAGCCCAATGATCGTTGTTCCCTTGGGTGTCATTTCTTTGATAATTGGATGGACAGGCTTGTTCGTCAAAAACACGATCGTTAACTTTGACATCTTCATTGTTGTTGAATTCCTCCGAATCTTTTCTCGCCGCTTCCGAGCGAACCCACAACTCATATGATGCTCAGCGACTGACATAAACCCCTTATAGAGAGCACCCCTATACCCTGATACCGCAAATAAACATCCCGGCCAGTTCAGGTATACTTCGGGATTACGACTACGATACACCACGTATGCTCTGAATGCCATTCCTGCATTTAAAAAAAATTCAGAAAAGCAATGCAATGCAACAAATAAGGAGTATTTTTTTGAAAATTCAGAAAAGCAAAGCAACAAAGAAGGATGTTCATTTACTAACTAGAATTCATAAACCCAGTGCAACATTTTGCAACATTCATAGAAGCACATTTTACCAAAACATTAAAACAAGAAGTATTTCTAGAAATGGGAATAAAAAATATATATGCTGAAGGTTAAATAGAAGAACCTTTCAGGCACAGGGAATGGTCGGACAATTATTTGCAATTGAGAAATTACGTCAATAGTGACAAAATGTTCTCAACCATACAAAACAATTTCATCAAAAAGACACGTAAAGCAAAATTTAATAAATTTAAACTAACTTTTCTAGCACAAACTCGCCAAATTGAAAACACAAGTTTGATCACCGAACACTACCAAAAAAAAGGTACTGACTTGAAGATGAAAAGAAAAGCAAAACATTAAAACAAGAAGTATTTCTAGAAACGATTTATCCCTGGATAGCAATATTTTGCAACATTCATAGAAGCACATTTTACCACTTTGAAATTGAGCTCTACTGATCTCAGAAAGCAAATAACAAATACGAAGACACAATTTTTTTTTTTTTTTGAAAACCCCAATTCTCAACCCAATCAAAAACAGAAACGGGACACAAATTTTTTTTTTTTTGAAAACCCCAATTCTCAACCCTAGATCTAGTAGAAACCCCCTACAAGAAATCACCCAAAAATGAGGGAGAGACTTACATTCGGTTGAGTTTTTCTGATGGGGAGAGTTTTTCTTCGAATGGGGACGACGGTGGCGATGAAGCTTTTCTTCAATGGTGGAGAGAGGGTGGCGATGGACCGTCGGTTAGAAGAAGGTAGCAGCTTTACCTTTTGGGAGAGGGTGGCGATGGAGCTTCAAGCTTCTCTTCTCTGTCAAGCTTCGAGAGGGTGGAAAGGGAGAACTTCGTCTTCTCTGGCTTCGTTTGGGGAGATGGAAGGCTTCGGCGATTTCTCTTTCTTCGTTTGTTTGGGGAACGGGAGGGCTAGGGTTTCGATCTTTCAGTCTCAGTCTCAGTCTCTGTCGAGATGGAAATGGGGAGACGAAGAGCATTCCCTCATTTTCCCTCAAATTTCGATTTCCCTCCAATCTCTCTCTCTCTCTCTCTCTTTTTTTTTTTTTTTTTTTAATTTTACAAACAAGGCTCCCTCGCCATTTTCCTGGACAGTTAGAAAGATTGATGTACAATAAATAACAGCAACAAAAGTCAACAAGCTTGTGAGGTGTAACATCAAATTTCATGTCACTCTCTATACTAAATTATTAATCACTCATTCGCTCTCTAACATAGTAACTTTCTGTAGTTCATATTTAAGATTCATCCACTAGACCACCAACCAATCCCTATTCTGCAACTTCCAGTTAGTAATTCTTTTTCAATATGGATTCCCTCCCTTATCAATATATCTTCATGATTATCAAGAGCTATTTGTGAATTTATTTTGTCCCCCACAACCATCCAAAACTAAAGTTGTTACCTTCCTCATTATAATTTTCTTTCTTTATTTATTTATTTTTTTCACTTTTGATTCATCGAAGTTGGTTTAAAAGACCACATGCATATGCTAGTGAGGTTTACAAATGATGGGGTAGTTTGAATTTAGTGACTTGGGGTGGGCTCTACTTCACCTTATCAAGCAACAGGACTCGATTCAATATGGATTGCATTGCTATAAAACTATCATGAATAAAATCACATTAATTATTAGAATCAAATGGGCACTCAAATTGCTTATAAAAAGAGAGAGTTGATGTCAATTCTTATCTCTTTTGTTCAATAATAGACTTATTAGCAATCCAATCCCTCACTATGAAATATAAATTTATCTACAATTCTAAGTTTCTAATTGAGTTTATTTTAAATTTCTATTAATGAGACTATGATATTGAGCTCACTAAAAACAGGTTCATCTCAAACTTTTATGGGTTAGGTTCCAAAACTTTTTTCCTAATTTTAATGGAAAAGAAGTTTGTCGATCATTTTTTTCGTTGAATTCGTGAAATGTAAATCAATTTGTCTCGTTCAGATCAAGAAATTTCTTACATAATCAACGATTTACTAAATATTGCTACACAAAAGAATATTTATTTTTTTGAAAAATCTAGAGAGCCAGGCCCTTAGAGCTAGAACAACGACAAGATGGAATTCTCTGTCCGTGTGTTCGATTGAGTCATTATGAACATCTCTAAGATGATGGATAATATTGAGTCTAGCCTAACACGGGCTTGACTTGCCTAGCCTGGCTCTCTAGAAAAGCTCTTATTTTTTGGAAGTTAATATTTCCTCCATCTATTTAAATCATGCATTGATAATAGGGGTAGATTGAAATGAGAAGGTCAAGTTGGATGTTGCTTATAAAAGTGGTCAAAACAAATCATGATGCAAAGAATTGCATGTATCATAATCATAAGCCCTTATTAACCCCTCTCAAATTGACCACCAATCCACTCATGCATCTCTTCTTTTAAAAACATATTGTATAGTGCATCTAGGTTTTAGTTATATCTTTTCCCTCCAAAAAAATATCTCTTCCTCAGAACATTGGTGAACCTAAACCAATCTAGATTACAACAGTATCATAAAATAATAATAATAATTCAATGCTAAGGTTGAATGGCGTAAAGTGGCTCGGTTTTTTCTTATCTAGGTCACGCTTAATTTAACCGGATTGGATTTTTGGTCGAATCTAGTGTATCTTTAACAAATTCAAAAACCATATTCAGACCATTTTGTACCCAAAATGTCATTGTTGTTCTTTTTACACTTAGGGGGGTGTATTGTATCTGGATTTTGTGGGCAATTTAATAAATTTCATGGATTCTGAAAATTCAAGTGTATTCAATTTGGATTTTAAAAAGTCCACAAAAGTCTAGGGGTATTCAATCAGGATTTTAAAAAGTCTTTCTGAAATCCACAAAGTCTAGGGGTATTCAATATGGATTTCAGAAAGTCCACAAAAGTTTTAGGGTATTCAAAATATCATTCATATTTATGGATTTGGAAAATCATGGATTCTCATGGACTTTGTAGTGTTAGGTATAAATAACAAAGTTCAATAGTTTGCCAGCCTCCATATCAAAGATTTCAACGTGAAAAAAAGTCTCCCTCTCTCTTTTATCACATCTTCTTCTTATTCTCTGTAACTAGTCTCTTCTCATCAAGACTAGCCATTTTCATACCCTCTTCAACAAGTTGTGCTTCTGCAGACTCAAGGGTCGCCACCACAACAAAGTTAGGTCAATCCATCTGCATTCTCTCATGCTAAATCTCATCTTTCCCTTATCCCAACTTTGTGTCGTACAAAGATGAGAGAAAATAACTTCCCTCTCTTTCTTTTCTACCTTTCCCTTTCTTTTCGATACAACTCCGTCTCATTTTTTTTATAGCATCAGTTTGGTATGTTTAATCTAACACCTTTACGCCAACTAGGAATGGGAAACGATGGGTACTCTCAGCATAGCAGTTATAGGGTTTTAGATTCCTAATGCGAAAGTCTTGCGACAAACTTCTATTAAGAAAATTGCAGCGTATCTTTTGTGCTCGCTAGGGGGTGAGGGTTATTAATAGGATGTGTTAGGTAATAAGCATGGTGGGGGGTATGTGTGGATATGGTAATTCTCAATGAACATTTATCAAAACTGGCAACTCCATACTTGGGTATTATAACTGGTTGTGGTAGGAGGTATATGATTTTGGATTATTTTCTAGGTTTTCATTCAAACTTAATTCCTACAATTACATAATTTCATAAAGGTGCTTTGAAACTTATGCACTTATTGCTTGTCATGCCACATTGTCCCTTTAGAGCATCTGCGTACGATTGCTTTGACAGCATTACCCTGGATCACTTGGGCACAAAGGGATGCATAAAGCTAATAAGCTATAGGCCATTTGGATTTTAAGTCATGTAGTTTGATACTTTTTTATATGCATAAGGCTAAATACTGTGTGTTTATTTCATTTTGCAAGTGATGATTTTTAATTTGGTTGTGTTGAATGATTTGATTTTGTTGAATGTTGGATTGCGATTTCATGTCATTACCTGCCTGGTTATCTTTTTTTTTTGGTCAGATACATGTCTTGTTCTCTAATGTCTAATATATTTGGTTTGTTAGAGGATATGTCATTACCAACTTCTTTTTTATCTTGCAAATAATTAGAAATCTGTAAAAGTCGTTCATACAAAGTCCGTGGATTTTCATAAATCTCTAGAAAGTCTGTAGCAAAAGTCAATGGATTTAAGAAATCAGCAGAAGTCCGTGGACAATTTAAAGAGTCTGTGGACAATTTAAAGAGTCCGTGGACTTTTCAAATTATTTATCAATTCCATAAGAATCCATATACAATACACCCCCCTGAATTTAAACGGACTGGATTTTACGTGGAGTCTAGGTAATCATATTATGACCATTTTGTACCGGAAATGTCATCAATGGATCTTGAATTAGATTATGCATCTCAACGACCATGGATGATCTAAAACAAAGGATAATGTCCTACAAAATGATGAGGAGAACAATAGATGGGTGAATCATAAAAGATTCAAATGTTGGGAAACAAAAGGGTTTGATGGCCTACACTCAAAAAGCCAAACCACTTTCTCATTTTTCTTTTTGAGGGTTTGGTGTGAGTTTGTGTGGAGAGTGGTATTTTTATAAGATAATAAGACTAGAAATGCCAAAAACCCTCTATATGATCTCTTATGTAATGTTTGACTGAAATTTGGACAGATTGTATATTCTTCTTCAATCTTCTTCCATTCCTCTTCACATGGGCATCCATGTTACCAAAATTGCTATTCCCATGTGAGCATTAGCATTGTTTGTAACCTCCACTCTTCTTAAATAGGCTGAGACACTCACTCTATGGTCCTGCATAAGGTTTGTGCAGAAGAGTTTGTATTTGCATTTTAGAAACATTGTATATGGAGTATTTCTATATCTTCATCTCACATGGTGGGGTATCATATTATATCAATATTGTTTTGCTAAGAAAATTTTGCAATGGACCTACTAATCTTTGGTCGGTTTTGTCGATTGGATTGACTGGATGTGTGATTGTGAAGCAACTCAATCTACACATTTGAACTATAAGATATTGTTAAATGATGAATTAGCTACCTAAAAACCCGATTTGGTAGGATTTTGTTGTCCATATGATGTAAAACCATGTTGAATAAAAATTTAAAAATGGACTTATGTATATATAATACATGCTATATTTAATTCTTCATGTGATGAGTTTGGTGTATATATGGAGCATGAAGAAGCATGGATTAAATGGATACATAGGACCATTTTATGTGATCAAAGAGTGAGTGAATGGTGTCAGTAGGTGGGATTTGGTGCCCTCTTTAAGGTGGGCAACCTGAAGAGAGACAAGAAGGAATGTTAGTTGCTTGGACCATATACACTATCCTTTGCTTTGTCTCCTCTTGGCAAGATCAGGTTTCTCTGTTGGTTGGTCTGCCCATGCCTCTCTTTAAAGGGTTTTGTATTCTTGTTTCAAGTGGTGACCAGGGCCAATTGACAGTAAAATTAGTAAGAAAAAGAAATAAAATCTAATATTGGTAGGGGGAAATAAAATAAATAAAAATTAAACATCACAGAATAAACTGATAGAATGGCATTCATGAGTATTACTCTGACAAAAGTGCACTAGATATCAAGAGGGAGTGAGGGAAAGGGGCGCACCCACCCCTCGAGATGAGTGATGCCGCGCATCTCGAGACCCTCGCTCCCTTTCCCTCACCCCCCTAGAATTCCTGATATATCAATAAACTCTTTTTTTCTTGAAAGGTAAGCAGCTTAACTTTGGAATATCATCCCCCACGACCCTTTACTAACTGTGCACCATTGATCTATATGCATTATCATTAACCTTTTTTTTTTTTTTTTTTAATTTATTTATTTAAATTTTTATCTAGGTATTTCCTTGACGTTGTTGGGGTGCAATGGGTTCATGATCGCCCACGAGATATGTACGTATTTCCTTGATATCGGGGTGTGATAGGCTCATTTGGTTGCCAACGAGACATGTAGGCGCTTTAGCAGTTACATACGAGCGATCTCGCCACATTGATAGCCAAGATGCAACCACGCAACTCGTATAGAAAATGATCCATAACATAAGTTTTTGCAGGCGTATCTTATTTTCTTTAATGTCACAAATTAACACTTTGTTAGTTATACTTTCAGTAGTTTATTTTTCTTGATTAATATTTTTTTAATGGAACCAGTATGTTTTTTTTTTTTTTACCAAACTTTTGACTGAATTAAATTTTATTAAAACATTTATATGAAACTTCTGACACAATACTTTTATCTGTTTTACTCTGAATTGCACTATAGTATCTTCCAACACAAGGCCCAAAATCTCCAGGCCCAGACTGAGATATCAGGATCTTAACAGGTCCCAATCTTGTAAAAAAAAAAAGTGAGAAAATGACATAAAAAGCCCAACGGGTGAGAAAAGCCCATAATTCACTCTAACGGACCAAGAGCCAGGCTCAAGTCTTGTTCAACCCAATAGGAGGAGGGAGACGTGCCCTAAAATGGCATCGCCCTAGATTCAGATGGCGTTTGTCATTAGCACCATGAAGTCACGAGATTCTGAATAAACAATCATCAATTATATAGATTCTTCACAACCAGATTTCTTTTTGTTCTCTAGAAAATTTCAACTAGATCAAAGCATATCTCAAAAATTAACACCATTATATTGAGCTTAAAGTTATTTATAAATACTTAAGCCATCAATTGTCAGATTCATTGATTATGCCTTTTATTATTTGCATCTCTCTCTTATTTCCATCATCTACCGCCTAAATCGTCACTAAAAACTCAAAACAATTTGATTTTGTTACCAGATTGTCTCCACCTTCATATTGGTATCTTCAAGGAAAAAAAAAAAAATGTGTTCAAGAGGAAAGTGGAGTGGTGGAAGGTTCCCAAAGTTACAAGAGGTGATAACTGCACCCCTACCCATCCAAGTTGAAGATTTGAGTGAATTTACATCTCTAATTAGTATAACGCATTAATTTTGTGTCTTCAACTCCAAAATTGGAATTTTCCAAAATATCCTCATGTATTCTTACTAATTACAAACGAAACCAACATATCCGTTCTTCTAAGATTAAAGTCTTCTCGACTTACTATTTATTTCATTTAAGCTAAAAACCCACTCTTTATATTTTCTTTCCTTCAAAGGAACAAAGCATATGGCCCTAAACCAATTTTTTTTTTTCAAAGGCGAGCATGGATTTAGTTGGATCCCATAACC
This sequence comes from Berberis vulgaris, assembly GCA_963556465.1. Classification (NCBI taxonomy): domain Eukaryota; kingdom Viridiplantae; phylum Streptophyta; class Magnoliopsida; order Ranunculales; family Berberidaceae; genus Berberis; species Berberis vulgaris. The sequence continues at coordinate 66,806,605 of OY747132.1, forward strand.
ATTTAACGCCTCTGGCAGCGTTCGTTCCATTGCAAGGTTTGTGTCGTGATGAATCTTTCGTACAAAATTCCGAAAAAGGTGTCATGACTAAAAAATGAATGAAAATTAAAAGGGGGAAATGAGGAGCCAAAATTGTTAATGACACAAAAATGGGTGCCAAATCAAAAGTTCAAATATGAGGATATTTTTGTAATTTTAATTTTAGAGTTGGTTAAGTTCACATGAACCCGTCTAATTGTCGAGGGAAGCAGCGAGGGACCCCACAGGGGGAGGGGAGCCGTCCATTCCCCCCGGGATGCGTTCGTTGAAAATTCAAACGCGCATCCCGGGGGGAATGGACGGCTCCCCCTCCCCCCTATGGGGTCCCTCGCTGTTTTCCTCGCTGCTTCCCTCGACAATTAGAATTTTTGAGTTCACATGGATCGCACACGTGGTGCCCATCTGATGGTGATCTTCCAAATTTTGTTACTCTTCCTACTGTTAAATAGAGGATAGTAGAAACATGGAGTTATTAAGTTGTATGAAGAGAATTCAGGTCTGTAACTCAGTTTTAGCTAATAAAATTTGTATTCCTTTCACTTTTTCTATTTTCTCTGAACTAAGAAGTCGCGTACGTGACAATTGGTAACAAAGCCTCATTGAATCCATACCATCTGTGACAAACCATTCATCGATTATACCATGGAAACCAGATCCAAAGAGATAGAATTGAATAAACTCACACAACCAGACATAGGCTTTGGGACAAACTGAATGAATTGAAGAAACTCACACAACCGAATGAATTGAAGAAACTCACACTGAAAAATGAATTGAAGAAACTCACACTACCGAATGAAATTCAGGAGAAGATGATGGAAGCTAGATTCAAACAAATGATTCAACTCTTGTAGAGTAATCAGGGATCTACTAGAGTCACTAATCCAAGAAAATCTCCCCACACTCAAGTATCTGGAGCACACCAATAGGTTTTTCTCCCAAAGAACCAAGGTATGTGCTATCGGCTTCCTAAATTGGAGCCTCCAATTTGATGGGGTTAATCCTAGATCATGGATAAAAATGAGTAAAAGGTACTTTTCATTTTATCAAGTAATAGAGGAGAACAAAGTAGACATTGCTTTTATACACTTGAATGGTAGAGTAGATATGTGGTTTTTAAACTACCAAGTGGAAGCCAATGGCATGACAGCTCAACGGTTAGAGCTTGGCGGATGGTACCACTAGGTCATGGGTTCAAACCCAGCTTGCGACATTTTTATGGGTTCTGGGATCCTATAAAAACCCTGCTTGCCTTTCAAAAAAAAAATACCAAGCGGACAATGAAATGATTCAATGGACTTTTGCTAATGACTCGTGCAAAAGATTTGATGAGGCAGTCTTGGATAACTACGTGGGCTTTTTTTAACAAATTGAACCAAGAAACTTCAGTGAATGATTACTGATGTAGTCGATTTTCGCTCCCTGCTTTGACCCTATTCCTGCTGACATGCACAAGTAACGCACGTGAGCCATAGACCATTGTGGGGTGGCCGATGACACTCCGATGCTAAAGTCAGATAGGGATCTGAGGAAGGTGTAATGCTGTAACAGGGAATTTGTAGCGTCTCTTATCTTATCAACCTCATGTCTTATTTATAGTGCAAGGAGTCCTGGTTTAACCAGGCCATTGTAGGCGTAGTTTAGGGAGGAGATCTTCGTGGATATCCCTATCTAATTAAGAGTCATGCTATAGGAGGGAAGTTTCATGTTAGCTCTGCACTCCTAAATACACAGAAGATAGTTATCAATCCAAGAGCAATCCGTAGAAAGGGAGTTTACTTGTGTGGAAGATACTCTGGTGTTTGCTTCCTAGTTGGAAGCAGAGAGTAGCTGTAGTTGCTCGTTCGAAGCTGATCCTCGAGATACTTGCCTGAAGAGGGCTTATGGGTATTGAGAATGGCTGTGAGACGTGTGGGCTTAGCATGCTATGAGAGTCCAGGTCCGCTTAGTTGGACTGAAGTTGAGCGGGCTTAGATCCGCTTGGGCTCGATCTGTGTTGGGCCGACGTTTAAGCCGGTAGTTTCTTGAGATCATCATGACACGTGTTCGGCTCAGGAGTGTGACAATTTTTATGTATCATCAGCTACACCCCCCCCCCCCCCGAGTTAGTGGGCCATCACATCAGTTTGCTCATCTCTTAAAGGGATGCGACGCTCATGATGATTGAGTTTGAATCGTTGCTTGAGCCGCATGCTGCATTAATTGGGCATGCGTTGGTTCAATGAAAAAGATGCGGGAACTTGTCCTCCATATAGGTCATTCGCAGTGTTGAGGCTGACCTTTCTGCTTCACTTGCTTTTGAAGATATTGTTCTAAAAGGTTTGTTCGTTTTCTTCATGGCTCAAGAAAACTTTATTGATGATGTTGTTCTGGCCAAGGGCCTAGAGTTCTTTGAAGACAGACTGTTGTCTGAGCCTGGTCTCGCTAAAATCCTGCAAGGTTTGGAGTTCCTGAAGACTTGCCGTTGTACCTTTTGACCGGCGACCAGACACCAATGTCGCCTCTAGCCGGTTTCATCTATTTGCATAGAGGGATCCTTCAAACTAAAATGTGTTTCCCGGTTCTAGACTTGATTTGGGAGTTCTTGGATTTCTTGGGGATTCTTCTGGCTCAGTTGGGACCCAATGGATACAGGATCATTCTCATGATTTTGCTCAATGCTAAGGAGGCTGGTGTTAGCGTGACTCCGCGCGGGTGATCCAGTTGTTGACCTCTTCCCGGCTGAAGAGCAATGTTGTCTGTAAGATGACGTCTCCGAAGTGCTTCGGTAAACTGCCTGATGATTTCAAGTTCTGGGAGTGCTTCTTGGCTCCTGCAGATTCAAAGTATTTTCAGTGCAAGGGTCGTTCGCTTGAGCGACAATTCAGGCCGCTTCATAAGTTCAACTCCTTTCTTGTGACTTTGATGCGTTTGATAGCGGTCTGAATGATCATTGCTTGTGTTCTTTTGCAGGAAGGTTTCCCACTAATCCTCTTACCTTAGAGAAGCAAATCACCATGGAGGCATTCCGCTCATGGAAAAAAGAAGGCGGTTGATATTATAAGAGTTTCCAATTTCGTTCGTAGTGGGCTGTGGAACAACTGGCATGTCGCCCCCATTCTGTATAGAGAGTCGCGCATTTAGCTAGAAGAAGGGGCCCCTTCCAGGAAGAGAAATGATGTTAGATGCAGATGATCCATTTTAGACGCTTGCTTCCTTTGTGAGGAAGAAGCCTCATGTTAGGGCTAGGCCGTCTATGACACGACCCGCTCGGTTGAGAGAGGATCGCGAATCTGCAGGGCCTGTTGAGGCGGAGACTAATGTTCCTGGCTTGGAGAAAGATTATATGCGGTTGAAGGGAGTTGCTGATGGGTCAAACTTTAATGACGCGCAGGTTGAGGCTCTGAATGACCATCTGGTGTGGGTTGCAATGGCGGCTTTTGCTGGCGCTGATTCGTGTGGGCCCGCTCCGATAGAGGGCTCTGTTGAAGATTCGCCTGAGGTGGTGAAATCTGATCACCCCACCGTTGACACGCCTGAAAGTGGTCGTGGTACCGGCCGTGTCTCCTGTAGTCCGCATTGTTCACCGTCTCGTTTTAGGCCACAGCTAGAACTATTGGAAGGTTCTTAGGATACTTCGGTCCCTCCTCTGCCTCCGGATCTTGTTGGGTCGTCTTGTAATAAAGGGTCGACCCTTCTTGACAAAGGAAAAGCCAGGGAGGAGAGTTTGAGGACGGTGGCGACCATAAAAGGCGATGTTGGAATAGTTCATGATCAATGGAAGCCTCATCCTGATGCAAGGATAAGTATGTCGCACTGGACTTGGTAAAGATGAGCTCACATGTCTGGCACCAAGAGGTGGATGTTGAGTATGCTTTGAGGAAGCATATAAACAGGCGTCATAGCTGGCTAATGGACCACGCTCCGAAATCCGAAGAGGATACGTTGGAAGAGCGTGTGGACATGAGTTTGAAGTATCTTATGCTTGGTATGTCTCATATGAGCCACGAGGTCATTGCTAAGACGGAAGTAGAGGTGGCTCGCGAGAGTATATACCTTGGAGAGTATTCTAATGTGTTCCATGAAATTGAGCGGCTTGAGAAGCAGGCCGAAGAAATGCAGTCGGATCAATCAACTGCGGCCACTGAGGCTCAGAGGGCTTGTTTGGAGGACCTTGAGTGTAATCTAATAGAGGCGGTGTCCGAGAGGACTTAAGCAGGAGTTGAGCCGGCTCCGCCTAGAGGTCGAGGTTGCGCTGGAAGCTACGGCTAAGGCGCATTCTGAGCTGCAGTTTTTTGCTGAGGAGTGTGCTTCGAAGGGAGCTGACTGGGCTGCTGAGAAGCAACAGTTGAAATCTGATGTGGATTTCTATGCTCGAGAAGCGAGGAAGGCCAAGGACCAACTCGAATTGGGATGGCATGAATTCAATGCTGTGAAGAAGAGTCTAGCCACAGAGCAGTCTCAGGTCGATGTGCTAACTAGCAAGTTGGAGCTATTGGAGTGTGACCTTATTGATGCAAATGTGCGAGAAGAAGAGCTTCTCCAGGAACAAGGCAAATGTGAGTTTCGCTGGGTTGTTCATGGTCGGCTGTAGCTGTTGGAAAACAATCAAAACAATGTAAAAAATTATTTGAAATAAATAATATAACAATATAAATACTATTTGCATTATAAATTGATTAGAGTATGCCCCGTGCTGTTGGCACTCCATATAGCTTTATTTTTGTTAAATATTTTGTATTGAACACCTCTTTCACTATCTCCATTTTGGCTCTGAATCAGTATTGAAGTGTAAGTTTATTTTAAGGTATATATATATATATATATATATTATAAATTTTAGAGTTAGACTCAGTCAAATTTGAATCAGCTGGGGAAAAATTTAAACGTCGAGAATGAGTTTTATCCCAATCTTTGAATTTACCAAAATATGAAGTTTGGAGTTTTTGTTTAAATGTGTTTTTGTTTAAATATGAATTCACCAATCTTTAAATGAGTTTTTTTTTAAATATGAAAATTAATGTGTTTGAAGAACTTGTTTTTCTCTTCAATATATAGATAACAAAATGGTGTGTTGATTAGACACATCCTTTCTTAAATCAAAAGACACGTTTTTTCTCTTCAATGTTGGTTATTTGCTATACAAACTCCAACAATACCCACATTTGTATAGTAAATATACAAAGTTGTCTTCTGGAGAGAAACTTAGACATAATTTGCATTGGGAGAGGTGTCTTTTGGACTTGAACCTTCCTTAGTGAATACTTATCGAATTTACCGGTGATGCAGTGTGTATAGGAGACATTGAACTATTCACTATGTTTAGTAAATCAAGATAATGAGCATCACACATATTATATCTTCACATTTTTCAATTCATACGGTTGTATTTATTTTGGTCTTGAACAAATCCCGGATTCATGAGAGCTTTAGAGAACTCAGCCATATCATTCTCATAAATGCGACTCCACATTTACTCCCATATATGTGACACTTAGATTAGTAATACACTGTTGTATTCATCTTATCTCTCAAGAGATTAATGTCATTAAGAATAAATAAATATTCACCCTGACCGTCACAGGTAGTATACATTTCTTATCATAGGAATGAGTAAGTGTGTACACTCTATTATTTGAATTTCACTTAACTAGTTTGCCTTTTTGAACTTGGGCCTTGGAACTCCATTTGGCTAGGTGAGGTTTCCGCCAGGTATACTCCTCATTGGATTGGCTTTAAGCCCATTCCCCTTGATAATTTTAACACTTGCTTTTTGGTATACCCTTTGTAAGTTGATCCACAATATTCTTCTTTGACTTCACATAGTCAATTGAAATGATCTCAGTTTTGAGCAATTGTTTTATTGTGTTATGTCATCGTCTTACGTGCTTAGAATTGCCACTGTAAATTTTATTTTTCGCTCGCGTAATGGCTGCTATGCAGTCACAGTGAATACATATAGCAGTCATAGGTTGAGGCCATAACGAAATATCTTCTAAAAAATTTCTCAGCCAATCTGCTTCTTCAGCAGTCTAATCTAAGGCTATAAATTCAAATTGCATTGTGGAACGTGCTATACACGTTTGTTTTTGTGACTTCCATGACACTGCTGCCCCACCAAGTGTAAATACATATCCAATTGTGGATTTTGCAGTTTTACCGGATATCCAATTAGCATCCATATATCCTTTCAAAACTGGATGATATTTTGTATAATGTAATCCATAGTTGATTGTGAACTTCAAGTATCGCAATACTCTGGCCAAAGCTACCCAATGGTCATTGGATGGTTTGATAGTATATCTAGCCAATCTATTTACTAAGTAAGCAATATTCAGTCTAGTACAATTTGTAATGTATTGTAGTGTCCCAATGATACGCGAGTATTCCAATTGAGAGACACTTTCTCCCTTATTCTTCTTGAGATGGCAACTTGGATCATAAGGTGTTTTAGCCGGATTGCTATCAAAATGACCAAATTTTCGCAAAATTGTTTCCACATAATGTGATTGGGTAAGTATGTAGCCATCATTATTTCTTAGAATTCTTATTTCCAAAATTACATCAGCTTTACCCATATCTTTCATATCAAACTTGAGTTCAATAATTTCTTAGTTGAGTTTATGATATCCAAGTTTGGTCCCATGATTAACATGTCATCAACATACAAGCATACAATGATAATAGAACCATTGTCAAATTGTTTGATATAAACACATTTGTCACATTCATTGATTTAAAATCCATGTGATATCATTCTATGATCAAACTTTTCATGTCATTGTTTAGGTGCTTGTTTAAGTCCATAAAAAGACTTTACAAGCTTATAAACCTTTTTCTCTTGACCTTTTGCCACAAAACCTTCGGGCTGTTCCATATAGATTTCTTCATCTAATTCACCATTTAAAAATGTTGTTTTTACATCAATTTGGTGTATCTCCAAATTGTAAACAGAAGCAATTGCAATTAGCATCCTAATGGATGTAATTATAGTCACTGATAAGTAAGTGTCAAAGAAATCTAGCTCTTGTTTTTTTACTGTATCCTTTGGCTACTAGACGAGCCTTATATTTTTCTATTGTACCATCAGGCTTTAACTTTCTTTTAAAAATCCATTTGTAACCTATTGGCTTACAACCTGGAGGTAAATCTACTAATTCCCATGTATGATTTTGTAAGATAGAATCAATTTCACTATTTATTGCTTCTTTCCAATAAATAGATTCAGGAGAGGTGATAGCTGCTTTGTAGGTTTGTGGTTCACCCTCGGTAAGAAACATTAAAAAGCCAGGTCCAAGATCTTTAGCAATCTTGACTTTTTCCCCTCTCATTGGCTCTACTTGTTGTTCTTGGACAACCGGTGTAGATTCATTCGATTCCAAGTCTTTATCTTGAACATCGGATGATGAAGCATCATTAGCATGATTAAAATCATGTGTTTTTCTTTTATTTCTAGTAAGCCTATCATTGTAAGGAAAAATATTCTCAAAAAATTCAGCATCATTGGACTCAATGATAGTATTTGTATTAATATCTGAAATTTCCGATTTAATGATTAGAAATCGGTAGGCTGAACTATCATTGGCATATCCAATAAACACAGTCAATTTAGGTCCAAGTTTAACCCTTTTTGGAAGTGGTACTTGAACCTTTGCTAGACAACCCTACACTTTTAGTATTTTATAGGTTGGTTATCCTTTGTTCCATTTTTCATATGGAGTTTGATCACTTTTCTTTGAAAGGATTCTATTCAAGATGGTGTTTGCAGTAAGCAAGGCTTCACCCCACATTTTTAATGACAACCCAGAACTATTTAACATGGAAATAATCATGTTTTTCAGAGTTCTGTTTTTACGCTCTGCAACCCCATTCTGTTGGGGAGTGTAAGGTGCAGTCGTTTGATGAATAATTACATGTGAAGCACAAAATTCTATAATGGCATTGGAGTCATATTCTTCTCCTCTATCTGATCTTAGAATTTTGATTTTCTTGTTTAATTGATTTTCGACTTCAACCTTATATGTCTTGAACATATTCAAAGCCTCATTTTTGGTATGTAGTAGATAAACATAACAATACTCACTGTAATCATCTATGAAAGTAATGTAACAATTCTTTCCTCCACGAGTTGGGTTTGATTTGAAATCACCCAAATATGTATGTATTAATCATAACATTTCATTTGATTTTTCTATTATAGACTTATAAGATTTACTAGCAAATTTTTATTCTACACAAGTTTCACATTTATGTAAATTGTCAATTGTACATTTAGGTAGTAAGCCAAGATTAACCATTCTACGTAAAGATCTAAAATTAACATGTCCTAATCTAGCATGCCATAATGTAGAAGACTCAAGCAAATAAGTAGAATTATTATTATATTATTACTAACATCCAAAAATAATACATTGAGTTTAAAAAGCCCTTCAGTCAAGTAACCTTTTATAATAAATGTTCCCCCTTTAGTGAGAACGAACTTGTCAGATTCAAATACAAGTTTAAAGCCTTTTTGGCTTAGAACAGGACCAGACACAATATTTTTAGTAATTTGAGGAACATGCAATACATCCATTAGGGTAAGGTCCTTGCCAGATGTAAATTTCAGGACCATTTTCTCTTTGCCAGTGATATTCACATAATTATTACATAATATATCCCTTAACATTTTCTCTTTGCCAGCAACACTTGCAATAGATGCATTGCCCATGAACAACTTTTTTCACCATTGATTGGAGTGTAGGTGACAAACATATTTCGGTCTCCACATATGTGCCTTGTTGCACCAGTGTCAACCCACCAATCCTTACCATCTGTCATCATATTGACTTCAGAAATAACACCAACAAAGTCTTCAGCAATATTGGCTTGGGTTTTTTTGTTTGTAGTAGGATTCTCCTTCTTGTGGCGACAGTCTTGTGCCTTGTGTCCAGGCTTTCCACATACCCAACATGCACATTTAATTTGTTTGAAATTCTTCCCTTTTGGAGCAAGTAAATGTGAGTGTGGACGTTTTCCATCATACTTGTTCAAGGTTGTAAGATAGAACAACATCTCTTGTTGCCAGCGTTTGAAATTCATACCCTTGAACTTGTCTGGTTTCTCAACATGGGGTTTGACGCCATTAACTGATTGTTCCATATATCTGCCTATAGATTGTTGGAGAACAATCAGAACAATGTAAAAATTTATTTGAAATAATTAGTATAACAATACAAATACTATTTGCATTATAAATTGATTACAACGAAATCAAATAAAATAAATAATTTTACTAGCTTGTATTGCAGATAGAGGCTTGTGAAATCACTATCTTGAATTGGCGGAGTTGGTACGTCTTGATTTGTAGATAAAGGCTAGCGGATACGCTATGTCCTATAGACATAATTTGTCCCTACTCGGTGCTGTAGTTCTTTAGGCGTCTGACTACCAGGATTCAACTATCTAATACCAACACCGTAGCACAAAGGTGTTGGCTCTGGCGAATTTACTGAATGCAATCTCTCACAGAAGTGAAAAAGAATGAATAACTCTAGAAAATTAATGTGTTTGAAGAACTTATTTTTCTCTTCAATATATAGAGAACAAAAGGGTGTGTTGATTAGACACATCCTTTCTTAAATCAAAAGACACATTTTTTCTCTTCAAGTGCAAAAGACACATATTTTCTCTTCAATGTTGGTTATTTGCTATACAAACTCCAACAGGAGCTGTTGGCACTGATGAAGGAGAAGCATCCGGAGTGGGATCTTAGCCGTTACAAGAAGATGTCATATGTAGACTTGTCTGTTACCTCTGAGTCATTAGGCGAGGAGGACAGTTCGATCCCTAACGTCTAGGTTGAAGCGCGTACAGATGCAACTTCTGCCCCTGTTCCTCCTAGGCTTAGCTCTTATGTTTCTGTACCTTCTCCCGATTAGGAGCAAACTTTGTGTGTTTGTACACTTTTTGTCTTGGCCATTAATGAAAACAGTATTTTTCGTTTCATACTTGGTGTCTCTATTGTATGTTTTTCGTTTTGCCTTATCGTCTACTTTGGCATAGGTTGGTTGAATCAATAGGACGTTGTCTGGTCTGTCTGTGGCAGTGAGCTTGACCGCCTTGTATTGTGAATGACTCGGGGTCATAGATGCGTAGTTATGTCCGATACCGGGCATGTTGCGAACAATTTAACTGGGGGGTTGAGTCACCCGAGTTGTGTCCTGTCCCATAGGTAAGCTGCTTGAACCTTTTCTTGTTTGTCTTACTGGTCGGCTGTAGCTGTTGTCGCGGGCAAGTCGTGGTGGCCAAAAATACGTGTCAGGATGTTCACACCAAGTTAGGCGCCATAAGCTCGGGTTGGCGTCCTAATTAGCTTTCATCTAAGCACAAGTTATGCTATCCTTGTATCAGCACGAGTGACCTTTTTCTAATGTTAGAATGTCAATCCATTTCAGCGTGAAGGCGCTGATTCATCTAAGCTCATATAGGTCAGCCGCAGTCCTGAGGGAGAGCGGAAGTCGTGTGGAGAGCTGTTTGAGATTCCCACCTTCCGAATAGTTTATGATTGAGTAGAGCGGTCGATAGATTCGAGGAGTAAAGGTTTACCAACCAGGCTGGAGAGCAGTGGTCCCGTGGCAAGCCGTCGAAATCAGTTCGGGACTGACTAGGCTTCCACCTTCCGAATTATTTATGACCGAGCAAAGTGGTCGACAAATTCAGGGAGTAAAGGTTTGGCAACTAGGCTAAAGAGCAGTGGTCCTGTGGCAAGCCGTCGGAATCAGTTCAAGACTGACTAGGGTTCCACCTTTCGAACCGTCGACACCCTACCCACGCAGTGGGGGCCAGATGTTCGAGAATGGTTTGGCGGCCACGCTGAAGAGCTGTGGTCCCATGGCGAGCCATCGAAATCAATTTGAGACTGACTAGGTTCCCACCATCCAAATTATCTACTCCTGAGTGTACCAAGCTAAAAATTTGGGAGGGTTCGACAACCACGCTGAAAACCAGTGGTCTCATGGCAAACCGTCAGAATCAGGTCGTGGTTGATTGGGTTCCCACCTTTTAGACTATCTACACCCTTGCAGTGCGGGCTACAAGTCTAGTTTTGGTGATTTCGTGGCCACGCTGAAAGGCAGTGGTCCCGTGGCGAGCCATCGAAATTAGTTCGGGATTGACTAGGCTCCCACCTTCCGGACTATCTACACCCTCGCATTAGGGGCCACAAGTCCAGGTTTTGATCAGAAGCTTTCGTTGTTGGTCGTTACCAGCTAGGCTTACCTGATTAGGTTCGGCAAACACTGACCGTGAATGGGGCAGCAATCCCTGGCAAGTCGTCATCACAAGGCGTGGCAGAGCTAATTAGACTCCCACTTCCTAAATCGTCGATGCCTGCGCTAAGCAAACTAGGTGTTGAAGTGAATCGGAAGCTATCGTCATCAGTGTTGATTAAGCTTGCCGGGTTTGACTAGAGGTTCTGCCTGCTGAGGGGCGTGCGCACCTAGTGGTTCTTGGTGTGGACGAAGTTACCTTAACTCAGTGAGTGATAAAGCCTGTACGTCAAAGCTTATTAGGATCCTTGAGTGCTCGTACCAAGCACGCGACAAGGTGTGGTTCGAATAACAGGCTGAGCCCATGGGCCCGCAGAGCAAGGGCTAGGGTTTCCTGCTTGGTGCGTTGCGTGTAAGGCGTAGATCGCGTGGTGACACGTGTATGGTGTAGGCTGCGCAACGTTTGAGTATATCAGTTATTCCCTCTCAATTGATGGGGTTGCTTGCAGCGCCATTAATTGATTGACATCGTCTTTGCAGTTTTCCTTGGGAACGGTCGTCTTCCAGTTTTTCGTACGGTATTCAATGCTTGGCAGCTAATGCTTGAGTGCCCACTTGGTGAACCATCATGTCTATATAATGGTGTTTTCCAATTGTTGTAGGCATTATCTTTCATAGCGCTCATCTTCTGTAATGTTGTTGCTTGAAGAAGATGCTTTGGGTTTTCTAAAGGCTGAGGAAAATGCTTTGGGTTTTTCAAAAGCTGAAGTTGATTCTCCGTCTCTAGAGTCTCCGAATGTTCTGACATTTGCGCCGATCAGGCATAGAGATAGCCGCTGTTATGCGTGGTCACCTGATATGGGTGAGCACGTAGTTGATCCGCTGAGGTCTCGTAATTTTTTCTCATATTGTTGATAAGTATTATAGATTTCCTACCAAGGGAAATGCCTTGGTGTTACACCGTACCACTTGTGTCTTCGTGTGCTCGGATCCCGTTGATTACCGATGGCTGATCGAAGTTCTAGTTGATGTGCGGTGTCTCTGGGTGTGGTAGTTCTCAATCACACCTGTCATCGCATATACAAAAAGTGGTCTCTCTTTACAACGCAGTGAGATCGTAACTACGTCGCTGCTTGTGGCCATTCTCATCTTCCTTCTTCTTAGCCTTTTGAAGAGGTTGGATAGACGGTGGGATGTCTCTTGATGAAATCGATCAGCAACTAGTCGTAAGGTCTACAATGCCATTGTACGATCACTTTCTTGGAGTGATTTGACGGAACAACCTGACTGCTTAGTCTTTCAATCCCTTCTTCCAACTTCGTTTTTATCTTGGGAAGGTATCGAGCTCTCCCATTCTCTTACCTTTGTTGTAACTAGCAGATTGCTAGAATTGGAGGGTTTGCAAGTCTTCGACGGACATTGTCCATAGCAGAATTGTCTAAGAGAGTATTTTTACTTTAGTTCGCACTGTATTCAGACGCTTATAGTGATCAGTCTTTGTATCTGCCTCAGGGCGTTCGCAATATGTAGCCTTTTGTGTTTGCCTCAGGGCGTTCTTAGTATGTAGCCTTTTGTATCCGCCTCAAGGTGCTTGTTGTTACATCTTTCCAATAATCAATTGAGTTTGTTTATGAAATTCTTGTTTTATTTCTTAAATGATTGTGAATCATAAAAGTCTCTTAAGAACTCTAAACTCAATATTGACTACGGAAAGGGAAACAAACAACTTAAAGCATACTAACTGTTGATGGAAATAAATTGATTTGGGCCTCGAAGTGAATTCGGATAGCTTTCATGGATCGTTTATCAGGCTGTCGAGGCGTTACATAGGTCTGAAGAGTAAACCTTATAGAGGGTCGGATCTCCGCACTGATGGAATGTCGGGGAAATGTGTTCCCGTTTGCCATTGCCATTACAACTCGCTGGACGGGAGAGCTGACTGCTTTTGTACCGTTCGAAAATGGTGTTTCTTTCGTCTTTTGGTCTTGCACTGGGTTAGGCTGTTTTGCATGATGTAGCTGAATCTGGGATCACTCTATCTGTTTCAGTGTAGCATAGTGGCAGCCTCATGCCGCAGGTTGGTCTCCATGTATTGTCCCTTCTTGAACGAATATTATGTCGACATGTTTTCTCTTTTGAATGAAAGTACTATTCTACCTTGCATCGTCATATTTGCTTTTGTTGCTTTGTAGACTGTAGGATTTGATTAGTGGGAGTTGTCGTTGGTCAAGAGTTGACCAAATTTTTTCAGTCGTTTTTGCAATGACTCCCTCAGTGTTGGCGGATTAGCGCTGACTTTTGCTTCCATTCCTTCGGTCGTTATGACCTACGTGGAGTGGGTTAGGCTTTGCGTGTCGAGAGCTGTTGTCATCAGTTTCGAATTGATTAAGCAATGCTTGGTAAGTTCGGCGACCATTGTCTGTATCAAGAGCAATGATCCCTTGGTGAGTTGTCGTAACCAGCGGACAAACGCTGCCTAGACTCCCACTTCCTCAGCCGTCGAGACCTGCGAGGAGCGGATTAGGCTTTAGGAACCAGAAGCCATTGTCATCAGTTGCGAACTGACTAAGCTTACCTGTCTAATTCGGCGATCATCGTCTGAATTGAGATCAATGATCCCTTGGTGAGTCGTCGTCATCAATGGACAAGACTAGACTCTCACTTCCTCAGCCGTCATGACTCGCGCGGAGCGGATTAGGTTTTTGGCACCAAAAGTCATCGTCATCAGTTGCAAACTGACTAAGCTTATCTGGCTAATTTTGCGATCATCGTCTGCATTGAGAGCAATGATCCCTTGGCGAGTCATCGTCATCAATGGACAAGCGTTGACTAGACTACCACTTTCTCACCTGTCGTGACTCGCGTGGAACAAATTAAGCTTTGGGCACCAGAAGCCGCCGTCATCAGTCGCGAACTGACTAAGCTTACCTAGCTAATTCAGCGATAATCGTCTGCATTGAGAGCAATATCCCTTGGCGAGTTGTCGTCATCAGCGGACAAACACTGACTAGTCTCCTACTTCCTCAGTCGACGTGACCCGCGTGAAGCGGATTAGGCTTTGGGAAAATGTCCGAGTTTGGTCGTAACTGGGGTTGTAACGGACAATAGTGGAAGTTTTGGTAAAATCAAAATATTTTATTGATAATACTTTTTTAGATGTTCAACATTCCATGGTCGTTTTAACCCGTCGTTGACGGCGTCTTCCAACCAGTATGTTCCCGGCATGTTAACCTTAGCAACTCTGTAAGGTCCTCCCCAATTCGGATTTAGCTTTTTTGCCCCGACTTTTTTGGTATTTTGCCGGGTCTTTCGTGTTGTTCCTGGTCTCCTTTAGCAACGGGTGGATTTTGTCGTGTGAGCGACTCCATCACCTTGATGACCTGCTGTATTTGAGACGTCAACACCTCGATTCTGGGGTCCGTCGTTACCGCCGTTGGTGCAGCGGTATGAGTAGGATGTCCGTGCATGGCAGGAGTTGCTATAGGGATAGCCGAAACATTGGACGTGTCCCATGGTTCGTTGTTGCATGACCTGGTGGTCACCATCTCTCTGGGATTTGGTAGGAGACAATGCTTAGTGTAAAGTTAAAAGCTATATCGTCCCCACGGTCGACGCCAATCCGATGTAGTCGATTTTCGCTCCCTGCTTTGACCCTGTTCCTACTGACCTACTGACATGCTGACTTGCACAAGTAATGCACGTGAGCCACAGAACACCGTGGGGGTGGCCGAAGGCACCCCGATGCTAAAGTCAGACAGGGATCTGAGGAAAGTATAAAGTTGTAACATGAAATTTGTAGCATGTCTTAGCTTACCAACCTCATGTCTTATTTATAGTGTAAGGAGTTCTGGTTTAACCAGGCCATCGTAAGTGTAGTTTAGGGAGGAGATCTTTGTGGAGATCCCTCTCTAATTAAGAGTCGTGTTGTAGGAGAGAAGTTCCCTGTTAGCTCTGTACTCCTAGATACGTGGGAGATAAGTCCCAATCCAAGAGCAATCCATAGAAGGGAGTTTCCCTGTGTGGAAGATATTCTGGTGTTTGCTTCCTAATTGGAAGCAGAGAGCAACTGTAGTTGCCCATCCGAAGCTGATCATCAAGATACTTGCCTGAAGAGGGCTTATGGGTATTGAGAATGGATGTAAGACATATGGGCTTAGCATGCTGTCAGAGTCTAGGTCCGCTTGGTCGGACTGAAGTTGAGCAGGCTTAGATCCACTTGGGCTGGATCTGTGTTGGGTTGATGCTTGAGCCTGTAGTTCCTCGAGATCATCATGACACGTGTTCGGCTCAGGATTGTGACCATTTTTATGTATCATCAATCAATTACTTTCAAAGATTTGAAGAATTAAAGTCCCTAATGCTTGCTCATAATCAACATTGGATGAAACCTATTTCGTATTGAGTTTCCTTTGTGGCTTAAAACCAAAATTCAAGTCTTTAGTACAATTGAGCAAGCCAACTACTGTTAACCAAGCCTTTTCTTTAGCTAGGATGCATGAAGCATCCTCCCAAAAACAACCAAACCAGCGTAGCTATATGACTTCAACTTATAACCATTGACCACCCAACCACAATTCAACCTCGAACACCAACACCAGAACAATACAATACCATACATCAGCACCAAGTTCACATCAGTATCTCAAATCAACCAATACTCTGACAAAACCCAATGCCACACACTCTTCCATGACCAAGTTCTCTTCACCTACACCCTAATCAAAAGATTCTCCTGCTCAGATGAAAGTCAGGAGAGAAAGTGGGTTTTGCTACAATTGTGAGGAGCAATACAAGCTTGGGCATACTTGTAAACAACAACACTTAGGGGTCCCATTCCGTCCCGATTTTTCGGGTCTTATTGGGATTGATTAATCTCATCCCGATCCCGTCCCGATCTAGAATGGGATGAAGATTTTCAATCCCGTACTAATTTTTTTAATATTTATTATTAATAATTTTAATATTTTTATTTATACATTTATTTTAGAATTGCAATTGTTTGGATGCCCATATAAATACACTAGTGGAAATAATAGTGTGTGAATGAAGTAAGAGTACAATAATATGTTTATTATGTTATAGATTGTGTATTATGTTTATTATGTTACAGATAGTGAATGAAGTCAGAGTACTATATTGACTTATAGCACCATGTTTATTATGTTACAACATAGTAATATGTTACATGTTACTATGTTTATTATGTTATAGATTGTGTTTATTATGTTATGTTGTAAAATTTTATTATGTTACTGATTGTAATATGTTACAGTTTGTGTTTATTATGTTATAGAATGTGTGGTAATATGTTACATATGGAGTTACAGTACTATGTTGTATTCAGTAATTTATACCTATTAGATTTTCAAAATACTTGATCAACAGATCAAGCATGCTGATCCTGTCCCGTCCCGAACCCGTTTGGGATGGGACGAGGTCGAGATGATGTCTATCCCGCCCCGATCCCGTCCCGATCCCGAATGAACAGGATGGGTGGATGGGTCCACCCCGACCCATCCCGTTTCGTGCCTACCCCTAGCAACACCTATGTTTGCTAGTTCCAGAAGAAGAGTTCAATGGAAGAATGAAACTTAGTAGAGACTAAAAATTTAGAGACAAATATACAAACATCGATGGAGGTTTCACTTCATGCCATCCATGGTAACTTATCTACTAATACTCTCCTAATCAAAGGGCTACTAAAGAAGAAATCCATCTCCATACTCATTGATACATATAGTACACACTCCCAAATAGTCTACTATACCGACTCCTCAGATGCTGGTTAGGGTGGCCAATGGCCGATAGTTGATTGGCAATGCCATTTGTCCAAAGCTGCAATGAATTAGGCAGGGAATGCTTTTTGAAGGGAGAGTAAGGCTACTTCCCCTGGGAGTTACGACATGTATTGGGTGGAGACTAGTTAAAGCTCTTTGGTGATATCATTCTCAACCTACTAAAGTTGCAAATGACCTTGAACATGAATGGGAAGCAAGTAACCCTAAAGGGAGCACTGAGACAAGGGCTCTGTGCATCTTAGAATCAAAGTGATTTTCAAAGTTTATAAAAAAAACACACACACATTCATTATTTGAACAACCGATTTTCCATATCCACCTCACTACCGCAACAAACATCCAATCCACATCTACACCAACTACTCACTAAATTTTCTGATATTTTTCAGACCCTTATTGAATTACCACCAACTAGACCTCGCAACCATCATATACCCTAAAAACATGAACTACTCCACCTTCACAACACCCTTACAACATATACTACATGCAGAAAGTAGTCATAGAGCAACTAATCAAGGATATGATAGACACATGACTAATACAACATTCCCACAACCCATTTGCAACCCTTATACTATTGGTAAAAAAGAAGGATGGTACTTGGAGGTTCTGTGTAGACTATAGGAGACTGAATGAGGTAACTATCAAAGATTAGTTCTCAGTACCCCTCATAGATGAATTATTGGATGAACTTCATGGAGCCACCATATTTTCTAAACTTGACCTTAGGTCAGGATACCACCAGATACTAGTGCACCCACTTGACATCCACAAGACAACTTTCAACACCCACCATAGTCATTTTGAATTCAGAGCCATGCCTTTTGGCCTAATAAATGCCCTTGCAACATTCTAAGCATTGATGAAACAAAATTTCCAACCCTTCTTCAGAAAGTTTGTCCTTGTGTTCTTTGATGATATACTAGTATATAGCCCATCCATAGACCTACACCTAGATCACCTCCACACTGTTCTATCCACCTTAAGACACCATAAACTCTATGCTAATCTCTCTAAGTGATCTTCTATGCAACCTAAATTGGAATACCTTGGTCATATCATCAATTCAAAAGGCGTAGAAGCTGATCCTGAAAAAAAAAATTAAAGCCATGACCTCTTGGCCGCCACCCTCCATATCAAACAACTAAGGGGTTTTCTAGGTTTGACTGGATACTACAGAAAGTTCATTAAAAGCTATGGACTCATAGCACAATCCTTGATTGAATTACTCAAGAAGAACTTTTTTCAGTGGTCTTCCCTAACTACCTAAGCCTTTGAGAATCTCAAGCTTGCTATGTGTCAGACCCTGTACTCACTCTTCCTAACTTCAAGCAACACTTTTACATAGGAGATTGATGCTTGTACTAATGGGGTTGGGGCTATACTATCACAAGCAGGGAAACCCATTGCATATTTCAGTAAGGCACTAGATCCCAAGAACCCGACTTTATCCACATATGAGAAGGAACTTCTCGCCATAGTAATGGTTGTCCACAAGTGAAGGTCTTACCTTCTAGGTTCCAAGTTTCACATTTACACTGACCGTCAGAGTATCAGGCATTTCCTCTCTCAGAAGGTAAACACCATAACTCAACGAATGTGGCTTTCCAAACTCCTAGGGTATGACTATGAATTTTTTTTTTACAAAAAGGAGTTGAAAATCAGGTAACAGATGCAATGAAGTTGATGAAAAAGGGGTAGATTCTCAATACTCTGAATAAGACAACCATTGCTTGACCATAACTACCATAACTCCACAGTGGATTCTTGAAGTAATAACAAGTTACAGTCAAGATAACATTGCTAATTCACTCATCTAACAGCTCAGTATCCAGGGCAATGCCATACCTCATTATACTTTGGTAAGTGGCTTACTCAAACGTAAAGGTCAAATATACATTTTCTCTATAGGAGATCTAAGAAGACATATATTAGCTACAATGCATAACTCAGCCTTGGGATGTCACTCTGGAATCCGAGCCACCTATCAGAAACTTAGACAATATTTTCACTGGCCAGGGATGAAGACAAAAGTGATCAACTTCACAGACTGTGATAACTGCCAGAGAAATAAAGTTGATCAAACTAGCTATGGGGGACTACTCCAACCTCTTCCTGTACCTGAACATGCATGACAACATATAGCCATGGACTTCATTGAGGGACTCCCACTATCTTGTAACAAGACTGTCATACTAGGTGATGCAATCATTTCTCGTTGCCTGCTTTGACCTTGACCTGCAACCTGCTGACCTACACAATAAACGCATGTGAGCCACGAACCACCGTTGTGGTGGCCGATGGCGCTCCGATGCTAAAGTCAGATAGGGATTTGAGGAAGATGTAATGTTGTAAACAGGGAATTTGTAGCGTACCTTAGCTTACCGACCTCATGTCTTATTTATAGTGCAGGAGACCTGGTTCGACCAGGCCATCGATGGCGTAGTTTAGAGAATAAGATCTTCGTGGAAATGCTTTTCTAATTAGGAATCGTGTTGTGGAGGGAAGTTTCTCTATTAGCCTTGTGCTCCTAGATACACGGGAGATAGTTCTTGTTCCGAGAGTAGTCTATAGGTAGAAGTCTCCATATGTGATACGTACTCTGGAATATGCTTCCTAAATGGAAGTAATGAGTAGTTGTAATTGCTCGTTCGAAGCTGATCCTTGAGATACTTGCCTTAACAGTGCTTATGGGTATTGAGGATAGCTGTGAGACATGTGGGCCTAGCAGGCTGTAAGAAGTCAAACTCGCTTGGCAGACAACATTGGGTAGGCTTAGACCCGCATGGGCCGAATCAGTGTTGGGCTGACGCCAGGGCTTATATTTCCTTTAGATCATCATAACACGTGCACGGTGCAGAGTTGGGACCATTTTGGCGTATCATCAGCTACTCCCTCGAGTTAGTAGGGCATCACATCGGTTTGCTAAGTCATTTCTTGAAAAGATATGCCCCTTATGATGATTGAGTCTGAATCATTTTTTAGCCGCGCGCTTCATTAATTGAACGTGCGTCGGTTCGGTGGAGAGGAGTCGAGAACCCAATCCCTATCTAGGTCGTCCTTTGTGTGGAGACTAACTCTTCTATTTTTCTGCTTTTAGAGATTTTGCTAAGTTTATCTTCTGATTAAAAATATTGTTTCATCTTCCTCATGGCTCAACAAAACCTTCTTGATGATGCAACTTTGGCCAAGGGCCTTGAGTTTTTCGAAAATAGGTTGCTTTCTGAATCAGGCCTTGTTGAAATCCGTACGAAGTTCGGGGTCCTTGAGGACCTGCCGTTATATGCTCTGAAGGATGATCAGACGCCAATGTTACCATTGGCGAGGTTCATCCACTCACACCACGGGATTCTCCAAACTGGAGTTCGTTTTCCTCTTCTAGATGTGATTTGGGACTTTTTATACTTCCTTGGAGTTCCTCCAGCCCAGTTGGTGCCTAATGGGTACATTATCATTCTTCTCATTTTGATTAGGGCGAAGAAAGCTGGTGTCCGCGTGACTCCACGGGTGATCCAGTTGTTGACTTCTCCTCGGTTGAACAATCATGTTGTCTGTAAAATGATGTCGCTGGCTTGCTTTGAGAATTCGCCCGATGACTTCAAGTCCTGACATAAGTATTGCTTTTTGGCTCCTGCGGATTCAAAGTACTTCCAGTTCAAGGGTCGTCCGCTTGAACGAGAGTTCAAGCCACTTCATAAGTATAGTTTTTTCTTCTGATTCTGTTGCACTTGGTTGTGTGCTAATCATTGCTCGTGTTTCCTCGCAGGACGGTTTCCTACTACTTTTCTTACCCTATAGGAGCAAAACATTATGGAGACATTTCGTGACTTGCCAACGAAGAATGTGGTGGACGTCATATGTGTCACCAACTTTATTTGCAATAGGTTATGGGACAACTGGTATGTGGCCCCCACTCTTTACCGATAGTCGCAAGTTAAGTCTGAAGGTGGTGCCTCTTCAAGGAAAAGGAAAGCCATCGGAGCCAAGGCTCATCTTGTCTGACACGGAGGAGCCGTCTGAGACGCTTGCCTCATTTGTGAGTTCGAAGAAGTCTTGCGTTAGAACTGGGTCATCTTCAAAATGATCTACTCCAATAAGTGAAGAACGCGAGTCTAATCGACCAATCAAGGCAGAGGCCGATGTATCTGATTGGGAGGAGGATCACCTGGGATTAGCAGGAGTTGAAGATATATCGAATCTTAGTGTCACGTGGGCGGAAGATCTGAGCGTGCAATTAATGCCAGATGCAATGGCAACTTTTGCTACTACCAATCCGCACAAGATCGTTTGCTAGAAGGTTCCTGTGAGGATCCACCTGAGGTTATAGAGTTCGATCATCCCAGTGGTGGGCTGTCCAATAGTGGCCATGGTGACACAGGCCAATTTTATCATATTCCGCATCATTCCTCGTCTCGCTCCAAGTCGTATCTCAAGGTGTTGGAAGGTTTGTTGGACAACTTGCTTCCTTCTTTTCCTCCAGATCCTGCTAAGCAGTCTCGCACTAAGGGGTTGGCTGCTGGTGATAAAGGAAAGGCTACAGAAGAAGGCCTGGGAGCAGTGGTAACTACAAGGGGTGGTGCTGGCGTAATCCCTCAACTGGGAGAGCTTCATCCTGATGCGCGGATAAGTTTGTTTGCCCCGGACTTAGTAAAGATGAGCACTCAGGTCTGGCACCAGGAGATTGATGTGGACTAGGCTTTGAAGAAGCATATAAACCTGCGTCATAGTTGGCTGATGGATCACGCTCTAAAACCCAAGGAGTATACGCTGGAAGGGCATATGGATAAGGGTTTAAAGTACATTATGTTGGGGATGTCTCACTTGAGCCAAGTGGTCATTGCTGGGACAGAAGTCAAGATGGCTTGTGAGAGGGTGTACACCATGGAGCGTGTCTTTTCGCACATGCAGATGTTGTATTCTGACGCGCTTTATGAGATTGATCTGCTGAGAAAGCAAGCTGATGAGAGGAGGCTGGAACAGTCGGCTGTTGCTGCTGAGCCTCAGAGGGTTCGCTTGGACGCCCTTGAGTTTGATTTAGCAGAGGCGAGGGCCGTGAGAAACAGGTTCCGACAAGAATTGGATCTAACCCGCTGTGATCTGGAAGTTGCGCAGGAAGCTGCAGCTGAGGCGGGTTCTAAACTGCGGTCCCTTGCTGAGGAGAATGCCATGAAGGGGGCTGATTAGGCTGTTTAGAAACAACAATTGGAGTTTGATGTGGAATTCAATGGTCGAAAGGCGAGGAAGGCCGAGGACTAGCTCGAATTGGAGAAATGTGAGCTTAGTGTTGTAAAGAACAGTTTGACCACGGAGCAATCTCAGGTTGATGCGCTGACGGACAAGTTGGATTATTTGGTGCATGAACTCGTTGACGCGAAAGCTCGTTAGGAAGAGTTTCTCCATGAGCAAGGCAAGTGTGAATTCCGTTGGGTCGTACATGGTAGATTGGAGATGCTGGCGTTGATGAAGGGAAAACATCCGGAATGGACCTTGATCGCTGTAAGAAGATGTCATATGTAGACTTATCAGTGGCCTTTTTGTCGTCAGACAAATAGGGCAGTTCGGATCCTGATGCTCAGGCTGCAGTGCATACAGACACAACTCCTGCTCCCTCATCCGTTAAGCTTGGCTCTTCTGTTTCTGTACCTTCTCCTGATAAGGAGTGAACTTTGTACACTTGTACCTTTTTTGCTTCAACTGTTTAATGAAAACAAGTTTATCTTGAATACGCTCTGTATCTTTTTTGTGCTCGTTATCCCCATTGTGTGTTTTTCATTTTGCCTCGTCATTTTACTTTAGCATAGACTGGTGGGATCAATAGAAAGTTGAGTGGTATGTATGTTGTTGAGAGTTCAACCATTTGCGTTGCGAGTGACTCAGACTCACTGTTGCATAGTCACATCCAATAGTGGGCATTCCGCGGATGGTTCAGAAGTGGACTATGCTGCCTAGCTTTGCGCCATTCTTAAGGTAAGCCGCTGGGGGCTCATTTTGTCAATTTGATTGTCGATCGCGGTTACTGGCATTAGTGAACTGTGATAGTCGAGCACATGCGTTGTAACTAGAGCCTTGTTCCGAGTCAGGTTTCGTAAGTTCGAGCCGACATTTCATGTAGCACTTGTTCGCGCGTTGGCGGGACGATTTATGGGTAGGCATGAACATCCTTAGCTGGTAATAGAATGTTAGCCCGTGTTAGCGTAAAGACGCTGCTTGAGCTGTGATTTATTTTTGGGTCGTTGTTTCAAAAGAGAGCAGAGGTCGCGTGGCAAGCTATCTAGGGCTCCCACATTCCGTACCATCTATGTCCGAGCAGGGTGGACTACATGTTCAGGGAGCGAGGATTCGGCGATCATGGTTTTTTGAAGAGCGATGATCCCGTGGTGAGGCGCCGACATCAGTTCGGGACTGACTAGTCTCTCATCTTTCAAACCATCTACACTCGTACGTAGCGGGCTACAAGTGTAATACCCGCCAAATCACTTGCCAATATAATATTATTATTTTAATCATTAATAATATTTATTTATTGGTAATATTTATTAATTGGTAGTATTTACAAATATGTAAGTACTTTATTATATGAATTTTGGGACCTAAGTTTAGATTGGGGGTGGGTAAAAGAGGAGTGGTGGGTGTGTTTAGCTAAAGATAGTAAATCCCTAACTGAAAACCTTTTAAAAGAAAACCCTCGCCACCTCTTCCTTTTGGATACACACACAAAAGAAAAAAAAAACCTACGTAGAAGAAAAAAAAGGCGAAGAGAAAAAGTTTGCTTCAACTTTGTAATTTTCGACAAAATAGTGAGTTAAACTCTATCAAATTATTCAATCCTTGATATTGATTATTATTTGCTTTTTTTTTATTTTTATGTATGTTGTTAGTATTTTGGATATATAAAGGTGGGTCTTCTTCAATCTCTTTTATTGTATTTTCGTAAGAATTAGATGAGTTGAAAGAGAAAACCTGGGTTTTTACTTAAATCCCGTAATAAAGACACATGTGCTCAGTCTTAGTATTTTTAGTGGATCGAGATCTTCTAGAAGTCAGAATACTTTCAAATTAAATCCGTAAATTCATAACACAAGTATGAAAAGCATACCGTTGGTTTGGAGTTCATCCAACGGTTAGATCTCACTTGAGATAGAGAAAATGTCACAAATCCAATTTTAGAAACCCTTGTATAACAAACTTTTAGGAGTAGAAGTTAGTAAGTGATTCTCCCATCTCTTATATTAATTATGTGAATTTAATAATGTTTGGTTTATGGGTTACATCTAAAATTTGTGAGTTCTGCTCTACAATGCCTTGCATTATAAATTCCCATGGTAGGTGTGACATTAGATTTTCTTAGTAGATCATGTCTATGGAGCTGTAACAACTACCTTTCCAATGAATATCCTTAGAACAATCATACAGTCATTTGTTGTGTTTGTGGGTTGTTTTTTACTGATGTAATTGGTACTTGATGGAAGCACTACAATATCTTTGCCTAAATAAACATTGCTTTGAATAAAAAAATTGCATTTAGGGATTATATGGTTCATCATGCCAGCTTTAGGGTCCTGGTTATAACTACCCATTGCATTACCTGTTTTTGACTTGAAGGGAACTTGCTATAAAAGAAAAGGCTTAAACTTAGCTCAGGATATCTCTCCATATAGTTCATATACTAGTAGCATTGATTGCACACTTCTCACCTTACAACAATTCATACATGAGCTTGTTAGCTATATGAAAGTGGTTGGAAGGTGTAGTGTATTCTATGAAGGCAACGATGTATTATCAATAAGGCATCACTGTATTACCCTTTGGGTCAGAGCACATCTTATATAGAAGTTGATCAAATACTTATCATTTTGATAATGTTTTCATGTATATTGTTCTTATATGACCTTATATGGGTGGTGATTTTTTATACAGTACGAGCATATCTTATATAATATGAGCGTATCATATATAGAAGTTGATCAAGTACTTATCATTTTGATAACGCGTTCATGTACATTGTTATGCTCATGGTGACAGGGTCGGTCATAACTAGGGATCATGTTTTGAAATAATGGGGCTAATTAGCATGCTAGGTGGTTTTAGCTACTAGGTTCATTTTGGGTGTGCTAGAGTTTCACCATGTAAATAAACTTGGGTATTAGTAGTGTTATGTAAGTTAGTATTTGTAATTTTATGTTATGACTTGAAATACGTGATTAGTTTGTGATCATATGATAAACTTGCATTTGATTGATATGAAAATTGTCTTGCTAAGGAGTATCATTATATGGAATGGGTCTGATCCCTAATTTTTGTTATGAAAAAAAATTTATTTATAAAAATGTTATTTGCTTCCCCAAAAGAAAGGGTGAATATTTGTGGTCGATGTGTTTATGGTTGACAAAGTGTTAGCGTAAAAGAGTATTGAGGATTAATTGATTTTTTTATGCTCTTTTCCACAACTCCGAAAAAAATTGTATACAAACTTGCTTGTATACGTGTGATATAATTTTGGGTATGCAGACTTGCTTGCATATCGGTATGACGTTCCATGTGAGTTCGGTAGTACGTGTAATATTTAGAAAATGCTTGCCATGGATCGAACTTTGGGTGAGATGATATGTTCCTCGAAGTGGCACCTTATTTGGAACATGTACGCTCTGAGTGGTTTCAAAGGCAAGTGAAACACACTTGGGTGATGTGTGTTCGACACAAGGAGGCACTACACCAAAAGGGCCATTTAGCTACGCCGAGCTGCCCACAGTTTTAAACCGTTGGTGTGTATTTGCCACGGCCAAAAACCGTAGCTATAAGTACCAACGGCTTAAAACCGTGGGTAATAAACAACCTGGCCACGGTTTACAACCGTTGGTATAGTTGGCACGGCTACAAACTGTGGCTAATAGTAGCAACGGCTCCAGGCCGTGGGAATTATTCGCAACGGCTCAAAACCGTTGCAAAAAAAAATTAGCAACGGTTCTGAACCGTGGCTAGAGCTAGCAACGGCTCAAACCCGTTGCAACAAAAAAATTTAGCAACGGTTCTAAACCGTGGCTAGATCTAGCAACGGCTCAAAACCGTTGCAAAAAATATTTTAGCAACGGTTCTAAACCGTGGCTAGCTTTAGCAACGGCTAAAAACCGTGGCTACATGAAAAGCTAAAAAAATTGGGCGGGCTATTTTGGCGCTCGACCTTCCCTCCATTCGACTTCCATCGACAAAAACGAAGCTCCCCTCCACAAACCCTCCACTCGACTTCGTCTCCTTCCCTGCTCCCTCCCTCGACTCGACTTCCCTGCTGCTTCTCCTTCCCTGCTCCCTCCCTCGACTTCCCTCCTCCCCTCCTTCCCTGCTCCCTCGACTTCAATCGACTTCCATCGACTTCAATCGACTTCCCCTTCTTATTCTTATCAATATTCTTATTTATGTACTTTGTTATTTGTTGAATTTTACCCTCTAATGGTTGATGGATTCTCGTATTCAGCACGAATGCACCATTTAGTTGGACAACCAGTGACTTGAACCATAGAGCTTTTTTCAAGTCAAAAGACATACCTTCATCATTTAGACTACATCCAAATTTACCTTTCTTTTTGTTTAGTTTTTTTGTCACCAAAACACAGATTTCATTGGGACGAAATTTAATTGTACAGTTGATATATCAGCACCATTTAGTTTTTTGGGTCACTTTTTCTTCGAATGATCAATTCATGCTTTACAAAAAAGTGATACATATTTGTAATCATCTATTTGAAGTGCTCATTAGTTAGTTAGTGTTTTTTTTGTTCCTCGTTTAGCTGTTGAAAAATTCCAAGTAAACTCGATGAGCATTATTTATCCATAGCCTTTAGTCGAGATTGATCTCATGTGAGAATTTTGTCTAAGCTAAACAAATCTGTTTAACCACACTCCATTTTCAAAGAAATTCCTTGTTCGTATTCCATATGAATTGGGCAGTCGTACAAAGGGGCATTTGTTCAGACACTCATCGACACCATTCTTAGATCATCAATTTTCAACAAACTTTCATAGTCTTTGTTTCTTTAGAATTCTTTGAGCTTGGGCAATATTGTTATGAGTTGGGTAGTTTGGGGCGTGATGCATTTCATCTTGTATCTCTCCTCATGTGGCCTAGGTGCTTGAGGAGCCCAAAATATAGTCGTAGATGCTACACTATACAATCACAATCACTTTAGTAGTTCAGTTATGCAAGTGTAACCTTTATAAGTTATGCAATACATAAAGCTTAAGGGCCAAGTTCGTGAGTATCTAATATGAAGATTGATTACTTGTCAAACATTATAGTCTTTCTATACCATGCATTTTTGTTTCTCCAACTGTATTTGTTTCTCAAAGGGGTGGGTCTTCAAGGCATGATGCCAGAGAGAAAAGGAGCCATTTACTCCTCCTCGATTGATATTTGATTCAGCTTAGATCAACAATTATTTGCCCACATTGAAGTTTAAGAATGCATGATTTAGCTTCTATACCATGCATTTTTTTAAAGATACGGTCGTACTCTTTATTTTTATTTTTTTAAAGTTATCAAACCATATTTATATATCAGAGGTCAAACCAAAACATCCTTATTACGTTGATGAGCTACAAGAGCATTCCTTATGTGTTCATATCACGAGCCCCAGCTAATTAAGATCATCAATGTTTTTTCTGCCTAGCTTTTCTACTTGTAGTAAGCACTCTTATGATGCCCACCTATCTCAAACACTAGGCCTCATCTTTGCTTGATAAATGAATTTCAAATGCATGTTCCAGGTACTTGTCAACCTGGTTTATCATGGATTTAGCTTCGACAATCCCATTTGAAGGTCTAGGATATTTGTTTACCGGGAAGCACAAAATGGGTCTTTCTTACTGACACGGGTGTTATTGACAAGTGCTGCATTTGTTCATTTGAAGCAAGCTGAGTTCTCCAAGTACACCCGGAATTTATCACCTGCAAGTCGTTCGATATTGCTCTCAGGCCCTGCTGGTAAGTTGCTTCTTACATGTGATCTGTTTGATATGTTGGAAGTTTGCATTCATTCATCATTTGGTTGTCATCCTAATTGGCATTTTTTTGATTGGCAAAGAGATGTACCAACAAATGCTTGCCAAAGCTTTAGCACATTATTTTGAAGCCAAGCTGTTGTTATTAGATGCAACCGACTTTTCCCTCAAGGTTAGTAGACACAGTCTTCTACTTACCCTGCCTAAATGCTTACTCCTTATCCTCCCTAAACGCTTTTTTGGATTTTGTCATTGGCTTCCTACAGATACAAAGCAAATATGGCTGCAGCAATAAAGAAACTGTAAGATTCTTAAATTTAAATTCTTCGAATGAGTATGGTTTCTTGATATTATGTTATATATTTTTGTATGTGGGTGCTACCATTCAAAAATTACCCTGATTATAGGCTTGGTAACATATTTACAAAAGAAAATTGAATTGACAGAGAAGGATAAATTGCTTACCTTAGGGCTAAAGTAAAAAATATTTCATTTAGCCCAGTGGGTCCTTTGGCGTTAGCTTAGACAGAATTTTTGCAAACAGGCGTCATCTCACACTGGCGACCATTTCCAAGTTTAGAACTATAAACACCATCGTGACCAGGCATGAAATGCTTAACGTTTGGTTCTGATCTCTATTTGTTTTGGAATTAACATCCATATATAGGGTTCCAGCCCACATATGCTAAACAAACTATTAATATATCAACGATGTCAAAACTTTCTTTATATTTATAGCCAAACCAAATATTTATTTCATTCAAAATGTATTTAAATGAATACGAGTATCTATTTCATTATATGTTTTATGTTACAGGATTCGCAGTTCAGTCGATTTTCAAATTTTTTGTTTTGGAGGGGAGTGGCAAGAGGCAGAAATAGAATCAATCATGATTGACGACTTTGCAAATAGTTGACTTGGGATGCTTTTGAGCACATTCATTGAACTTTAATTGTTTATTTTATGAAAAAATTACAGAGTGTCGTTTGAATGGTTATGTTTGTTCAGTTATTTATGAAATGCATGTTCGTGGGTTTACGAAACATGACTCAAGCAACACGAACTTCCCGGGGACATACCTTGGTGTAGTAGAGAAACTTGATCACTTAAAGGTACAAGTTCATTAGTGATCTAGATTTTCTGGAGATTCAAGCTAGGGTACTTGCATGTTGTTCTGGAATATATTTGTTTTTAAGCAATTCAATTGAAGCATTGAGTATCTACTTCATTAAGTCAAATAAGTAGGAAGTCTTCTGGGATTTGATGAATCATTAGGCACCCTTATCTCTACAGTTATGTTTTATGAAGTCTTCTGATGTTTCAAGGGAAAATTTTCACTTAGTGGTGTCTTAAGTCATATTAGACAAATAAGCTGAACTGTGCTAGCCAGTTGGGATAGACTAAGGTATATTATCCATGATAGAATGCAGTAATAGAAGTGTTTATAAATAGTCATTTTGGAATACACTATCATGTACAGGAACCACTTCAAAGAATGTTGTTGAAGGAAATCATATATGAATTTCGAGTCCTTCTTTAGGACCTATGCCTAGGAAAAAGCAAATAATTTTCACATACCAAAGGGTTTTATGATCATGTTTTTGTTATTGGTGGTTACTATTGGTTTTGCATAGGGAATTCATAGTGGCTGGTTTGGTTCTCATTCTTTTTTTTTTTTCTCAATGAAGCATCTTATTTCACTATGTATTAGAAGTGTTTGACAATAAAAACTTTTATTGAATATCATGTCCTTTTGGATGACTGGAAAAATACTGTGCAAGCCATTTTGTTGTACTCTCAATCAGTTGGAATGAATTGCCAATTTCATTATCTGGGGTAAGACATATATGATCTCTGATGATAAAGTTTATTGGTCATCTATTGATGTTGTCATCCATGTTTTCTCCATATGACAACATCAGTACAGTTTCATGCATTTTGCAGGAGCTTGGGATCAACTGTATAGAGCTAATGCCATGCCAAGAATATAATGAGTTGGAGCATTTCACCTACAATTATGTCCTGGGTGATTATAAGTAGGTCAATTCTCTCTTCATATCAAGTTATTGATTGCTAGTGATTGAAAGACTTCTGCAGATGATTTTGTACTTTTCTTCACTGTCACCTGTTCTGTTCATTTCCTGAATTATTCTCACACCCTAAATAAGTTGGCATTTTGGGCGATGTTATGTAGGCGTGCATTGGTCCAAGTGCTATTATCTTCTTTTCGAACTCTTACATATTGAAGATGTCTAAAATTTTTGACGACTTTTTTCTCCCTATTTTAAGTCACTACCCTGTGAAAGTGTGAAGTGTTGCATTAGTACTGGATGAAATTAGTTGTTCAATCAGTGCTTTCTGGATGTTAACAATGTCCTCCCTTAGAACCCATTGTGTTTGATACATATAAAATTCAAAGTGACAAAAATAATATGTTGTTATCTTCTTCATATTCGCTTGTTTTCCCCTCGATAAAATCAAATTCCATCTTATTAGTCATGATATGTCATTGTTGATTTTTTGATTCAGGCTGAACTTTTGGGGATATTCAACTATCAATTTTTTTTCATCAATGCTAAGATATTCTTCTGCTGGCACACGTAATTGTGGCCGTGACGCTATAAATGAAGTTAAGACTCTGGTTAGGGAAGCACATAAAAGAGGGATTGAGGTGACAACTCTTTGAAACATATAAGATGTTCCATTTGCATGTTTGGCTTGTTCTGTCTTTGTATTCATATTTATTTTCTTATTGTTTGTCATTTGCACTTCTACAGGTCTTCAACTACATTACAAAACCCAATGAAGGAGGCCCAAAGGAGCCTCTTGACAGGGTCCTTGTTGGTTCACAGGGTGCTAATGGATCCAAGAACATAAAGCTCTTCATCCATGTACTTGCGTGTATTTATACAGCAATGTTCTCATCTTATCATGTAAGAAGGCTAATGTTGAATTTACAGGGAAGGATGATTCTGGCACACTTATGTGATGAACATAAGGGATTGAAAACTGGAATGTGCTTGGTATGTTGTAGTTATCTAATGCAAATCTAATGTGCTTGGTATGCTTTCTAAACTGGGAATATCTCTGTTTTTTGGACTGCAGGGAACTGCAAAACAGGATTGCAATTAGGGGGACGAGCAGCAGCACGGTGGGTGCGCACTGGACTGGGCAGTCTGTCGCAAAACAGAGTGTTCTCTGTTTGGATGGGTGTTGCGTTTACTGCGGTCCGAAGCTGCGATGACATGGACTGCTGCTGCGATGCTGTGTTCTGGCTGAGTGCTGAGTGCTGCGTGGGTGCTGAGTGCTGCGTGAGTGCTGAGTGCTGAGTGATGCGTGGCTGCGTGGGTGCTGAGTGCTGCGTGGGTGCTGAGTGCTGAGTGCTGAGGGCTGCGTGGCTGCGTGAGTGGCTTCCTTAGGTATGTGGCTTCCTTAAGTGGCCTTACATAAACTTCTTACATTTTTTTTAAATGCCTTTATTAGCTTCTAGACATACATCCCCATTTTCAGCTTCTAGACTTCATCTCAGATATGGGCCAAAACATGCCAATCATCTTGCCTTTTTTTCCCTAACCCTATCAATAGATATTGCACTTGTTACTTCATAAGTAGTTTGCTTGAAGTCCTTGAAAAACGAATTAAACATAAAAAACTGATATTCAGATAATATTACGTGAATGTAACTTTGAAGTGAACTTGTTGATAATTTTTTTTTTTTGGTAAAGAACTTGTTGATACTTGATATGAGCAGTAGTATTAGGGACTGGCTTTTGGAGACAGTTGCCATGTTTTAAGTTTCACAAAGGAGGCACAATCTATTCACCATTTTTGGACTATTGGATTTTGTTTCCATTGATGACCTGGTTCATACAAGAATGCATTGTATGATGTGAATCAGGTAGTATATGGGGCATGTTAAATACCAGCCTTGGTTAGCTAGCACCTTCCATAAGTTTTATCACCGATGTGATTATCACATTGGTGGCTTATGCTGTTTGGCTGGATGATGATAGTTCTAGGGCCTTATAAATGTTGACTTTGAAGCAAAAACTGGTGATAATATTATCTCATTTTGTTATTAAAGTTGATATGTCAGTTTAACTAAGATATTTTCTATTTTTTGTTTAACAGACAGAAAGGAGCGTGGATATGTTGCTACACGGTAAAAGGCCTTTGGTTGAGGTAATTTACCATAGCTAAATATTTGGAGAATTAAACGCATTTCCCCTTGTACTTGTTTTAATTGTTGTATGCGCTCTTGTAATCCATTTCCCCTTTAGTTGTTTATTCCCCTTGTTAGCAGCTTTGTAAGCTCCCTTCCCTTGGGTATCTTGCTTTATGTTCTGAATCCTGTGATGACTTGGATAAAGGTGATACAATGGATAAATAGCATGATATTCAACTAT
This sequence comes from Berberis vulgaris, assembly GCA_963556465.1. Taxonomy (NCBI): domain Eukaryota; kingdom Viridiplantae; phylum Streptophyta; class Magnoliopsida; order Ranunculales; family Berberidaceae; genus Berberis; species Berberis vulgaris. Next base: position 66,839,072 of record OY747132.1, read on the forward strand.
TCATGCTGCTACTTTGAACTTTGATGAGCTTTTTTTCTATGTAATGAAGTGCTGACAAATACACGTTTCTTTTTCATAATCAGGTCTCTACCTCTACTCCTTCCAGCTGTTGAGGATGGCATTTTCAACGACAACTGGCGTATCCGACAGAGTTCTGTTGAACTTTTGGGGGATCTTTTATTCAAGGTGGGCTTTGAAATTGTATTTCTCAAGGGATCTCTCTTCCATCTTATTTATTTATTTATTATTATTCCAGAATTTGAATACAAAGAGTCAGACAACACTCCTGTAAAAGAATGATCCTTAAGCAAATCTAAAAAATATTGATTAAATTCATAATGCTTTATCTCTACAATTCTGCTACACCCTGTCAAAAGCCAATTAGATTGAAAAAAGGATCATACTTGGCAGTAATACAATTTTCCGTCTTATCGTCCAATATGATTTTTGTTTATCCAGGTGGCGGGAACTTCTGGAAAAGCAATTCTTGAGGGTGTAAGCGATGATGAAGGCTCGAGTACTGAAGCCCATGGTCGTGCTATCATTGAGGTACTGGGAAGGGATAAGCGCAATGAAATCCTTGCTGCTGTCTATATGGTCCGCACTGATGTGAGCTTGTCAGTACGTCAGGTAATAACATTGTTTTCCTTATTCCTCTAAACTCTTAGGCTATTAGGTGAAATTAAATGTTAGATGCATAGCAGTGACAGTTTTTTGTTTACTTCCTTTCATTGCATTAGGCTGCAGTACATGTGTGGAAAACTATTGTTGCAAATACTCCAAAGACTCTCAAGGAAATCATTTTGTATTCCAATTAGTTGCATCTCATTGTTTTTCCTATTTGGTTGGTCTGTTCTGGGGCACAAGGACTCATTCCTTATTCATCACTTATTTCCTGAAGTAGTGTAACTCATTCTCCTTGGAGTTTTCAAAATAAATTGTCAAATGCACATCATGCCATCTATATGCCATAAGGATTTATTTATCCATTTTTTAATATTCATCATTGGCTGGTAGGGGGTATGCCTTGGTCTCAGTGAAGTGATGGGCATGCCGTAGGTGTACCTATAGAGGTTGGAATTTGTTCAGTGCACTTTTTCCTGTAACTTTGTTTTGATGCATTTGCTACAGTTACTAATCATTTATATCCTGGCATCACAATGTTCAATAATTTATTAGTAACATTTTTCGCAGGCGCATTGTGATTAAACTCCTGGTGACCTACTTTCAGAGAAATCACAGTAAAGAGGTAAAGTATTTATTGTATTGATGGTACCCTTAACTTTTGGAAGTCGACCTATTCAGGATACATGACATATTATGCCTCCACCCAACCAAAATACATGCACTGTTGGAATGCATTTTTAACCTTCTAGGGGCATCATCAGCTGCAATACATTTTCACCTAGAGAAATATTGTAGGCCAAATGATATCTGAAATAGATTTCAAGCATCCACTGTAGAACATAATAAACCCTCTAGAAATTATTTTTAAAAAGTTGATGGATAGAGGGGCCTCTAAAATTTTGTGCTTTCACAAACTAAATGAAGACCTTCAGAAGGAAGTCAATATTTTAAAGTTGAGCAAGGATACAGTAAGTTTTACTTCAATTTCTAGAACTTAACTAATTTATTGTTGATGAGATGCATAATGTAGTCCACGCTGGCACCTTTCCAGGGTTTTTTTTTGTTGATTACAGTCTATTACCATGTTTTTATGTTTCACTAAATGACCCTTGATCATTGGCTACCTGATGTTTTATGCATATCTGTCCTAGGTACATTTATACCCAGTCAATTAGTTGAAAGATTGACTTATTGAAAGGGAACCCTTGTGAATCTTGTTCAAAATACGCTTTGGTGTAATTCTTCTATGTAACACTGGCAAATACATGTCAGTGACGAACTTGGGTATGGGCCGTATGGCATGTCAGACATGTTAACCAAATTACCAACCAAATTGAGGGTGCAATATTTTCACCCCAGTTATAAACTTCATTTTGTTAGTCATTTTTAAATTGATCATTTTCTATATTGCCATATATTCATAAGTCATAACATTCATATTTTTTTCCCCTTAAGCGTGGAGTACTTGTCCTGGCTACAAAGCTTATATTTTGGTTGTTATTGTTTATATATTTCTTGTGGAAGTGAAGAGTCTTTGATACAAAGGTTTGATTGTGTTTGTCTAGTTGACTTAACTGTTTGGTAGTTCAATCTGGAAATATAAAACCCAAGAACTAAACAATAGGAAATTTGATGTTCATTACCTTAAAACAAGAGGCTATATGTCCCCTCTCTCTTACCTTCCCCCTCACTTGCATGGTTCCCCATGTACCCTTGGTGAATGGATAATATTAATGAATAGTTATTTATGATAATTATGTGTGTTTATCTTTGTGTCTGTTGATTATTGACCATCTTCGTGTTACCATGTGCCTTTCGGTAGAATTCTTTCTAATTTCTATGATTTTTATGTCTTTAGGGGCAGAAGTCTGTGGCAGAGATGACAGCTTTACAAAATGAATTGAATGAAAAAATATTAGAAATAAAGCGACTGCAATTAGAGTTGACTAGAAGGAATGATGAAGAGCAAGAAGTTGGAAGTGCTGAAATTTTAAAAGGAGTGATTGCAACCCTAGAGAAGGAGAACATCAAGCTTAAGGTTACTTGTGACGCCCTGTAATTTTGTTATGTTCAATTGAGTTCTGCATAACTGGCATTTTTTAGTTGTGGAGTCTTGAAACTGTTATATGTATATTGGATTGGCATTCTTGTATAGACTCATTTTTTAGGTTGTATATATAACAATGCTCTTTCTTAGTTATTGAGGAATTAAAACCCATCAATTCAATAATCCCATTGTCTATTTGATTAGGTATTGGTTTTACTAAAATTTGGATGCTTATGCTTTTAGTCATTTGATAGCAAAAAAAAAAAAAAAAAAAAAAAAAAAAAAAAAAAAAAAAAATTGCCACGGTTTTAAACCGTGGCCAGGGTTAGCCATGGCTTAAAACCGTTGCTACCTTGTTAGCTACAGTTTATTTCTCACTGTTTAGCCACGGCTTCAAACCGTGGCCAGGGTTAGCCACGGCTTAAAATCGTTGCTACCTTGTTAGCCACGGTTTAAAACCGTTGCTAATATCTACACCTTGTCACAGCTTAAAACCGTGGCTATTTTTGCCACGGCTAAAAACCGTTGCTATTCTTCTTGCAACGGTTTAAAACCGTGGCTAAATGCTGAAAATCACCACCCCTACTCAAGCATAAAACCGTTGCTACAATTTTAGCAACGGTTTATAGCCGTTACAACAAATTTTGCGACGCCTCTGTAGCCCACGGCTCTTAGCCGTGGCAATGGGTTACGCCCATGGTATAGAACCGTTGCTAATGGGGGTTTTTGGTGTAGTGAGGGTAGTGCGATTGTGGAAAAGAAGTGAGATTTTCATTTATGTGCATGATTGCCTTAATGGAATAAACTAAATGCTCATTTGATCTTAGAATGAGAACTACATGTCTTCCTTAAAGGTAAAATGTATTTGGTTGACATTTAAATAATGGTGATAATGAGTATGATCTATACTTATTTGAAAATAATCGTATTTATGAGGAACGATAAATTATAAATTTTATTCATTTATTTCTAAAACATTCTGTGCAGGATGGTAAGTCTACTAACATTTTTTGTCAGACTTATCACGTCCAACCTTCACTTTGTACGTGTTGGTAAAATAAATATATATTTTAAGCATGATAGAACTTTGTAGTATGACATGTTTGCCTCGTTGAGGAACTACAAGACTTTGAGTGTTATTTTGTTGTTTATGAAATTTTCATGTTAAAGCATGTAACTATTTTATTTATGAGGATGGAGATTACTCATACCAGCTACCTTACTGACCCAAGTAAGTTTATTCTTTTTGGGTACGTTATTATTGGAACGTAGCCATTTAGCCTTTCACAGGTTTAAAGATTTATTAGCAGCGTTACTGGAGTTTCATTAGTGGGGCTAGCGACGTCAGAGTTTCATGGTTAGATTATTTTTAGTTTGTTTAATTTTCTAAATTATGTTTTAGTTGTTGCTGCTAATTGTTTCTGTTGTTATTGAATTTTCACATCCCAAGTTTTGGGGAAACGGATAATCCTACGTGGATTTTTGGATTTTCGTTTTCTTCGAAAATTGGGGCGTGACTGCAAGTTTGAGACGAAAGGGGTTCGATGACCAGGCTAAAGAGCAGTGGTTCCGTGGCAAGCCGTCGAAATCAGTTCAGGACTGACTAGGCTCCCACTTTCCAAATCATCTACACCCATGCTCACCGAGCTACAAAATTTGGAGTTTTTTGCGACCATGGTCTGTAGAAGAGCAATGGTCTCGTGGTGAGTCGTCGGAATTAGTTCAGGACTGACTAGGCTCCTACCTTCTAAACCATCTACGCCCTCGCAGTGGGGGTTATAAGTTCAAGGTTGGTAATTTGGGGACCATGATTTGTAGAAGAGCAATGGTCCCATGGCGAGCCGTCAGAATCTGTTTGGGACTGACTAGGCTCCCACCTTCTAAACCATCTACACCAGCACAGTGTGGGCTAAAAGTTCAAGGTTGGTAATTTGGACACCATGGTTTGTAGAAGAGCAGTAGTCTCGTGGCGAGCCGTCAGAATCTGTTCGGGACTGACTTGGCTCCCACCTTCTAAACCATCTACGCTCACGGATTGGGGGCTACAAGTTCAGGGTTGGTAATTTGGTGACCATGGTCTGTAAAAGAGCAGTGCTCCCGTGGCGAGCCGTTGGAGTCAGTTCGGGACTGACTAGGCTCCCACCTTTCAGACCATCTACAAGTTTGGGCTTTGATCAGAAGCCATCGTTGTCAATCGTCACCAGCTAGGCTTACCTGATCGGGTTCAACGACTGTTGTCCGCGAGGAGGGCAATAGTCCCTAGCGAGTCGTTGTCATCAGGCGTGATAGCTCTAATAGGACTTTCACTTCCTAAACCATCGACATTCGCACTGGGCGGATTAGGTGTCGGGGTGAACTAGAAGTCGTCGTCATCAGCCAAGGCTGACTAAGCTTGCCTGGCCAGGTAGGGGCTCCACCAACTACAGGCGTGCGAACCGGTCCGCGAGCAGAGTGCGTCGTGCGAGTGTGTTATGAAGATACAGGAGTACCTTGGATCATCTGACGGTATGCAGGTGTGATCCGTGTGTCAGGAATGACTAGGTTTTCTCATGCTCGTGTCAGACACGTGGTAGAATACAGTTCGAATAGTAGGCCGAGCCCATGGGCCCATAGAGTGAGGGTTGGGGTTCTCTGTATGCAATATACTACGTGTACGTCGTAGATCGCATGGCAGCACGTGTACGACATGGATTTGCTAGATGGTTGAATATCGATTACTCCCGCACAATTAATGGGGTTGGATGCAACCCCGTTTATTGGACGAACGTGGACTTGCGCAGTATCCTTGGGAACTGTCGTCTCCTCGTTTTCCATATGGTATTCAATACTGACAGTTAATGCTGAAGCGCTCGTTTGATGAACCATTATGTCTATATAATGATATTTTTCCATCGCTGTAGGCACTATCTTCGCAGAGCGTATATCCTGTAATGTTATTATTAGGCTGAATAAAGATCTCCATCGTCGGAGTCTTCGAATGTTCTGACATTTGCGCCGATGAGTCACGATGAGAATCGCTGTTATGTATGGTCACCTTCTTTGGGTGAGTACCTAGATGTTTCGTTGAGATCTCATAATTTCTTTTCATATTGAGGAAAAGAAGTACGCACTCACTCCCAAGGGATGAGTCTGTCATTTATTCGCTTGCGCTTCGGTGTTACCTTGTGTTGTTATACCCGCATGTATGCAATTTTTGCTGCTAACTTATGGTTGATCGAAGTGTTGGCGAATGTGTGATGCTTCCGAAGGTGGTATCTCTCAGTCACCTCGAGTACCGCACATGGGAAAAATGCCATTGCTTGGCAGCACTGTGAAACCTTGACGGCTCCGTCGCCCGCGACCATCCTCATTTGCCTTTTTCTACTCCTTCGGGAGGTAGGAAGCTATTTGAAGAAGTTTGCAACTCATTGCAAGGTCTGCATTTTCATTATCGAGTCACTTTCTGGGGGTTGTTTGGAGGAGCGGACGGCTACTCTGTACTCTCAGCCCCTTCTCACACATTTGTCCTTGATCTTGGAAAGGAGTCGAGTGAAGTTTACTTGGAGTTCCTTTGCTCTCTTCGGATCTTCTTACGTAGTCGGATTGTTTAAATGAGTCTTTACTTTATGTCGGAGCAGATTCAGATGCTCGTAGTATGTAGTTTTTTGTATCTGCCTCAGGGCACCCATTGTTACATCTTTCCAATAATCAATAGAGTGTCTTTATTTCTTAAATGAGTGCAAATCACATAAGTTTCTGAGAACTAAACTCTACATTGACTATGAAAAGGAAAATAAACAACTGAAATAGACTAACTATTGGCGGAGAAAAGTCGACTCGGCCCTAAAGTGGATTCGCGTGGCCCTTGTTGGATTGTTGATATTTCAGCGGACTATTGAGCTTCGCTGATGTCACAAAGGCTACTGAAGAGTAAACCTTGTGGGGGAGTTAATATTCCCGCTGATGGAATGTCGGGGAGGAGAGGTTGTACTCCCGCCTGCATTGACCTCTCCATTCTGCGGGGTCCGCCATTGTTGTGGATGGCGTAGGGGCGTGAGTCTGTTGCCCATGTCCCACCGACATCGCTGAGAGCGGCGATGTAGCGCTAATCTGGGCGTTTGACGTGTCCCCTTGTTCTCCATTGTTGTGTGATCGGGTGGTCACCATCTCTTAGTATTTGAGGAGATACGAAACTAGTAAAAGGTTAGGAACTTTGTCGTCCCCACCGACGGCTCCAAACTGATGCAGTCGTTTTCTGCTCTCTGCTTTGACCTTGACCTGCAAACCTTTGACCTGCAAAAGAAACACACGTGAGTCACGGAATGGCGCTCCGATGCTAAAGTTAGACAGGGATTTGAGGAAGGTGTAATGTTGTAAACAAATAATTTGTAGCGTACCTTAGCTTACCAACCTCATGTCTTATTTATAGTGGAGTCCTGGTTCAACCAGGCCATCTATGACGTAGTTTAGGGAAGAAGATCTACGTGGAGATCCTTATCTAATTAGGAGTCGCGCTGTGGATGAAAGTTTCCTTGTTAGCCTTGTGCTTCTAGATATGCGGGAAATAGTTCTCATTTTGATAGTAGCCTATAGGTAGAAGTCTCAATATGCGATACGTACTCTGGAGTATGCTTTCTAGTTGGAAGCAAATAGCCGTTGTAATTGCTCGTTTGAAGTTGATCCTTGAGATACTTGCCTTAACAGGGCTTACGGGTATTGAGGATAGCTGTGAGACACGTAGGCCTAACAAGCTGTAAGAATTCGGGTCTTCTTGGCGGACTGCATTGGGCGGGCTTAAGCCCGCATGGACCGGATCAGTATTGGGTTGACATTAGGGCCTATTTTTCCTCGAGATCATTATGACATGTGTATGGCGCAAAGTTGGGACCATTTTGGTGTATCATCACTAGTCATAATCAAGTATTGTGATTTCATTTTTTGAGTTAATTTCGGTTTCCCGATTTTAAGAAATATTTTAGTGTGTAAAGAAAAAAAGTAAAAAAACTCGAGGATACATAATATATATAATAAAATTCAAGAGTATTTGAAATATATGAAAAAAAAGAGGTAATTAAATAAATCTATTAAACACATTAAATGAAACCTAAATACCAAGAAATGAAACAAACATAAAATCAATATATAATTAGAAAATTAGAGAGTGGTTTAAAAAATTTATATATAAGTAGAAGAAATGATAATTAGAAAAATCAAGGGGTGGTTTCAAAAATCAATAAATAATTAGAAAAAAGCCCTCGCAATTTACGAAAAAACTCCAAAATGTTTTGAAAAACCCTAGAACAAATGTAATTTGTGTAGCTGGTTTTTGTATTTTTACGAAATTTACGAAAAAAAACTCAAAAATTTTCAAACAAAATGTAATTATTTCTTTGTCCCCTTTTCTTTTCGTAGTTTCAAAAAAACCAAATTTCATGAGAATTCATGAAATCTCTTTCCTTGGTCATAATAGACAGACTCACCAAATATAGCCATTTTTTTGCCTTGTCCCACCCCTTCACTTCATCTATGGGAGTTGAAAATTTTCTCCAAAACATTTACAAACTTCATGGCCTTCCCTCATTAGTTGTCTCATATAAGGATACAGTTTTCATTAGTGCCTTCTTGCAGAACATATTCGCTGCCCTAGTTACCAAATTAACACTCAACTCAACCTACCATCCCCAAACAGATGGACAGACAGAGTGTACGGATGCCTGTTTAGAAACTTCCTTAAGGTGTATGACAAGGGATGCCCCTTTCCAATGGTCCAAGTAGTTGTATCTAGCCAAATACTAGTTCAACACCTTCTTCACTCAAGTTTACAGTCTACCCCATTCCAAACACTATACGGATACACACCCCTTGCTAGCCCTACTTCCTATTGACACCATAACAACCTCAGATGTACAACAATATCTATAAGACAAACACACATGCTTCATACTATCAAAAAGACAAATAGGGAGTTTGTTGCAAGTGATTGGGTATACCTGAAAATACGACCTTATCGACAGACGTCTGTAAATCTCAGGCAGAACCTCAAGCTAGTTGCACGTTGGCATGGCCCCTTCCAGATCACAGAAAAAATTGGGACTGTTGATTACCGTCTACAGCTGCCACCAAGGTAAAAAATCCACTGTCTTCCACTTGTCCCAACTAAAGAAGAAACTCGGCTCCACCACAATTCCAGTTCCCCTTCTTCCTCTGGTCGACACACAAGGTAACTTCAGGGCAGAACCAATGGCTATTTTAGCTCGCCAAATGGTTCACGTCATAATCGAGCTGTTACGCAAGTGTTGGTTCAGTGGTCCAACTCGACACCAAAGGAGGCAACTTGGGAAGATTGGAACCAAATCCAGGCTATGTTTCCAACGTTCAACCCTTGAGGACAAGGATTTGGATGATTGAAGGGAAATGTCATAACTGAAAAATGAATGAAAATTAAAATGGGGAAAAAATGAGCCAAATTGTTAATAGCGCGAAAATGGGTGCCAAGTCAAAAGTTCAAATATAAGGGTAGTTTTGTAATTCCAATTTTAGATTTAGTTAAGTTCACACGGATTGCACACGTGGCGCCCATCTGATGGTGATCTTCAAAATTCTGTTATTCTTCCTGTTGTTAAATTGAGGAGAGCAGAAACAGAAAGTTATCAAGTTGTATGAAGAGAATTCAGGTCTCTTGTTCAAAGTGAACTCGAGAAGGTTTGTAGCTCAGTTTTAGCTAATAAAATTTGTATTCCTTCAACTTTCTTCCATTATCTCTGAACTAAGAAGTCACGTACATGACAAAAGGTTTGGATCTCTGCACCATGCATTAAAGGTTTTTGGCAAAAGATTGTATATCCTCCTCTGTATTGTTCGGAATGCAAACTTCAAAGTCATTTTCTCCAAACATGTGGGGTGGAACTATGTCTACTTTGGTTATCTTATCCTAGCATTGAACACTTTCTCGACATGACCGATCTTTAAGTGTGAAATCGTTTTTTCATCCTGTACCCGACTCTACGTGGACTTGTGAAACCATCCATCACAAGTCTACCAGTTGAACTACTACCCCATTGGCCCCTGAACCAAATTTAAGAAACCCGAACCCTCCAACCAAGTAGGGCTGAACAAAAAACCGATCAAACCGACTAAACCGACCGAACCGATCAAAACCGAACCGATTGATTCGGTTTAAATTCGGTTCGGATCGGTTTCGGTTTTAAAAAATTCAAAACCGAAGTGGTCGGTTCGATTTTCGGTTTCTATGTGATTTTAACCGACCAAACCGAACCGACCGAATATATATAATAAATAATATATATTTTATATATAAATAATATAATATGTTTAAAATAGTCGGTTCGGTTTGGTTTTATTTCGGTTTTGGTTCGATTTTAGTCGGTTCGGTTCGATTCGGTTTCGGTTTGTATAAATTAGATTCGGTTCGGTTTCGGATCGGTTTTGTTAATGGTCGGTTCGGTTTCGGTTTGAAAATTTTAAAACCGACCTAGGTCGGTTCGGTTCATGGTTTAGGTGAAAAACCGAACCGATGGTTCGGTTTTCAGCCCTACAACCAAGATTACCAAGTGGTGTGTCATCATGAGATCTATGGTGCATCTCAAAATAAATCTAAGGGTTGAGAACAATCTCTAAAGTGGGACCCACAAGTCCTTAGAAAAAGACGAAGTATGAGTAAGTCTAGCTAGCCATGTTTGCTAGTTTTTTTTTTTTTTTTTTTTTTTTTGATCTATTCTCTTTAAAACACAACCACAATGAATATCCATAGAAGAGCTAGAAGTTTAAAAAAATCCAAAAAATACTTAAATAAAAAGGTTGGCTAGAATTGTTGGAGGAAGTATAGTGGCCATCTCAAACAAGGAAACAAAACCTCTCTCTCTTCTTTGTTTTTCTCTATCTATCTAAATTGTGAGAATTCTCCATTCTGAGAAACCCCAGAGAAGAGAAGAGAGAAGAGAGAGTCCGTCTTCTTCTACAATTGAAAACCCTCTCTTCTTCTTCTTCCAATTCACCAACCCAATTTCTTTTCTCTCTTTAAAAACCCAATTAATTTGATCTTCCGAGTTTTCTCTTTTTTCTTTCTTGTTCTTAATTGATTGTTTCGTGGGGGGGTTTCGATCGTAAACATCGAGTTCTTCAAGATGCGTCGCTCTTCCACCAGGAAACCTGAAAAACCCAATCCCTCAGGTTCCGATCTCTTTCGCTCTGGTAAATATTGGTTATTAATTTATTGGTTGTGTCTCAATTCATTGAGGATCTCTGTTGTTTACTAACATGCAAGTTTCATTACCGAGCCTTATCGATTGATGTGTGATTTCATGATTTTTTGGTTCATTGATGAGTGAAAAATATTGGATTTTGGAGAGTGGAATTTACTGTAATAATGGCGGTTTAGTTTACTTCATGCAAGTTTAAATTCTTAGGCTTTGGATTGATTTGTGAGTTTCTGATTGTTTTGTTAACTTATGAGTGACAAAGATTGGACTTTTAAGAGTGGATCAACTCTTTTTAGGTTTATTTAGTTCTGTGGTTTAGGTAGGAAAAAAGAGAACATGGTATTGCATTGTTTGCGGAATCAGGATCAATGTGTTTGCTTACTTGTCTCTTGAAATGTTGAAGCTTTTGAAGAAAAAAATATTCTGAATAGCTGATTATGTCTTAATAGTTTTAACATGTAACAACTAGCAGTAATGGTATTGGATTCTATCTTTGGGTTTTACTGATTTTGTGAGAGTTAAAACACAAGCAAGTTAACAAAAATACCTGTTTGATTGTCACTGGTAGCACAATGATATCTTGACTAGTGTCTCTAGCTTGGTACTATTTCGCTCTAATGTCTGGCGGAAGCCAAGTGTTGTTTGAACCTCAGAAAAGGAAGGTACGAGTCAATCTTGATTCACATTCAGCCACTTGGCTCCATAAAACTAGGACGCTAGACTTCAGATGAACAAGGGCGTCACTTTGCAAGTGGAAAAGGAAGTAGAATCTTCTTAATGGAGACAAACATTTTACTGATAGATTCCGAACGGTGGAGTTCCATCAACCCTAAATGTCGAATGTGCTGATTGCAACCAATGAATGGTCCAATGCACATTAGTTTGTTGGAAAGACTATTGCAATAAAATTTCAAGAACAAGGACATACCTCTTTCGTTCTTCTCAACAATGTGGAGCTAAATAGATTTCTACATTGCTTTAGCTTGCATGAGTTTTAAGCGGGGGAGTTTGATTTAGAAACTTTATTTTATTTTAATTGTGATTTTAGGTCATGCCTTTCTGAAAATGCCAAATTTGGTATGGAACAAGGAGGGATGACATCAAGCTCCCAAGCAACGGGCTACCGAGATGACTCTAAATCAACTTGCATATACCATGCATGTAGTTGAAATCATTGGAATTTATTACGTCAAAAGACCAACTACTTTTTTTATGAGATATGTCCCAAACATTAGTCCACGAATATTCAAAGGATGGCAGGCTCCTTGTCGATAAAAAATCCTAATCTAATGACTCTTTTCCTCGATGAATCTAATCCACCTACCAGTAGTGGGTAGTGCGATTTTGCCACAATCATGAAAAACATGGTAGTTTAATCAAGGTGAAGCAAGGACCCCACTACCGCTTATGGTAATAGGTGAACCGAGAGGAAACAAGTCCTAATATATATTCTAAAAGAAATCTATAAAATGCATTTGCCTAAATGGAAGCTTCTAAATAGCAAAATCACTTAGTGATACCTAGGCACATAATCCATATATGGTCATTTAAAGAATCCAAATTAGTACAAATAGAGTTCATTTTTCGCTAATTGTGATTGCGTACATTGTATTCAGATCATAGTTTAATTCAAATCCACAAAATAATTTATAGTGTTCATTGACTAAAATACCCTTGAATTTCATTGTCAAATGACGCCAATTATTTTAACTTTTCTGCAAAAGGACAGAATAACTAACTTTCAAGAAGAATATTTGTTAACGGTGTTTAGAGCATACATTTGTTGGAGACGACGTAAACAATAAATAAAAACTAGACCCCTTGAGTCATCTTGAGACGGGAAGAGTATTTGACTCTTGCAATCTGTCTTGGTATTATGTAAGTATATAATAGTCCTTGATTGGCTTCAGTTTAGATGTGCAACTTTGATAACCCAAATAAACAAGGTCTACAAGTGTTGAAAAGTCAACATGGGTCTGCAAATCAGATCGCATGCATGATTCTAGGTCAATCTAGATTCATGATTTGTAAATTGAATCATATGATTTAATTCTTTTTACGATTGTCCATCCAATTTAACTCGTTTGCATGCAATTTGATTTGAATCGTATGATTTGAAATTTGTACTACATTGATTACACATAAAGTTATATAAAGAATTTAAGATAAAAGATAACAAGGCAAAGACAAATAAAGCGTCTTATGCAAAGCATCTTATCACTCCTTTGCTTTTTTGCTTTAAGCAAGTAAAGCAAACCGAAACATGGAACTAGAATGACTAAACAACAATGTGAATTTCCCTTTCTTAATTGAAGATTAATGAGATCATGATCAAGATTATGTCTATTCAATAACTGTAGTTTGGGAATGGTCTCAGAGTCTCCTTTTCAGATTTGGGGGGATAGTCCTGAAGTCTCATTTTTCAGATTTGCTTTGGCGTTGGGCTAGTCACATTTGTGACGCTTAATCTTAGTTGTCTTTCCCTTTCTTCTCTGTTTTGAGCTCCTTGCTCATCCTTTGTAATCCTGTTTTTTCTATATTAATTCAAGTGTTTGATTTATCAAAAAAAATTGAAGACTACTGAGATCACGATATCACAATTAAAAAAAAAGCCTCTGCGAACCACTTGTTATTTGCTACTTCTTCTGCCACCTTTTGTCAATCAAGGTACTTATCTATAAGCATCATATACATACAACATACTTCAAAAACTTAAGAAGATGCATTGTACAGGAGCCTATCGACAATCTATATTGAACAAAGACGTGTCAAATAAACATAGACATGATTCCCAAGTGTCCCACTGCCACCTTCACCACATAGATGCTAATATATCTTTAAAGTGAGCATCAAACAAAGGACCATGACTGTTGATTTATGGGTACCTGTTTACCAAATATATATTTTGGACTTGAGTTGCAATTACTTCCACGTGACTAGACGGTGTTTAGGTTTTGGGTTTGAATAGATACTAACTCATTAATGTTTTCCTCTCTTTCATTCAGCTCTTACTCCTTGCATTTCTCTTTCTGCACTTTGATCCATTCAACTTTTGATTAATTGTTTTTCTCATTTGTTCAGCTTCAAGCAAAGCTTTCAGCAAAGAGTCAGAGCGAATTGATCAGTTATTCAATTCTTATGCAAACAGATCATCTGAAATGATTGAGTATGTATTTTCATTCAGATATATGATGTTTGGCTGCTATAAAGATGTAGACAGTGTACATTACTTGCATTGATTCTTCATACATATTTATAGAATTCAGGTCTGGCCTTAGATATGGTATTTAGAATAAAGTGCTTCATCTTTAGGTACAATAGTGTATGAAGTTTTTGGAGTTTTATTGATTGAAGGAGAGTGTTTGATGACTATACTTGTTGAAGATGACATATATATACAGCATAGTTCTAGCTATCCAAGCACTATTTTAGTTCTGGTTGAAAAATTGAAAATTTTCATTATGGTTAATGCTCTGACAGATATTAGTTTTTCTTGTGGGCTTTCACAGTTTGTTGCGCTCCTTGCCTCTTTCTTTCAGTTTCTGTGCAATTTGTATTTTTTGTTTTACAAACTTATTGTTTCTTGAACCGAATGAAGGGGGAGACTGAAGGTAACACTCGTTATTCTTGTGAAAAGGATCTTGAAGAAAATTTAAGAATATTTCATTGATATAACACAAAATTTCCTTTTAACTATTTTCTTATTTTGTAAATTTTATAGTTTAGCATAAAAGTATGCTTTATCTGTGATACCCTCATGGTATGACTATGATGCACTTTCAATGTTTATTACTCTTAGGGAGTGTTTGGTTGCATGGAATCCTATGCCATGGGAATCCATGAGGGGACCACTACATTTTAGGCTAAATTGATATATCACTCCACATCCACCATTTGGTTTTGTGATCAATGGTGGGAATGAAAGTCCCATGAACATGGGAATCACATGCCTTGGGGGGGCCAAGGAGTGGGATTCCCATGTTCATGGGACTTCCATTCCCACCATTGATCACAAAATCAAATGGTGGTCAAATGGTAAATGTGGAGTGATATATCAATTTAGCCTAAAATGTAGTGGTCCCCTCATAGATTCCCATGGCATAGGATTCCATGCAACCAAACACACCCTTAATGTACTTCCTAACTTACATACAATGCAAATTGGAAATTGATCATATCATGAAGAGAATGATTCCTTGTGTCTTGATTTTATTTGAACAGGCCAGACGGAATTGAGACACTCTGTTCAGATGTGGAAGTGGATCATACGGATGTCAGAATACTAATGCTTGCATGGTATATACTGTTCTATATATGTTTCCACTTTGTCTGTTGGAATTCATACTGTAATATTGACATACTCTTCTTATCAGGAAAATGAAAGCTGAAAAGCAAGGATATTTTACACTGGTATGCTTTGCTACCTCTGTGTCTATATTTGTATCTGCAACTTCTTTTAAAGAAACTCTATTTTTCTGTAGTAACGTGTGTTAGTCAGCTATGTTTCTTTCTATCTCTGGTGAATAAATGCTTTGCATCACCAATTCTAGAAAATTTGCTTAAACTAATCACAAATAATATCAGCCATCTGTGGGAACTCATTTGTAGGTCAATAGTATGTCTCAGCAACTGAACAGTACAAGTAATCATGTAGGAAGGGAAACTGTAATCACTATTTACTCCTAGGACAGCAATCAGTATTAGAGGTTCAGCTGATCAATGGTAGTCTCTATTGGATTACTTTCCTATCGTTGAACGTCGTGATGCCACAGATGGGTGGTTTACGTTATTGAAACCATTCATATTCAATTGAAGGGGTCCTCCTTGGTGGCTGCTAATGGTAGTAGCACCTATCTTTTCTATAAATACTCCACATGTTTGTTAGGCCATCCTTTGCTGTCTACCTGAACGGTAACAGATCTTGATCCATCAATTTTCATGGACTCGCCTCACAAAATATTTCTGCCCACAGGATGAGTGGCGAAGAGGCCTGAAAGCTCTACGGGTTGATACAATTCCTAAATTAATGAAGGCACTACCTGAGCTGGAGAAAGAGGTACTTGGTTCCTATAATTTCCTTTTATTTCTTATTTTCTGCATGTAAGTTGTTCAGCCTTATATTTGATCTTCGTGATGATCAAAAGGGTGCATGCTGCTAATCTGGTTCTGATTTCTGTTAAAAGGTCAGGAGGCCACCAAATTTTGTGGATTTCTACACCTATGCATTTCGTTACTGCCTGACTGGTATGGTATTCCAAATCCAGACTGGCTACTTTAACCTGAGTTTGATCTTCATGAGAGCAACAAATTTGTATCTTTGTATTAACTTTCAGAGGAGAAGCAAAAGACAATAGACATTGAAAGCATCTGCCAATTGCTTGATCTTGTTTTAGGACAACCATTCGAGTCCCAGGTTCAGTCTTTTACGGAGTATCTCAAGGTAAGTGGTGGTTTTTTGTTTCATTGTTAGTTACCATTTATAGTTTATCTGCTATTGGAGCAAAAATTGTGTTCTATTTTAAGCTAATTTGATTTCTTATGCGAATCCTTTTACTCGGTATTTCAGACCCAGAATGATTACAAGGTTATTAACTTGGATCAGTGGATGGGATTCTTTCGGTTTTGCAATGAGGTATGGAAAATATTCTGTCTTTTTATTTTAAATCTTTTCTACTTTTGTTTGTTACTTATGTTTGATTCTTCCTTTTGACGTCATTTTTCATGTAAACTTGTTCAAATCTCAAAGTTCTAGTTTCCCTTTTTTAAGAACATAGGATATGTATATTACTTGCTGAAAAAGCAAAAGATAAAGGTGTATATTTGTTTATGGATGAACAAAACCATCTTACTTGCTTATAAGATTTTAAAAACTATTAGATTTGAGGAATCTATCGATATCTTTCAGTTGGAACTTCGAAGCAATTTTCTTCCTTATAGTTTCTTTTTCATGGGTGGGTAGCCCGTTTCCTCAGCTTGTCTGTATGTTCAGTAGACACAGGATTCAGCAGACACAGGACTGACCTCTTCATCATAATTTGCCTGTTTGCGTTGTCAGATAAGTTTCCCAGATCTTAACAACTATGATCCAGCCCTTGCTTGGCCTTTGATCCTGGACAACTATGTGGAGTGGTTGAATGAGAAACAGGGATAGAATCAATATTGGATTATATTAATCATTTCACATTGAAACAGGTAATTATAGTATAAGAGCCCACCTTTTTGTGATAGAATTCTCACAAGTTTCATGACTTATGGAATATCGGTTAAAGATTATTTACTTAAGACATTTCTTAAGATTTGATATCTATGGTACTGCAGAAAAAATTCAGGATAGCAGAGGCTTGCTCAAGATCTTCACTTGGAATTCCTGCCACAGAACGAAGGTTTCTCAGTCATATTTATGTTCTGTGAAGATGCTTCAGAAAACTTCAGACATTTTCAGCAGTTTTATTATTGTAGTTACTTGCCCTTCTGTTGAACAATCATCAGGAAAGTACATCAGTTATACAATTATGAACTATACATGCAGTCAATAATCTATAATCAGATGAAACAGATACTTTTCCTGAGAGTGAAATGGATCATGTTTTCAAACACCTTATCCTGTACAATCGGACTCGTTATTTTCAAGTAGAATCCTGTTTTCACGATAAGGTGTATTATACACGCCCTACCAATGATCCAAATTTCGGTTATGACATTCGTTACCTACAGTTTGTCATGCTATCAGTGCTTGAGAAAATTGCAGGAGGTTGGCAGATATATCTCTTGCTATCATGCAGTGTAAGACTTCATTTAACTTAACAATAGATGTGATGAATACGAGCATTTCCGTGATTCTGACAGAACTAAGGGTTCTGTAGTGGCATCGCATGTCCAGTGTAATTGGCCACCCTGTTGGGTGTTGTCAATCAGGTGTTATTGGATACGAGCTCAGCAAGATGGGTTTAGTACTACCGAAGATGGTGTCTAGATATTCTATTTCCAGCAAAGTAGAATAATTTTTTTCAATGTTCTCAATGTGTTTGTGACTGATCTACTGTAGGAACAAGTACGTGCTCTGCGAAAGTCCTCTTATGTGTGATCGCTATTGAGGGTCATTGTGGTGCACCACTAGATGCAGCCTCTTTGAGAGTTGGAATCACCCTTGCTTCCTTCCCATTCACCATGAGTTAGAATCATCCACCTTACATTCTTCTTTGTTATTGGGGTTGGTCATCATTTTCTAGGCAGATGGGTTTAGTACTCCCTTTTGAGTGTTTTAGCCACTGCTGATGCTGGTGTGTAGATATTCTGGTTACCTGCGAAATGGAAGATTTGGTCATTGCTCTCAATGCGCGTGAATCTGTCCTCGAGAGTTCTGAAGGATACTATCATGTACTTTGTCGTTTCACATGTGGTGGATATGAAAATCTTAGCACTGATGAAATATAGCTTTTTGCACTTCATTCTTTTTCTAATCATGGATCCAGGTGACACTGTAAAGTATGTGGAAGCCTGTACAAACCCCATGAGGTGAGGTGAGGAAAATTGTAAATGTCCTAGGCATGGCTTTCTTGATCCGTCAGTTGGACGAGTAGGATGACTATATGGAAATACAATCATAAATATGTATAATGCCCAGCAATTTTCTCATGTAGTCTCATCGAGTGGCCTTTGGAAGTTGCTCACAGTAGATATCATATTGGTGGAGCAAACATTCTACTGAACAAACGATTCTCATTCTCAACTTCAAATAAATGTGAGCATAAAATGCAATATCAAGGCCCTGTGCTTAGTTCACAATAATAATGCAACTTGTCGCACATCAGTGTGAACAAATAGAAACTATCTCAAGATGTGATTGGACTCCACCAGGACCTACCCCCAACCCAGAGCAGCTAGATGGGGAGTACAATCAATCCTTGTTCATACATGGGCTTTTCTGGTACGAAGTGAGCATTGCTCCGGCTCAGAATACGATTAATCTAGCATGGGGTATACGAGCCCCAAGTAGTTCACCGAACACATTAATAAGCTAGGGATTCCCAAAGATGGTGAGAATGCACATTTTGAATAGAAACAATGAAAGTTTCTGGGCAAGTTTTAAGTTTAACCAAACTTCTGAGTAAATGCTTTGGCACAGAGAATGGAATGTGTCAAGTTGTGTTTATTGTTGTGGGTGATGCTTGTTGTGGCAAAAGCAATTTATCTAGGCACAATTCCCTTTCTTGGTGAGACACTAAGGGTGTGTTTGGTTGCATGGAATTCTATGTCATGAAAATTTATGAGGGGACCTTACATTTTAGGCTAAATTGATATATCACTCCACATCTACCATTTGACCATGAGCTTGGCTAACTGGCGAGGAAACCAGGGAGGAAAACAGCGAGGGAGGGAGGGAGGACCCTCCATCTCCCTCGCTGGTTTTCTTGACAATTAGAATTATTTGATTTTGTGATCAATGGTGGGAATGAAAGTCCCATGATCATGAGAATCTCACTCCTTGGTCTCCCAAGGCATGTGATTCTCATGTTCATGGGACTTCCATTCCCACTATTGATCACAAAATCAAATGATGAATATGGAGTGCTACATCAATTTAGCCTAAAATGTAGGGATCCTCTCATGAATTTCCATGACATAGGATTCCATGCAACCAAACACACCTTAAGACTCATACCAACAACCTCATTCAGATAGATGGGTGCTACAAGACCATGTCAACCAAGTTAAGAAGTTATTCGCTAATAACGCGTCCATATCCCATTTCTGGCTTTGTGCACCTAACATGTAATCGTCTCCATGGTTTTTCATTTGAAGTTCATAGAATTCTCAGGTTACCATCAAGGAAAGAAATTTAGCATCTCTCTCTCCTTTTTTTTAAATAGCATCTCTCATCAACTTGTTATTGAAGATTTAGTAAAGCTCAGGGACAATTTAGAAGCCTGTTTCTGCATAATATATGATCCTAACAAATTTTCATCCAATGATTCTTGTTATTTTCCTTCCAGTTGCTAACAAGAGTGAAAAAAAAATAAAAAGAGAGAGAGAGAGAAAATAGAAGGAGAAGTTCTGACAATATAAGTAAACAATAAAAAAAACATTCCGTCGCCGGGACTTGAACCCGGGTCTCTCGGGTGAGAGCCGAGTATCCTGACCAACTAGACTACAACGGATTGTGTGTCTGAGATAGGATATTACATTTATATAACTGCTTATTTTCATTATTTTTCCTAATTCATTATTTATTATTATTATTTTTTTTAACACTGCTGAATTTGAACTTTTTTTAAAGAAGTACTATAGAACTAGAACAAATTCTATTGTCAAAGTCCAAGAAAAGCTAGAGGAGAACTTTTACCACTCACCATTGATATATCTTCAATAATGTGTTCACGTTCACACATATCTATGGTCTTAGCATCTTTGTGACTTTCAATCCTCTAGAGGACATTAGTTTATGCTTTAGAAGTCATAATGAT
Source organism: Berberis vulgaris (assembly GCA_963556465.1). Classification (NCBI taxonomy): domain Eukaryota; kingdom Viridiplantae; phylum Streptophyta; class Magnoliopsida; order Ranunculales; family Berberidaceae; genus Berberis; species Berberis vulgaris. Next base: position 66,859,408 of record OY747132.1, read on the forward strand.
TACTGAGCAATCCCCACCAAAACTTTTGATGATGAGAATATCAATCAAGAAAATTATTGATGAATATTCATAAAAAAACAATAAAAGAATGAGATAACTGTAAGAGTATCCTAATTTTATTTATTATTATTTTTTTACATTAGCAGCAATGAAAGTTGTTGAAATGGGATTTCCCAGCTCAAACATTTTCTCCAGTGGAAACCCTGACTTGGAACTTTAGAAATACATTTGTTACGGAACAGGGTGACTCCCTCATCCCTTTGCCATAGGAGAGTTTGATATTAGGCCTTGCTATTCAAAGAAATCATTGCTTTAATGCTATTGTTAGAAATTTATATGACCCTTTCACCATTTCATGTTACAATATGTGGTTATGCACTTATTTGAAGTACTTGATTATTAGTAAGCCTCGCCAATGATGAGTATGTTTAATGACCACATCAACCAAGGGAAAAAAAGTTCTACCAAGCAAACTACTTGATCTAAAACGTACAAGTTTAATTAAGATATTTTTCCGTCTTCAAGTATTTAAGAAACCAAAATCTTTGTTTGACAAGTTTCTCTAATTAGTCTATATATGAAACCCTAATCACTAAAAAAGAAAAAGGTGGAAAACTTAAATGGAAGAAGAGACAAAGGTGAGATGATTCGATTAAAGAAAGTTAAGAGAGGATTAAGTGATAGTTGTTGTTTAGCTGGAATTAAGTGATTAGAAGAGCATGTTAGGTTGGTGTAGCTGGCAAGAGAAGTTCTAACTTGAAAAAGAACAGAAGAAGGTTAGTCAGTGTTAGAGTGCGAGGGAATCATTTTGCACATGGTGGGGTTAATGTTTAGCCGTTTCAAGCTCGATTAGTATATGAACAGTACTAATCAGAATGTATTCTCACTCAGTTTCGTCTTCTTCTTCTTCTTCAACTTTTTAGTGAGATGTCTGTGACCCTACAAATACACCACTCAACTATGGTGAAGTTCTTCTGGATGGATTTAAGTGTAAAATCAATTAGCTCAAGAGAATACTTTGACAGGTAGAGCATCTCTGATGGGAGTGGGGGGCCCTAAACTCGAAAAAATAGGATCTTATAAGTTTGTTAGTTTTGTAGGAGCGTCTCTATTTGGGAGACCCTAAACTTCAAAAATAAAATCTTAAAGTAGTTAATGTTAGGGAATGAGTCATCTGATGCTGAACCTAAAAGATAAAGGATCTCTGGTCGTTTGTTCCCTGAAAATCTACATATTTTGCAATCTCAAACAAAATTTTGAGGGTTTTATTCGAATCTAGGGTGGTGGCGGGTGGGCATCCTATCTGGTGATCCCGATCTCGTCTCGTCCCGATCTAAAGTGGGATAAGATCAGAATAAATTTTTAATTTTGCATATTCCGTCCAATCCAGAACTTATTTATTTAATATTTATTATTATTAATTTTAATCAAACTACTTTCTAAAGGAAAGTTTAGGATTTATTAAAATTAAATCAAAACATTTAAAATTTTACTTGTTTAATTTGGTACTCTCATTGTTTAAATAGAAACTTCAATTTGAAAATTTTAGGTCATATAAAACCCATGAAAATTTATGTTTTTCACATTTTAGATTAGTTATAGGATAATTATTCTTGTAGAAAAATAAAGGCACATGATGGTTTGTTTTAGTTTTGCAATATGAGTTATATGTACTATTATTGATTAGTGTATCACACAGATGATGTTTGACATTAAAAAAAAAAATTGCAAGTTAATTATAAAAAAAATTATCAAAAAAATAATAATAATAATAACAAAATTTGTAAGTTCATTAGACCATAATTGTTACAAAGAAAGTCAAATGAACATAAATTTGGCATTATTAGTGTTTGAGCAATGTGAGATGAAATTTTTTGTTAGTATTTATTGGAGGGTTATTAAGTACATGCTCATCTCGTCCCATCCCATCCCAAACCCGTTTTGGATAGGCCGGGATCGGGATGAGGTCTATCCCGTTTCGATTCCGAATGAACGGGATAGGATAGGGATAGGGTACATTCCGTCCCATGCCTACCCCTATTCGAGTCTGGGTTTTCTAACCCTATGGTAAATCAGGGTTAGAAGGTCTTGCAATTTTTGGCATTGGATTGATTTTGATAATATAACTATAGTTAAATTAATGAGTTTTTTTGAGTTTTACACTCATTAGTTTATACCTATTAGAATTTGGCTCTCATTTTGAAAACTATTTGACTCTAACCCTAGAAACATTAAATCTACACCAATGATCGGTCAAGATTAATTTTCGGACCCTTTTACCCTACCTTAGGTTAAACCATAGTTAAGCCCTAAATCACAAAGCAATTTTTCATTGAACCTCTTCCTCTTGAAATACTCAGGTCTTAAACAATTGATTCTTAACAAAATCTATGATAAATTACAACCCCATTGAGAAAATATAAGAGGTTATATCCAATCAAACTCAATTCAAGCGTGTATAGTCCAATTTTGTACTTAAAATTAGAAAATTTATTGAATCATGTGAAGTTAGAAAGCTCTAGATTTGATCCAAAACAGCAAATCCTCGGCGCTCCGGGTTCGAAATAACACATCCAACTACATTTCTCTTGGCGAACTGTGTCAAACCTATGGGGTTCATGGTTGGCCACCCTTTGAGGTTCGCTAACATAACCAAACTTCGGCAACAACAGATCTGCAAAGAGATGACAAAAGACAAGAAAAAGAGAGGAAAAAACTCATCTATGGGTGTTTGTTTGGAAAAAACACATCTATGGGTTATCCGAATACCAACCTCCTTACTGTTAACTCCGAAAAGTACTCTCCTTAATCTCCAAACACTTCTTATGATTAACTAAAACTTCTTTCCTTCTAACCATGGCCGTCTTCGTATTCGCTAATTCTAACTTTTTTTTTCCTCTAATTCTAACTGAATCGCATGAAGAACGAGTTTAATATCCTCGATCTGCACTATAACCTTCCAATTCCAACTTACCCAAAATCCTATTAGCCCTGTTCAAATGCCCTAAGCTATCATTAAACCTCTTTGTAGTATAACAAACCGAACCCATCAAATGCAAAGTCATAGCAATAGGCAAAGACCATTTATCATTCTTATCAAACACACTCACAAAACACTTTTTCGTTGGAGTTACACGCTTGGATGGAGTTTGATTGGATATAACCTCTTCTATTTTTTCAATGGGGTTGTAGTTTATCATAGATTTTGTGAAGAATCAATTGTTTAAGACCTGAGTGCATCGCAGGAAGAGGATGTTCAACAAAAAATTGTTTTGTGATTTAGGGCTTAACCATGGTTTAATCTAAAGTAAGGGTAAAATGGTCCAAAAATTAATCTTAACCAATCAATGACGTGGACGTAACATTTTCGTCGGAAAACGAGAGTTAGACTCAAATGTTTTTTAAAACGAAGGCTAAACTCTAATAGGGGTAAAAAAAAACCCTAAATTAATCTACTCAATGAATCCAAGTTTTACAGGAAACTAATAAAAAATAAGATTTTAATTAAACCTCCAGTATGGAGGAGCAATTTTGGAATGTTAGACCTTTATTACTTTTCAAAAGAATTAAATACATAAAAACGGAGGTGCATTACGACTTTGCCAGTGGAATGACATCAAAAAAAAACAAAAAAGTACACTTTTTTTTCTAATGTGCATTGTTTTATTCTTATCAAGACGTAGGAAAGCTTTGAGTCTGTATGGAAGTATTACCTTGCTATAAAACCTCAAAACCTTTTTGACCTGTACTAGCCGCCTGGGCATCCACCACTGCATTGGTTGCCCTGAAACATGCTTGCAAACACAACCCAAGTGATCATTAAACTCCTTAAAGTCTTTCCACCAATTCTTTAGAAACCATGGGACTCTGCATTAGGGGCGGACATCCCATCCCCGTGATTCCGTCCCGGTCACGGTCCCGTCTCATCTCAATTATTGCAAGGTCCTTTGGGATTGATCAAATCCATCCCGATCTTGAGTGGGATGTGATTGGGATGAAGATTTTCAATCTCGCTCATCCCGTCACGTCCCGAACTATTTATATAATATTTACTATTATTAATTTTAATATTTATTAAATAAAATTTTTGAGTGTTAAATTAAGTGTGGTACATGAAGTTTTGAGGAGTTGGGTGAACTCATCACAAATAATTGTCTCATTGCTTAAAACAATAAACATTTTCATGGATAACTCCTTAATATTTATAATGACATAAAATAGTCTATAGTATTCTTGAATTAATGACATAAATAGAAACCTACAAAAATAAAACCTAACATATTATGGAACAAAAACACTATCAATGTGCTTAAAGTGAGAATGGGTTGGTCTAGTGTGCTTCGAAGAGCTGCCTCACTCTTATTGGACTTGTATAGATGCCTAGGATATACTTGTGCTTTGCCATTACTATTTCAGAGTTCGAAAAAAGTAGACCTAATGGGAAGGGTTGATAATATAGTAATTGATGATACATAAAATAAGACTATCATCACGACCATACACATGGCAAATATCGCCTATCACGAGGACCAAATATTTCAAGACCAAGCCAACTCACAAAGCCCGAAAGGGCGGATCCAGTCGTAAAAGCCCAAACAAGGCCCATCACAATGAATCATAGTCAGGGACCCAAAACCAGGCCCAATAGAGTTCTCCCTTAAAGAGGATGAACGTTACAGAGAAAAAAAAGTCGTGGAGGGAGTTACTCCCCTAAAAATGCATCTTCATAAAGGAGGAGACTGTTACAAATAACGTCTCCCCTCGATGAGCTTCACATGCTTAAGTCACATAGAGGATTGATAATGACCATTATATAAGGTAAAATGAACATTCGACAAATGCATGCAATTTTAATTGAGTTCTATCCAGATTAATCTCCATTTCCAACATAGTTACTAACTTAAGCATCGGAGTGCCTTTGGCCACCAAACAGGTGGTATTTGGCAATCTAACATTTGTTTTGCTGGTCAGATTTACAGGAAACCAAATTTCGGACGAATCAGTTTGGCGTCGTCCGTGGGGAACGACTGTTTCTTTTCAAGAAGAGAGTTTGTAGTAAGAAAGTTACTCAGTTCTAATCAGCGATTAAAAAGCACTTAGAACAGATGAGACACTCTACAAACCCCCAACCTAGCAACGATCAAGGCAACCCTTCGACGGAAGGAGCTGAATTACCATTTGTGCACACTACAAACCCAGTGATAACTAGGCCAACCATGCCTGGTAACGGAGAGTCACAATATGAAGTGGTAGCTGAGCCATCTCAGACATATGGTGGCACCACCACGGATCCCCATGTGGATCAACTCATGGCCTAGATGGATCTTCTGATCAAAGTGGTGGACAAACTCATCTAAGAATGTGTTCAATCCATCAACCATGTCCAAGCATCACCACAACAAAACTCTGCCAACCGCATATGAGAAAATAATGAAATTCTTGCAGAACTCCAGCAAGTGAATCTCGAAGACAACAAACTGCCAGAAGATGCCCCCCTAGAATGATGAAATCCCTATACAAATTTCATTCAGGATCGAGGTCACAGATCTCAATGTGTTGTACGAATTGGCCAGACCGCCGTTCTCTGACGTGCTCATGGTGACTCCTTTATCGAAAAAGTTCACTCCACCAAAGTTCAAAGCGTACGATGGCACCACCAATCCAACAAACCATCTGTGACACTTCCACCACATGATGTCATTGAAAGATAGCACGAAGTCCATCCTATGCCAAACATTTCCGACCAGTCTCACCTCCACGGTGATGAGTTGGTTCAACAACCTACCACCAAGGTCGATAGACTCCTTCCAAGTGTTGGCCACTGCCTTCATCACGAGGTTCATCGGCAGTCAACAAATGAGAAAGGGCTCACACTAATTGCTTCACATCAGACAGAAGCCCGGAGAAACTATAAGGGAGTACGTCACTTGTTGTACTAATGAGTTGACCATGATTGACGGCTGCAGCAACAATACGGCCATTGCCACCTTCACCTCCAAACTAAAAAGAGGATCATTTTACAATGCTCTGAATCTAAACCCTTCGAAGAATATGGCAACCTTGTTGAAGATCGCTTAGATACACATCACCCTTGAGGAGACGTTAGCCGCCAAAAAGAAGAACGAATATGAAAGGGAGGGGCAATCAAAGAGGCGAGAGAGGAAAAAAGAAAGAAAGAGAAACGACATACCTCAGGAGGAGAACGCTCCATCGAAGAGGCATCGAACCAATGGGAGATCCGAATTCAACAAGCAGGAGCACAAAAATCTGCAATCTACGAGACCCAGACATGAACGGGTGACAAGTGTGGTGAAGAAGACGTATAAACCATACACGGCCTTGAAAACGAGTTGAGCGAACATACTGAAGGCCATGGCAAAATGGGAGGACATCAACTGGCGGCTCAAAATGAGAAGAGGCCCGGATGGGAGAGATAAAAGCAAGTACTGCTCTTTCCATAAGAATAACTGGCACGACACTAAAGACTGCTACAATTTGAAAGATGAAAATGAGCACTGGATTCAAAGAGGGTGACTCGAGAAATTCGTCGAGCTGCCAAACAAGCAGTCCAAATGGAAATAGAAAGTAGACGCCAATGCGGGATCAAAAGAACAACCCAAAGAATTGATATACGCCCTACACTGCACAACTGGAGGAAATGAACAATCTGGCAGATCAAAGAAGCGACTGGTAGTATCGCCCACTCGTGTTGATCTATATCGATGTACGAGCGCCAACATCATCGAACGAGACCAGAATAGCCACTACAACAACTCAAAACGGGAGACACAGAGAAGTTTGCAGTTCGGGCAGAAATCAACCAACTGATCAAATTTGAGGGCCTCACTAACGAACGCGAGCTTGATCCACATTATCCTCTACAAGGCCAACAATGCCTCCTCCATTACTAACTTACTGACAACGGAACTGACGTAAACAAATTCGATTCGGTGAATAAACTCGATACAATTACAAGGTCTAGAACCCAGAAGCCTTGGCAGCTAGCGCTGATGTGAGCATGATTGGACAATTCGGTGCTAGATTCTACTCTGCTCACCAGGTTGCCAAGGAAAATCACCAATCAATAGCACACACTCAAGGATTTGATTAAGAAGCATTTGGAGTTTATTAGCTACCTCGCAATGACAGTATATGTGATGTAAAATTATCAAAACTATAGAAGAACCATAAAGGAAGAAGTTGCCACAAACGAGTTCAGAACAAACACTCAATTCAAGATAAAACAACACCAAAGCATGCTCCAGGGCGATACGAAACCAAATCCGATCTAAAATCAGACACGAGTACTCCTCAAACAACAAAGGCACACATGAATCAACCCCTATCATCATAAGGAATGACATCAATCAAGCAGCAGTCAAACAGAGAAACGCAAAGCATTTTCACAAGCGAATCCTACACCATCACGTAGTTTTACAAGAATTTATGGACAAGGAAAGAACGACCGCCACGACTATAGATTGTAAAGCGCCTAAAACAGGATTATCAATAAAACTTCGAGTTCAAACCCTCCATCTTACAGTAAAGTTAAGGCATCAAAGCCAGACAACGCAAAACAATTAGCACGTTGAGACACAAACAAAAGGTTAGGACGTGTAAGTCAGACATAAACAACAAACTTCCGGCTTAATCAACCATGAAGTGAATCTATAAAAGTTGGGACATAAAAGTCAACTTACTCATAAAACCTTCCGGCCGATCAATATGTGGGACAACAAAGTAAAAGTTGGGACATACAAGTCAACATACACATAAAACCTTCAGGCCAACCAATATGTCGGACAACGAAGTAAATGTTGGGACATACAAGTCAACTTACTCGTAAAACCTTTGGGCTGGCCAATATATTGGACAACGAAGTAAAAGTTGGGACATACAAGTCAACTTAATCGAAAAACCTTTAGGTCGACCAATATGTCGTACAACGAAGTAAAAGTTGTGACATATAAGTCAACTTACTCGAAAAACCCTTCGGGCCAACCAATATGCTAGAGAACAAAGTAAAAGTTGGGACATACGAGTCAACTTTCTCATAAAACCTTTGGGCCGACCAATATGTCAGACAACGAAACAAAAGTTGGGACAAATAGGTCAACTTACTCGTAAAACCTTATAGTCGACTAATATGTCAGACCACGAAGTAAAAGTCTGAATGTATAAGTCAAGACGTATTTGTAAAACCTTCTGGCCAACCAATATGTCAGAGCACGAAGTAAAAGTCTAGACATGTAAGTCAAGACGTATTTGTAAAACCTTATGGCTGACCAACATGTTGAACCGTGAAGTACATCTACAAAAGCCTTGACGCACAAGTCAAGCCTTACCCAAGAAACCTTCTGGAACGACCAACACATCCGACTACGAAGTAGATACACAAAAGTTTGAACGAGTAAATAAAAAAGAACTAATAAAACTTCTCGGCTCGATTGACAAGACCAAATAAATGAAAGCTTCAGATGGTCAACAAACGAATGCAAAAACAGAAATACAAACAAACCTAAATTACCAAAGTAAAACAAATATGAGTAACAAGGTTAATCCCTACTTATTATGTACGATGGGATAACATGATCCAAGACACAACATGCAAATCGGCAAGCAACAAATATAATAAAAACAACACAAGAATGTCGACTAGGAATTTTTTTTAATTCATAAAGCTATTTTGTTACATCCGGAGAAGAAGATAAAACAGTTGGAGAAGAAATAGTAGAAGTGATCAAAGCATCACCGGCGGAGGCATTCAAAAGAAGAGGGACAACAACATTAGCAGTAGTAAAAGACGAAACTCTCCCTTCGACAGCAAGAATGGATGATGAAACAAGATCGAAAAGAGGAGGAAACGATGGTTCTTTATCCACCAGATTACTTGGTGGGTCCGAAATACCTTCCTCGCCATCATCATCCTTGAAAACTTGGTCAACTAAACCATGGTACTTAGAAAAATCAAGACTATCCCCCTCCATGTAGTTGAGAAGATTGATTCGTCGGTCAACAACTCTCCTCCAATCCACAGCCTCCGCAATCTTTAGTTTGTTTTCAGTAGCAACAAGTTTTTTCTTGGTCGAAACTAGTTGTCCTTTAACGGTGGTCAACATTGCAAAAATGTCCAACTTATCATCAGTAAGCGCAGTTGTTAACTGCTCCACCCGTTCCTCTGCAACCTTACGACTGACATATTGTTCAATAACATAATGCATGGCCTCATCATGACCAATCTTCTCAACAGACAACTCCCTCTCCACCTCGTCAAGCCGAGCACGAACTCCGTTCAACTCAGTCTTCGAAAACTCAAGGTCAGCAGTGGATTTATCCCGCACAGCCTCCACCTCCCTTAGAGAGGCCCGAGCAGCCCCAACTGCTTTCTCCTGGTCTGCACACTGCAATTTCAATACATCCAACTGGCTAAGAACATGCGAAAACACCAGTAACTGCACTGCCATCTTCCTCTCAAAAGCAACCACCTAATCACGAGCAGCCTGACAATCCGACCACATCACCCCAGCATAAGTAAGGTGATTCATCCCATCCATTATCTGCTTGAGGTCGTGGTCGAGATGGTTGCTAGGCTTCCGTACAGGTATCAAAACCCTTTCCACCGTCCGCTTATGCCACTCAATGATCAACTTGTATGCACTATCCTGCATGTCAATCTTAGTAAACCACCAAACTTCCATCCAACTTAATACAAATGTCTTTTGGGTTGGGCTCCTTCCAACTAATCCGTAGATGAAAAACTCGAGGATCGGGAACTATAGAGGACCCACCCCTAATAGTAGGAAGAATGGTCGGAGTAGCGGTAATAACAAAAAAACCACTCTTGCCTTTTCGCTATAAAACGGTCGTGGCAAGAATAGAACAAGCGACAGTGGCAATAGTAACAGCAAGAGTCAAACGGCAGGAGGAGAAACAGGAAACTCAACTGAGTCATCAACACGAATGGAAGAAAAAGGAGGAGGAGGAGGAGCCTCAGAACTCTGACCACGATCAGTGACCTCCTATTCGTACAATGGATTAAATTCAAAGTCGGCCATGGTCTTTGTCAGTAACTCGAGGGCCATCATCAGACCACTCAACGAAGTCGGGCAAACCGTAAGCTGAAAAGAGCCTCTTCTCACTATCGTCCAACGAACGGGTTACCTTCTTCGTGCTCCTTTCGATGCTAAATTCATCTCCTCGACCTCCTCGAAAGAAAGGCGATCATCTTTCCTACCATCCTTATCAGATAAACTTGGATGAGGAGCAGTCCGAGTAGTACCATGAATGGAACTAAAAAGTCATTTCCTCTTGGGCCTCTTTATGCTTCAAGCCTAACACATTTGTTTCAACTGAAGAGTCCTTTAATGCACAAAGTTCACGCTACTAGAGTAACCTACCTCCTTAAGTTTTTCTTTGTTCTGATTATTTTCCAACTCCATTGGAACTATCCGAAAAATTGTTTCTAAAAGTTCTTCATCACCATTGTTCACCTTGGGGTCATTTGTAGTGGACTTCTTCTCCACCTTATGTATGTTTTGCTTGTCAATTTGTGTTTCTATCTAATCTAAACAACTATTCTCAATGTTAACTGCTAGCACGGGGCTTCGCCATCCTTTGAATTCTTTTCTACCAGATCATGGAATGGGTTACTTTTCAGTAAATCACCCACCTTGTTCGTTTCAACTACTTTAGGGGTTGGCGCCAAATGTCCGCTCTGAACTTCCTCACCTCGATCATTTTTTGCTTCACTTGACCCAATCCTCGCATCGTTCGCCTTGATGTTCCTAACCATGTGTTTGTAAACCTGTTTGGTTCCTCCCCCTTCTTTGGGTTTCAGATCCTGCAAAGGCATTGGCTTTTTTTGTTTTTGCCAAGCTAACTTCTTCTTGCAATTCATAACATCATGTCCAGTGAGCGAGCAATAATCACAGTATTTAAAACCTAGAAAAACTAAATTCTACCATTAACCCTTATTCCCAGAGATGTCGATCCAGATCCTAGATCACGAGCCAGTCATAGACCCTACGGAACCAGATCCATCCGAGCAAGGTGTGCAAAAGGTGTCGAACCACTGGGTGAAGAATGAAAAAGTCCGCTAACGCCCATGGGATAAGATCTTTTTTAGATCAGCAACGAATTCTTGTAAGATTCATCCCTACGCATACTCTAGCCGTGTTTGGTCTGGTAAAACATTGTGTTTTATCATCAGTACGAAGAGAAGTGCCAAAGGAATCCCCTATCACTTTCAAACTGATTGGGTGAAAGAACTTCAAAGGCAAATCCAGCAACTCCACCCACAACGGAGCGCAAACCGGATTGGATTTGAGGCTAAAATTGTCGTGCCATCTAAAGGCTTTAAAACTGACTTCTCGGATCAGAAAGGATTCCCTAGAAAGAGCTTCTTGATTTACATCTCCAGTCTAGTAATAACATGCTTCTCCACGTATGCCTCTCCTATTTTCTCATCCGAATTCGACAAAGACAATGTCAAAATCCCTTCCTTCTGGAACTTGGTACCCTCTATTTGCCTCCAAGGCCAGTTGAGTGTTCATAGCAAATCTTTATAAAATACTTATTGCATATCTTATTTCATTCTTCCTTGTATTAATTATTATTATTATTATTATTATTATTATTATTATTATTATTATTATTATTATTATTATTATTATTATTATTATTGATGATACATCAAAATGGACTGATTATCACGCCGTACACGTGGCATAAAGCCTCATCACGAGAATACAGCGCCTGATCCATTAAGCCAGCTTATAAAACCCAAAAGGATCGAGGACAATTATAGAGCCTGAAATATGCCCACCTTTAAGGAAGCGTAGGCGGGATCCGATTCCAAGCCCAGACGAATCAAAGCCCAAATCCAAGTCCGTCACACATTCACTCATTAAGAAGAAGAACGTTGCACCAAGAAAGAGCCGTGGAGGGACCTACGCCTCCACGAGCGTGTCTCCATTAAGAAGGAGACTGTTACAGAAACACCTCCTTCCGTTGTGCCTCACATTCTTAAGTCACACAGAGAGTTAACTACGACCATTATAAAAGGTAAAGGGGATTTTCGACAAAGGTATGCAACTTTAACTGAGTTTTGTCTAGATTTACTTCCTTCTTTTAACAAAGTTACTGACTTAAGCATCGGAGTATCTTCGGCCACCAAAAAGGTGATCTTTGGCAGTCTAACAGTGGTTTTGCAGGTCAAACTCACAGGAGGACAATTTTTGGACGCATCAGTTTGGCGTCATCCATGGGGAACGACAAGTTTCCTCTTTCCAGAACACACAGTGATAAAGATTCATCACAACCCGACAAAGGGCCAGCAAACCATCAGATAAAATGATGCAGACCCCAGATCACGACAACTCTCCCTCTGATGCACCACTAACAGGTGAAGAAGAAAACACAATCCGGATCACTGAACCATTAGCATCCAAAAATGCTGATGCACTACATGCAATAGTTCAAACAGCCTAGACGGCCACCGGCGCTGCCGCAGACCCTCGGGTAGACTCGTTAATGGCCCAGATGAAGTACATGACGGAGATGCTGGAGAAAATGGCCCAAGAACGCGATCAGCCAGCCGACCTTACTCCTGCACCACCTCAACAAAACTCCACTATCCGAACTCAAGGGAGCGACGAAGTTTTTGCAGAACCCCAATAGGGAAACATTGAGAGTAGCGAACTCAACCGAGACAAAACTCCGCAGTGCGGCGGAACAGTTGCTGAGATATCGTTTAGGATCGGAGTCACGAATCCTAACATACTATACGAATTGGCCAAGCCACAAATCTCTAGCGAACTCATGAAGAAGGTAATGCCAAATAAGTTTACTCCGCCAAAGTTCGAAGTATACGATGGCACCACCGACCCGACTTATCACCTAAGACACTTTGGCTCTAAAGGAAACCACAGAGTCGATGTTGTCCAGAACATTCCCAACTAGCCTCACTTCCACAACAATGAACTGGTTCAACAGCTTACTACCAAGGTCAATAGATTCTTTCCAGGTCTTAGACACTGCATTCATTACCAGATTCATCGAGAGCCAAAGGATGAGGAAATGAGCCCATTACCTTCTGCATATCCGACAAAAGTCGAACGAAACAATACGAAAATATGTTACCCGTTTCACCAACGAACTAACAATGATTGATGGATGCAGCGATGACACAGCCGGGCAACTTTCATTGCAGGATTGAAGAGATGTACCTTTTTCAAAGCCCTTAACTTGGAACCTCCAAAAGGCATAGTGGTCCTGCTGAAAATAGCAGAGAAACATATTTTCCTCGAGGAAATGAAAGTTGCGAGGAGAATGAATGACAAGGAGAACCATTCGAGAAAGCGACAAAGAAAATATGAAAAAGACGAAATAACGGATCACGGGAGCACAGCAGTCATTTAAAGAAACATCGAGGCGACGAGCGCACAGAGTCCAACCAACAGGAATCTAGGAAATCGCAGTCGGCACGACCCAATCATGAGTAAATAACCAACGTTATAAGAAAGGAGTATAAACCATACACAACCCTAAAAGCAAGCCGAACCGACATCTTAAAACACATATCAAACCGGGAGAATGTCAATTGGCCAACAAGAATGAAAGGAAACCAGGAAGGACGAGATAAGAGCAGATATTGTTTTTTCCACAAGGATCACGGGCATGATATCGATGACTGCTACAAATTAAAAGAAGAGATCGAACATTGGATCCAAAGAGGAAGATTGGACGAATTCGTCGGTACATCAGATAAGTAGTTCCAAGGCAAGGAAAAAGCGGACACTACCGCCACGGATCAAAATAATGATCAAGGGAATTAATATATGGCCTACACAACATTCGCCCTGGGGAAGAAGCACCTCCCACCCGAACAGACCTATATCGAAAGGCAAACACTTAAAAGACCTCAACAACATAAACAAATTTGGCAAAAATCGATCGCAAAGGAACTAACAAACTACATCAGGCCACAACAAGCAGAGCCAAAAGGGGAGCAACAACCACGCGAGCAAATAATGTCATATATTATAAGGAATAGCAAAGGCACGAGTGCCAACGCAAGAGTAAACAATAAGCAACGCAGGAATAAAAGAAGAAACGCTCCACGATGTAACTAAGCCACTCTAGGAAATGACTTCGAGTCGACCAGAGTGTCACATAAAACGAAGCAAATTATGGACACCCGAGTCAGAGAGAAAACAAAAACTTCGAATCGATCAAGGAATCGAGTTAACAAAGTAAAAATTTCAACCAAAAAAAACGACTTTAAATCAACTAGAGCGTTGCACCTTGAACAAACAAGCCAATTGAACGAAGCAACTTCGTATCACGACAAGCTAGCAAAGCGAGATATCAGGCGAATAATTCAAAGGAGAAAATACGCAAGAAAAGCAGCCCTTCACAACAGTTCATAAACAACAAGTACAAGATCAAGGCATGTGCACTAGAGCATGGGAAAAATCAACCCACCGAAAGGTTACAATAAACATCCGTGAAACATCAAATGCAAATTTCAAGACAACGACAAGTGAACAAAGATGATAAAGGAACTAATTCAATTCATTCAAAATCTGCTCAATTACAAAAGCAACAATGGAAGATTAAGAGGGAAACATTTATAACATCCTCGACAACATCACCCGCAGGAGCCGGATCAACAACAGGGACTCCTTCTTCAAGAGGAGGAGGCGGTCTTTCAGCCAGTGGGACACCCGAAGGATCTCCAGCAACATCTCTAATGACATCTTCCACGTCCTCAAAAGACCAATGCACCAGAGGATGATACTGGGTCAAATCGACACCAAAACCCTTGATATAATCCAAAAGCTCAGTCCGACCATCAACAACGCGTTAACAGTCTGCCACCGCCATAACACGAAGTCTATCCTTAACAAAAGCAAGCTCGCTTCTTACAGCGATAAGTTGGCCCTCGGTAGTAGAAAGCATCATAGAAGAGTCAGCTTTGACCTCGTCAAACGAAGACAACAATTGCTCCACCCTTTTCTCAGCAATATCACAATTTTCAGAATGTTCTACCATGGCTTTCGCGATCTCATCATGGAACGCCTTCTCAGTAGAAAGCTCATTCTCCACATCAAATAAATATGTGCAGACGCCTTCCAGGTCTGCTCTCATAAATTCGAGCGCTGCCACATATCGATCCCGTGCACCTTCCACCTCGGCCAATGATGCCCGAGCAACTTCAGCTGCCTTGGTTCGTTCAGAGCATTGCGCTTTTAACGTGTCATATTGGTGAAGAACATGGGAGAACTGTCACGCCCTGATTTTCGAGAAAAACGAAATCCTAAAATCCACGTAGGATTATCCGTTTCCCCAAAACTCGGGACGTGAAATTCAATAACAACAGAAACATTTAGCAGCAATGACAAAAATATAGTTCAGAAAATAGGAACAAACTAAAATTTATAATAAAACTCTAACCAGGAAAAACTGACGTAGCTAGCCCTATTAGCGGAACTCCCGTAACGCTGCTCAAAAGTCTCTAAACCTGAAAAGCTAATCGGCTACATTCCCAAAGGAATGTACCCAAGAAGCAAAAGCTCACTTGGGTCAGCAATAAAGCTGGTGTGAGTAATTTTCACTCCAAAATCAATAAACTTGCACGTGATACACATCAAGCTAAACACACACACAACAAACCATCATACCAATAAGTAGTTCCTCAACGAGGCAAAGATGTCATGCAAGAAAAGCAGTTCAAAGAATTTAGTTCCTCATCGAGGCCATTATATCACCATCTCAATTAAGTAAAAATGTATTTACTTGAACTTACCCTATAGGAGTCGACTATGTCAAGTCTGACCTGCAAAAAGATTAGTGGACTTGCCATCCTGCATGAAAATGATTAGAAACAATATAAACGTAATTTATTCATTTTTATTTGAATTTGATTCATCTTTTTAATGGATTGATCACTTACCACATTCGCACCACCTCCGTGCCGAACATACATGCCCGTATGCCTCTCTCATATAAAGGAGGACTACTTCGTCATCCATGCCTAAGTGGGGACATCACATACAGGCATGCATCGCGGATACCCCTAACTATATGAGTACCAAAAGCCACCCTTGGGCTATCAATGCGCATAAACTCACGTCACATTTTTGACGGATAAATATCAAAGCCTATTTTAGGCATATAAATTCACCTCATTTCCGCAAGACTAACCCGAAGGTTATTTTAGTTTCTCTAGTAAGAAATGGGTGCCCCAACTCCGCAAGACGACCCACTGGTCATTTAGTTTCTCTAGTAAGAGAGGGGAAATAATAAACAAAAGAGGTGTGGTAGTTCTAAGTGATACAAGTCCAAGTGGTTTATATTTTCAGAAATCAAGGTTTACCAATATCATTTATTTTTGATAATTCAGAATTCCTCCACAATGACATTTTGTCATACATAAATCGATTCATAATCGTATCCACCCACATTTTTGGGGAAACGTAGCATATTCATAAATCATGCTTTATAACAACATGACGATCAAGTGACATTTTGTCATTCATAAGTAAATCAATTCATCCATTATTTTTGGGAAAATGTAATCATTTCAGATGCATACATACAGAGGAACACCATTAATCTTAAATGGTCCTACATCAATAGAATCAACGAGACATCCAAACAAAACAAACTATATTGCAAAATCAAACACTACTACACATAGTACTCTCCATATGAATGTGATTTTAGGGATAAACACATACCTCCTAGTTTGGCAGAAAGTATCTCAAAAGCTTAATCCAACAAAGCCACTACATGAAATCTCCGAAAAGACAATTTCAATACATAAACATGGAAGTGCATGACAATCATGGGTGAACACTAACTTACACCAAAGCAACCAGCCTCATTCGGCTCCAAACAATATTTTTTTTTACATCAAATGCATCTCAAGACACCCCAAGGCAGACCCTAAACAACTATGTTCCCATCCCAAAACAGTCAAACAAATAACCTTACCAACAACACCAAAATGAACAAGCTGTCCTAACCGGATAGCTTGACCAATCATCACTCAAATGTACATAACTCTCACGTTAGAACCCCAAATTGCATACCGTTTGGGGCAATGAAAAGTAGACACCAAGAAGTTTCTAACCATATAAGGCATACCCCATGATTATGTCTAAAAATACAGATTTCACAAACAAAGCAGGCCACCTGTCAGCCTGCGGCTGATTTACCTATTGTCACTAAAATGAGTATATCTTCCTATACAAAACTCAGATTATGATACCGTAAGATCCTTTAAAAACTAGACTCAAATAGAAAACTTTTGGTATATAGCATGATACTGTAGTTACTCAAAACCGAAATCAAAACCCTTGTCGAAACCTACACAAAATCAATCCGACTACAAGACGCCTGCTTAATGTCGGGGCATGACAGCAAAGTTGTCTTCACATTATGGAACAACTTGGTTGATCCTTTAATCATATCTGGGAGGATCTGTATCAGCAAAATTATGGATATTATGACTACACATAACTGCCAATACCCTACTGAATGTCCATAAGTAAGTTCCAATCTGAATCTTTCTCATTAATTTAAAAGAACAAAAATAAGGATTGTGCACTTTCTGGTGCTAGTGGATCACACAGAAGAGGAATAAGGAATGCTAGAATAGACATATGTAGGAGAGGAATATCAACAACTGCCACCAAACTATAGATTTTGAGGTCATATAAACCACCCAAGGATCTGGCTTTGCCTTAAAAATGACAGGATGCATAGTTCTACCACTCGATATATTGCCCCACCAACACCACCATGGGATAGACAATAGTTGTCTATGCAGTGGGGTTGAAGTACAAATGAAACCCCAACAACCCTTTTGACACAGACCTTCCAATCTGCCTGCATGTACCCAAACCAAAATAAAGCAAAGCAAAGAAAACAAAATAAAGCAAAGCAAAGAAAAGAGACTCAGAGCGTACCCTCATATACCCAGAGGAGAGGAAAATTTTCCCACCAATGGCTGCAGCAACAAGCTGCCTTGCCAAGAAACTTGGTGAAATGTAACTCTTCACTTTGAGGCCGCCAATGTAGTGAGAGATACCTCATATCAACATACAAAAGCAACAACAACAACATAAAGAGATCACAACAACAATGAAACCCAACTATTCTAATGAAAAGGGCCAGAACAGACTCTCCTACACTCCTTATACAGACCTTTGTAGCTGAACTTAATTAATCAGCTGAATAACCGGTGAGCATTCAATGTTGCTCATTCAGTTTCATTAGCCCTGAACTATATATTAAGGCATTCCAAAACACATCTTCTTGCTAAAACGGTAAAACCTACGCACTGGTGTACTCAAAGCCATCCTCCAATATTTTTTTTCATCCTTACGAATCAGATACTGATCATATATGACTTCTTGTCAATGAAAAAGATTTATTCAATCAACATGAAATTGATTAAAAAAAAGGTCTCATGTGAATTCAAGAACAGCTATAATATTTGTGTATCAGCGAGTATTAAAGAATGAATAGTACTAATAGTAAGACTTAACATTTATCAGATTCCATGTAAACAGTAAAATGCTAGAACTGAACAACCAAGAATAAAAAGACTAAAACATGTCTCGGATCAGAGGCAGTCAGCTATCATCAAGTAAATATATCTTACAACATGACAAAAACCACATGCGAGGTAAGAAAAACAGAACACAATAAAATATTACTAACAAGTATAACCAAAGTTGCCTGCTTGACGAATTATGTGCCCAGTATGGAGAACCATCTGCTTTTCTCGAAACATGATAATCAACATCAAGGAAAGGAAACTAAAAAAACCATGTATATTTCGGTATCTATGACATCAATTACTAAAACAGAAAAATGATACAAAAATGTTGGTATAGCTAAAAATTGTGTTCATCACATCCAAATACTTCTGTGGATATTGATGCTATCTCAATCAATAAGTATATCCAAAACCGGGGAAATAAAGGTAAAACATAGTTTTAGTGACACAATGATTTAGGATTAGCTTAGCATCTGAGTAGGAACAGAAATTCACATAGCACAATAAAATGGGAGCTTCCCATTTGACCTAAAAACCCAATTTTTCCTTCAAACGCACCAAGAAATTTGGATCCAATCCAATAGCAAACAATCAAACCCCATCATGAATCAATCATCGAAAACACACACAAAAATTTAGATTGAGGAAGGCGAAAACTCACTGGTCAAAATTGCAACGATCCACGCAACAACCCTTCATAGTCAACGCCATCACCACCAGCACCGCCCAAGAAGCACGGTCCAGACAGTTCAGCACTTTCAGACTCGTCCACGTCAGCGCAGATCTTGAAGAGATCTTGAAAAGAGTTTTAGAAAGGGAGGCGGCCAGAGGATGAACAATGAAGGGAGGAAGAGGCAGAGAAGAGAGGAAGGGTTTTCTCTTTATAAGGTGGGTGGCTATTCGCCCCCACTGAACTTCTGAAAGCACCCACCTTCTAAACTCACCAAATAAACCCAAAAATTTTGAAATTTAAATCCAATTAAATGCAACTCTATTTTATTTAATTCAAAATAAAATAAATTAGTTTTATGAAATTTAGGGGTGTTACAAGAACACCAGGAGGAACATGGAAAACTTATTCTCCAAAGAAACCATAAGGCTGTGATTGACCTGACGACTCATGCCCATTACCCCTGCATATGCAAGATGAGTCTTCCCCTCCATTACGAGTCTAACACCATTATCAAGGTGAAGGTCTGAATTCAGCACAGACATCGGGGGCCTTTCTACCGACTGTATGTGCCATTCATTTATCAGCTTGCGTGCACCATCCTGCACACCAAGATGAGAAAACCAATATAACTTCTCATCCGATTTAACTTGGATCTCCTCAGAAGTAGGTTCTTTCAAACTGATTTGCGAATGAAGAATGTGAGGATCAAGTAGTATGGAGGAACCACCACCACCCATGAATGGAGAAAATGAGGAAACAACATGAGAACCTCCATCACCAGCTCGTCACTCAACAGAGACGGAACGAATAACAGCTGAAGGATTCAAGTTGGTTGTGGACGGAGGAACCTCCACCCCTCCATGAGCAAGAGGGGAAGGGGGAGGGCGAGACTGCAACTCAGAGGCCAGACTCGACTGTCAAGTTCTTCAGATTGAACAACAACAAATTGGAGCATCTTGTCATCCAAAGACCAAGGATCCTCTTCAGAACACTTGACAATGTCAAGGCCACCATACGTAGAGATAAGCCTTTTTTCACCATCATCCAAGGAACAGTTGGTATCCTTTTCACTTCTCTCCAAAGCCAATCTTAACTCTTCCGCCTCCTGCAGAGAATAACGGTCCTCCCTCGAAGGATCTCTGTCCATAGAAAACTAATAAAAAGTCGTGCGACGCACAAAATCAACAAGTCGTTTCTTCTTCGACACACGATCAGAAGATAGAAACAATTGCTTCGACGGACTAACCAGCCTTGCCACTTTCCTCTTTCTAGAAGGACCGATAGCAGTACGAATAGGAGCATTGAGATCTCAAACATCAGAGCCACTTTCCGATCAATGACCATTTCATCGCTGACAGCACGGACAACAATCTATGCAGCCTGCCTCACAGTCAACAAAGCCCTTTAAGTCTCATTTTTGACATATAGGCCACCGAAAGCCCCAAGAAGCACTCACTTATAATCTGCTCCTCAGCAGTCAATTTCATGTTCCGATGTTTGAGAGGAACTCAGAAAGACCTTATTATCGGAAGACCACGCAAATTGAAGTGGCCAGAACCAACAGACGTATAGGACCAATCCCACGACCAGGCCCTAATGTCGTCATTAAGGTTATCAAAACACACAGGAGAATATATAAAACTGGTATGGTTGGACGTCACATTGAACCCCACCAAGGAATACACAATTCGAGGTGTTAAGGAAATACCAGAAAAAATGGCCTTAGCATACGTGGCAACCATGACCCTCTAATCGTTCGGCCCCATTTGAGCAGGAAGAATATCCAAGAAGTTCGGATATGACCAGAACAACTTCAGAACAGGGAACCGGAGACCGGCATAGAACATGCGAGGATACTATATGATATATCCTTTTTCTCGGGCAACAAGGACTGTCGTTTTTGCGAGGAAAAACGATTTCAAGGTCCTTAGGCAAAGAATAGTTGGAACGAACAATATCCAAATTAGCCTCAGAGGCTTTGTTTGGAGAAAAGTGAGCTTCACAAGCGGAAAGCTGGTCACCGACTAAAATATCACCAACAGGCATCGTAACCAGGGGAGAACGGACGAGAAAAAAAAAAGGCAGTAGAAGAAAAAAAATAAAACTACAGATGTCGTAAAGAAAGAAGAGTAGCCACAACACCTTTTAAGCGACTGGAAAACGAAGAGACCGCTCATGGGGCGACATGCAAGACATAATGGCACATTAAAAATATGCTTGAAAACGAATAGACAACGACGTGACTGAGACGATCAAACAGCTAAACGTTATCAAGGTCAGCGCAAAAGCACAATCGACATACCAACTGTCACACAGTTAGTGGACATGTCACCATACCCATTAACTAAAAGGGGAGTTGCTAATGATACATCAAAATGGACCGATTATCATGACCGTACACGTGGCATAAAGCCACATCACGAGAATACAGCTCCTGATCTATTGGGCTAGCTCATAAAACCCAAATGGATTGAGGACAATTATAGAGGCCCGGAATAGACCCACCTCTAAGGAAGCGTAGGCGGGATCTGACTCCAGACCCAGACGAATCAAAGCCCAAATCCAAGCCTGTGACACGTTATCTTATTAAAAAGAAGAATGTTGCACCAAGAAAGAGTCGTGGAGGGCGGACCTACGCCTCCACGAGCACATCTCCATTAAGGAGGAGACTGTTACAGAAACATCTCCTTTCATTGCGCCTCACATGCTTAATTCACACATACAGTTAATTACAACCATTATAAAAGGTAAAGGGGACTTTTGACAAGATGCAACTTTAACTGAGTTTTGTCCAAAGTTATTTCCTTCTTCCAACAGAGTTACTGACTCAAGCATGGGAGTGTCTTTGGCCACCAAAAAGGTGGTCTTTGGTAGTCTTACAGTTGTTTTGCAGGTCAAATTCATAGGAGGACGATTTTTGGACGCATCAATTATTGTTATTATTATGTAGCGGTTTACATAAAGTTTTTGTATTTGTTTGTAGAGTTTACAAAGAATAGATGAAGAAAGGAGGAAAAAAAAAGAGAAAATAGGAAAAGAAAAGCTGGAGAGAATATTAGGATATTTTTAGATCATTTTCCTTAAAATTTGGGATTCATAGAGTAGATTAGTTTAATTATAGTTAATGAGGTTAAACCCCCACGTCTTGGGTTCAATACGCATCGGCAGCACGCTTGCCTTTCAAAAAGAAAACATATTGTTAGATGATCAAAATCAATCTAATGTGTGAGACTGAAAAACCCTAGAGAAGGAAGAGAGAGAAAATAGGAAAAAAAAAAGTTGGAGAGAATATTAGGACATTTTTTAGATTATTCTACTTAAAATTTGGGATTCATAGAGTAGATTAGTTTAACTATAGTTAATGAGGTTTAACCCCTAAGTCCGGGGTTTGATACCCACTGAATGCACACTTGCCTTTAAAAAAAAAACTATAGTTAAATGATCAAAATCAATCTAACATCTAAGATTGAAAAACCCAATGACCACAATTTACCACATGTACGTACTAAAAAGAAGGACAATATATTAAGGATAGTTTGAAGCTCTTAGGAGAAAAATGACTAAGCCAAGTTAATTTGTCTTCCGCACGAAAAACTTTCGCCCATTTCAAAATTAATTTGCAATTAAAAGCTCTCCTCGCAAAACTTTAAGTAGAAACACATAACAATTATATATTTGGAGATATGCCCTCCAAGATGCGCGTAATTTTATGCACATTATTAGCTACACGTGGATACCAACTTAGCACCTCATTTACCACTTGAAATAGACAACAACATATTGGGATGGTTGTTTGGCAAAATTGAATCAGACAAATATTTTGCCAAGATTTTGTTTTAAAGTTGAAATTCTTAAACCCAAACTCAATAAATATGCATAACTTAACATAACAGACAAACCCAAACTCAAAACGAAAAAATGAAAAATAGATTAACTTTCGAACTAATTTATACCCTCAATTGAGATTGATTCTCAATCTCATCAAAACACAAAAGTTGTATTACTCTGAGTTATCTAATAAACACAACTTGAATCACTTTAAAATGTTTTGAAATGAGCAAGTTATGGTTATTTTACTAAAGTCGCGCAAATCTGTCCGAAAAATGAAAACGAGATAGTGTTCCTGACTTTAGGCCAACCTGGGGAGTTTGAGAGTTTTTTAGGGAGATGGAGGAGATTTGCAAGAGATTTGAGTGTGGGGAGAAATTTTGAAGAGATTTGAAAGAGGAGATTTTGAATGAGAGAATGAGGAACCACTGTCAATTTGAATGGTGAGGGGGAAAAATGAATATTTAGGTTTATATAGGTGAGTGTGAGAGAATATGGTGGTTTGAGAAAGGAAGTAGGTGATGTGGGAGAATAGAATGGTGTGAGAGAGAAGAAATGGTGATGCAAGATAGGTGTTGCCTTAGATATTTTGTTGATCAAATGGTTACCCAACTTGGTTTAGGGGATCCCTTTCAATGCAACAATTAAGGGACCCGGCCCCTTAGAGGTGACATGAACAACTTGTTTGCTTTAATGGAGATTGTTAGGAGAGCTAGCTAGCTGGTTGGGAGGGACACCTTGGGTTTGAGCCAAATTGCTTCTTGAGTTTTATTTATTGCATGTTTGGTTGTTTTTCATTTCAGGCATGAAAGAGGCCAAGAGGGACCAGTGAGAGTTGCTTTTGTTGGCTGGCCCCTTCTTCTCCAAATTGTTGTGTCTTTGTTGTGAATACAACTTTTGGAGGGGTAGGGAACTTTATCTTTCATATATAAAGAATAGCATACGATAGTTGTGAAATTTGTCTTAGGATGTCATGTACCGTGTATCCGGTAATTACAAATTCACATATCACTGGAATGTTAATGATATTAGAATTTGGTTGAGACTACATTTATTCGTATTGATGATATGAAATTAGTAGGGCATAAAATGGTCACATCTATATTGGTAATCAGATCAAATATTGGGTTGGATTTAAGTAAAATTAAAAAAATATATATCTAAAAAAAAAATCCATATCACTACTCCAAATTGACATATTTGTAACAATTCCGAAACAGTATCATTGTCGTTTCGTAACAATCCACCAAACAGTTTCACACAATTTCACAAATAAAGTGATATAATAATTGGATCACCATGAATAGCATAGTGTTGCGCCAATGACATGACAACTCAACGGTTAGAGTTTGTTGAATGGTACCACTAGGTCATGGGTTCAAACCCAACTTGCGGCATCTTTATGAGTTCTGGAATTCTATAAAAATCCTACTTGTCTTTCAAAAAAAAAAAAATAGCATGGTGTTGTTACAAAACTATCCATTTAATGTACATTCAAAACAATTTTTTTATTTTTTTTTTAATAAATCTTGTGAAAATCTTCAAATTTAAACATCCATTACAAGAAAAAATTATTCAAAAAACTAACACGTTATTGACTGAATCAAGTCACAAGTCTTCTCTCCATCAATGACTTCTATTTGTATGACCAAATGGGAGTGACATGAGTTGAATAAATACACTCAACACTATTGACCAAATCTAGCACACTTTCCTGACTTTGAATCTCCTTACTAATTTGTGGTTCAAGACTTCAGTGTGTGGGGGAGAGACTATATCCTTTTCTAACAAATCAAGGCGCAAAATATACAACTTCGCAATTTGGATTGGACAAATTTGACAACATTTGCAGTTGAAGATAGGGAAACTTCTTATTACCATGATATTATTTGAAGTAGAAAGTTGTTAAATACACACCACCTTTATTTGCGAGCACGCCTAAAGTAGAAAATGCTCACTTTGGTAGACTACACTACACTAGCTGTAAGACCAAAATAAATTGAAAATGTGTATACTAGCAACAAAATAAGAATATTTTAATCTAAATAATATTCATGTAACACCAAAATTAAGAATGATCAACAGGGCATTGTTGTACACAATTGAACTTTACCGTCTCATACATTGGCAAGAGAAAAATTGGGGCATAAGAATATTTACTAGTAAGTATTTGAAAAATAAAAATGAAAAGGAAAGTTGAGGTTGCTGCACTTAATGAGAGAATGGTTGAATATAAACATGCGACGGGGGCATTGGCATTTAAAGAAAATTGTCTCCAACAAGTGATTAACTTTTCTGGCGGTTTCTTTATATCTTCTTGGTAGTGATCAAGCTGAAGAACATGACTGTCGAGGCTCCTCCACTCCAATGTAATACCGTCCGGTGTATTTTTTCATTCATTCATTCATTTATTTGTGAAAATTGTCCGATTAAGCTCCTTGATCCTTCTAATGTGTTACCCTTTCTCAAACTTAATCACAATAAATCAATAGTAAAATCATTTTCCACACGGTATATATTAACTCAGATCATTATCCATTTCTCAATGTAAAGATAAGAATTGATTAATAAATTAATTATCTACACTGTATGGCATCACTAATTTGAATAATGGAGAGGGTTGGTTGGACTTGATTCCCAATAATTACTCAACACACGCAAAACTGTGGACTCGATCGATCTTTTTGTTTACACTTCACACACGCATATCGTAAGCTACACGGCTGGATTAGTTTTACCTTTTTTTTAACCAAAACTGACACCTAATTACATTTTTATTATAGTTTAAGGTTTAGCTAGTACAAAGTACGCACGCATATAAACATCATCAACTTATTATTATATTATTGTACAAGATTTAGACCTAGCTAAACTAATATTCTAAAGTGTGAAAGGTGTGGTCCGATTCTGATGGAACCGCGAAAGAAAATATCTAGTGTACATGATGATGATTCCTCGAGAGTCTTTAGGATCTGATCCTCAACTTAATTCCAAAGCTCTCGACTCAAGTTATGTTTTCTTTTCTTTTTAGTAAAAAAACAGAGGTAGAGTATGCTCATGAATCAGTTTCAAGCAACTATTTCACAAATTCTTAGTGAAAGATAAACTCACGAGTGATCCTTGATCGAATGTCATAGAATCATGTCTTTCGAAGAATGGGGGGATTGTTTCCAGAGTGTATACATAGCTTACCTAAATGGAGTTGGGACAACCAAAATCTCATTTTTGCAAGCTGTATGTTGTTGTCTGCTTAGTTATAATATTTTAAAGATGAGATTCTACGTAAAATATTATAATCACGAGTTGGAAGAACACGTACGTACACATAGTACACATGCACAAAAACAAACTCCATGGCCACTTCCACCTATTTGTTGTCTAGGGGTGAACATCTCATCCCGCGATCTTGATTTCAGTCCCTTTCATGGCCACTTTCACATATTGTTGTTTAGAAGTGGATATCTCATCCCGTGATCCCGATTTTAATCTCTTCCCGTTCTCGTCATTTGCCGATTTTTTCTTGGTCCTTTTGGGATTAATTATAATCATCTTAATCTTGTCCCCTCCCGATCTAGACTGGGATGAAATCGAATGGAGATTTTCAATTCCGCATGTCACGTCTCGAACTTATTTATTTAATATTGATATTAATAATTTTAATTAAGTCTGACTTGATTATTGATGTTGTTGATGATCATGTACTTGTCGTATTAACTATTTCAGACTTGATTATTGGTGTAGTTGATGTGTAAGACTTTTTTGTTTTGTTTTGTTAAGAACGTAGATTCATTAAACCAAAGAAAAAGAAAATTGCATAGAGCGCCCTACAGAGTGGGCAAGTTCATGGGCCTCCATATTGAGTTACCAGTATATTTACATTGCCATTTGGGAAGCAAAAGAAGCATACGCCTAATATTATAAACAATGGGTTCCAAGCCCAGTCAATAACAAAAGAAGTGGGTGTATCCTTCCTAATGGCAGATAAAAGATTAGCTGAGTCGCTTAACACAAAACCTGATTTCCAATTTTGAGTTTGAACCATCATGATAGCTGCCTCTACTACATAACTCTCTGCCATGGTGTTATCTGCTATATGACCTGAGATAGGACATGCAAGGGTGGTTAGAACAGAGCCTGGACGTCCATAGCAACAACTCCAATCGCTTCCTGTTTGGATGAAGCAAAGAAACATGCAACAAAACTAACAATGATTGAATTTGGTTGGATGGAGAGAAGTTGTTCATCTCTGCTGCAACTACTCGTGTTGAGTTGGTGACTTCTGGCTGAGTGCAATTGTACCTGAATAGTGGATATCCGATGTCAGACTTTTTCAAGAACAGAGCCAACACAAGGGGCTGGGTTGCTAGGATGTGATTGTTGTTGGTTTGGTTGTCTGGGATGGAGGAGATGTTTATAGGCACATTTTTAGACGGGAAGGAAAACCATTGTTTATGCCAAGAATCCCAAGTAAGATTAAGCATAGAAGTGAACATTGGGATATTGTGTTTGGTTCCATTAAAGATCACCCTATTACGAAACCACTAGATAGTAAGCAAAACAATGGTAAATTGGGACAGGATCTCATCCGTGTCCAGGGATCTAGATTTTGTTGTTTTCCAAACAAAATTGAAGAAATTTGTAATCGAGAAAGGTTGATGACCTAGTTGTTGCCATTCAAATGGTAGAATGGAACAACGCCAATACCTGAGGATGACTGGGCATAAAAAGAACAAGTGAATTGTATCCTCGTAATGGTTGGAACACAATGCACGGACATTGTCAATAGGGGTATCGACTCTAATGATATTGGTTAGAGTTGGAATGAAATTCTGGTAAATTTTCCATAACAGCAAAAGGGCATTGTGAGGGGCTTTGACCCGCTAGAGGGATCGGAAGAAGGAGCTTTGTGGTTGGTTTAAAAGTATGGATGAGAATGCCATAAACTCATTGTCCCGAAAAGCGCTGGTGGCGCTTTTGACTGAGAAGATGTATTTTCTATTTGTCGTCATATTAGTT
This sequence comes from Berberis vulgaris, assembly GCA_963556465.1. Classification (NCBI taxonomy): domain Eukaryota; kingdom Viridiplantae; phylum Streptophyta; class Magnoliopsida; order Ranunculales; family Berberidaceae; genus Berberis; species Berberis vulgaris. The sequence goes on from OY747132.1 coordinate 66,887,496, forward strand.
TATTCTGGGTTTGAGTATGCCGGATAACAACTTTTTTAATGTCACAAACGATAGGCAATGGAAACAAATATTGCAGCAGGTGAATGTCCCAAGTGATTGTGTGATTTGGATGATGTCCAGAGGTCTGAAATGACTTGGGGAAGTCTGGATTTAAAAGGCCTTGAACATAATCTACCAACCGAAGCCTTGGTTTGATCCAGTAGTCATGACAGAGATCTATTTAATCCCTCGAGAGGATTTGCCATGGAAGAAATTGCCTCAAATGGGGTGGGCAGCGAGGTGTCCTCGCCATGCAAAGGAAGCTACCGCATGAGGTTTATCTAAATGTAATAACCTTTTGTTATGGCAATACAAGGCACTGAGTTGACTAGCTCTTGGGGGTTGAGGGGAGATGGTGGATTGCCAAATATTTTTTGCCAACAGATCAAGGTTCTTACATTTTGTCAAGGGGATGTTAAGTCCTCATAAATGGTGTGGTTTGGTAATTTTATCCCAAGTACATAAATGTTTTGATTTACCTTCGGTCGTGCCATTCCATCAAAAATTTCTAGCTAGATGATCGATCTTAGTGGAGACACTAGATGGTAAAAGAAAAGTCTAGATGGTGTAAACGGGAATAAAATTGAGGATTGCTTTGATCATGACAGTTCTCCCCGCTTGAGATAAGACTTTAGACTTCCAGGAGAAGAAACGGGAGGCGATTTTGTCAAGAAGGAATTGGAAGTCATTTGCCTTTTTCTTTAAAAGAATGAGAAGGGATCCCATATATTTTTCTCTAGAATTTAAATTTTTTTATCCCAGAATTCCGTTTAGCATCCTGGTGTGGCGGTGATGAACATTAAAACTGAAAAAGATTGAAGACTTATCGAAATTAACGACTTGTCCAGTGGCTAAGCAATAATGGGAGAGAATAACTTTGATGTTGTGAGCTTTAGACAATGAAGCTTGGTAGAAGAGCATGAGGTCATCCGCATAAAGCAAATGACTAATGGAGAGGGCTTCAGTTACCAGGATGAACATGTAAGGGGAAGAGGATCCCCTTGTCTCAGGGCACGGGAAGGTTTGATGGCAGGGAGGGGGAGCCATTAAGGAGAACTCGGAGAGACGTGGATGAGATACATTGCTCAATCAGTGAAATCTAGTCCTCCGAGAACCCTAGTTGTCGGAGAAGTTGAAGGAGGAAAAGCCATTCCACTCGATCATAGGTTTTGGCAATGTCAATTTTTATTGCCATCCAACATTTCTTTTTCTTTCTAAAGTGGTTCATTTGAAAGAAGACTTCATGGGCCAGACTGATGTTATCTAAAATACTGCAACCCTTGAGGAATGCCCCCTGATTTGGAGAAATGATATCAGTGAGCAGAGGTTTGAGCCTGTGTGCAAGTATTTTGGAAATGACCTTGTATATCACATTGCAAAAGCCAATATATCTGAATTTATGACGAGATGGGGTTTTGGACCTTAGTAGTAGGGCTTTGAAGGTTTCATTAAGTTTTGAATTCAAAACCCTGGCAAAGAAATGTTGGACCACTTTTATAACATCTTCTTTGACGATATCCCAATAATAATGGAAGAAAAAGGCATGAAACTCATCTGACCCAGGGGCTTTGTGTTTTCCAATGCTAAATATAGCATTTTGAATTTCTCTGGCTGTAGGGATAGCAACAAGTTCTTCATTTGCTTCTAGAGTAATGATTGGGGGAAATAAAGAGAGAAGATCTGTGTGAGTGGGTGGGTTAGAGGATTGGAATAGATTAATGAAATGGTTGTTAAGCATTGAGCTCATCCCTTCAAAATCATAATGCCATTGGAAATTTTCATCTTTGAGCCTCAAGATAAGATTGCGTTTGCGACGCAGAGTGGAAGAAAGATGGAAGAATTTTGTATTTTTGTTTCTAGCCTCAAGCTAAGAAATGTCTGATTTGTTTTTCCAGAACATCTCTTCCCTTAAGAGAAGTTCCGCAAGATAATCTTTCAAGGGGGCAATGGCAATGTCATTATTTTGGGATGGGGGTTCATTTTGGAGCGAATCTAAGAATGCCAAGATTTCTGAGATGCAAAGTTGGATGTTCTTGAAGTGAGTGGTGTTTCATTTAGACAGATTGTAACTAAGCTTACGAGTATTGAGATGAAAGTGATAACTCGAGTCTGCCATCCTGCGAGGAAGCCAGGACGATTGCACGAGGTGACGACACCCGTGATTCTTGGTTCACATATGGAAGAATTTGAACGGTTTGGGTCTGGAAGGAGTTGAATGAGCAATATTGAGGTTGATAGCACGGTGATCCGACGAAGACATGTGAATGCTGGTGCCTATGGCATTGAGGAAGATATCTAGCCAATCTGTAAACATAAGTATCCTGTCCAACTTGGCTTTAATGTCATGATGTGTAAGACTTGAATGATATAATTTTATGTTGTTAAATTATGTATAGTGTGAATTTTAGACTTGAATAAACTTGATGCTATAGATAATTTTTTAGTACCATAGAGTCTCGTCCCAAAAATAAAACAACAAAAAGATATCGAGAAGGTCAATCCCATCCCGTGTCCACCCCAATTGTTGTCCACTCAATTGTTGTATTCCAAGCCATATGTTATTTTTAATCTGAATTGCAATGCAATGACTTTTTGATAGGCTTTTTATCTGATTGGCCTTGAATTTGTTTTTGAAAAGAATTAAAAAAAAAAAAAAAAAATAGTCTTACACACAATTGTGGACCACTATGTATTCAACGGTTGTGCTTTGAATCTAAAATAAATGTAATTCTTTAGTTGTATTTGTAAATTCCGAATGCCAGTTGCATTATCAGGTGGTGATAAGTCACCTATAATATAAAGCCATTCAGTGTTAGTTTGGTCGGTAAGATTGTGGCAGGTGTTAAATTTGTTATTTTATTTTCATGGAATCGTGATCAGATTAGCAAATTCAATATTCAACGAGATACACATGCAAATAATTGACATGTATATATGACTTATACGTTTGAACAAGTATGTAATTTTTTTTGAAAATAAATTTTATTCCAACTAAAGTTCACAATATGTTTATGATACATCCTCAACATTTCGTTCCCCCAATCATATTCATCAAAGACTTCATACCTATTACCCTATATAACAACATTTGATCGACAAAGAGACAAATAGTTGCGACTTTTCAAACACCATTTTCTTCGACCCGTGGGTTTTACCTTGTCAAAATAATTAAAAAAAAAATTATAATTCATGTGATATTCATATGCTAAATAGTCCTTTTTATTTTTATTTTTATTTTATATGCTGTAATAGTGTGATAACTTGAAACTTTTTGTTTCTTAGTTTTTGCCTTTTATCTCCATCTCCATCTTGAAACATTTAGAATTTTCGCCAGTAAATATTTGATGATTTTCACTCACTTGACAGCTACCCACCAAAAACAACTCCTCTCCATAAAACCCCATCTCCACTCTCTCATTCTCTTCCAAAAGCCCCACAATCGATCCCTCAAAATGGCCGATTACTCTTCCTGTTTCCGCCTCTCTTCCACCACCAAACCCAATCTCCACCTTCCCTTACCATCCCCTGCCACAACCAACACCACTAACCCCAATCACACCACATGTCTCTACCAAACCCACTTCGGCCTGGCCGCCTTGACATGGTCTCGCAACCTCATCAGCCGAGCCTTGCATGTTGACCTCCGTTTCCAAGATCCCCTTTCATCCTCTTCGTCTTTCCACCTCCATATGAAGCCCCTCTTGTTCTGGCGAAAACAGGGGAAGAAGAAGTTCAGGTTCAACAACTCTCCTTCTACCAAGGTTCAGATCTTCTGGGATCTTTCCAAGGCTCAGTTTTCTTCAGGACCAGAACCCCAATCTAGGTTTTTCATTGCTGTTACAGTCGACAACCAGATGACCCTTCTTGTGGGAGATCTTGTTAATGAAGCTTATTCCAGAACCAGAGCAAGAAAGGTGGAGGAGTCCCCCCAGGATTTGATCTTGCGGAGAGAACATGTGTTTGGGAACAAGTATTACACTACGAAGGCGAGATTTGGAGGAAAAATGAGAGAAATTTTGATTGAATGTAATGTTAATGGCGACGAACCCAGGCTCAGTTTTAGCGTGGATTCGAAAAGGGTGTTGCTGATTAAGCGATTGAAGTGGAAATTCAGAGGAAATGAGAGGATTGAAGTCGATGGGGTCGCAATTCAGGTCTCCTGGGACGTGTTCAATTGGTTGTTCGAAGATGCGGAGGCAGGGCATGCTGTGTTCATGTTCAGATTCGAAGAAGAAGAAGAAGCAGAATTGAAAGCAAAACAAAGTGGCGAGTTGCTCTGTGATGGGTACATGAATGGGTTTGAGAGAAAGAAGTTAAAAAGGAGCTCCTTTCAGACGAGGAGCTCGTCTTCGTCTTCGATGTCTTCTGGTTCGTCTGGGTCATGTTCTTCAGTGATGGAATGGGCTAGTTTGGAGGAGAATGAGTTGCAGAGTCAATCTGGGTTTTCTTTGCTGGTTTATGCTTGGAAGAGCTGATTGATTGATTGATTTTGGTTTGGTTAGAAATTGTAGTTATAGAGATTACTAACCCCATTTGTTCATGAACATAAATAGTTCAATAAACCATTACACGAGTTTTTTTAAATTTCTCTTCTTTAATCTTCCTCTTAATTGATTGTTGTAAAGAAATTCAAGAAAGAAAGATGAATAGAGAGAAGAAAAAAGAATTTGTTGATTCATGGTTTGTTGTTGTTGATGATTTCAAGCAATTTGTTCTGTTTGGTTTGTTTTGATTTCAAGTACCAAAAAGTGTGCAAGTTTGCTAAGTTAGTTCCTGATTTTGTGATCAGCAACACCAAATGCATGTGAAGTGGGCTTCTATTTCTTGCCCAATTTGGAGATCTCACCCTAAATTTATTGATTGTTTAGACGTTTGCCCTTGTTTGGAAATGAAATTTGTTTAGGCACCTTTTCTTCAGTTGTTCCCATGATTTTTGTGTTGTCAAGTTATAAAAAAAAAAAAAAAAAGGTAATTTTGTTGACAAAATACCGAAAATCTCAAAAGCGATCACTGTATTTCTTGTAATTTTTTTGTTTTTCATGGAGGCTTCTTTGTATCGTTGGTCATGTCATACCAACAAAGCGGAAGCATGCGGTTTTAATTCACAATTGATGAGCAACATTGATCAAAATATCGTGGAAGCAAAGAATGTATAGCTAGAGATCCTTAAAACAAAGTTATCCTTTCACTATGATAGGTAATTAGAACGAAACTACATGTATTAGATGTTCTATTATGATCAGTTGTTGTTGTAGGACAAAGATGTGGATCATGGGTGAGAAACAAGAGAGAATAGTAAGTATGTAAATAGATGGTTTTTACATGTACTGTGGTCCTTCAATTTAGACACAGAAAGTGAGAGAGAGCAATAGTTTCAAGTTATTTTGAAAAATGTGTTGACTGGTTCACTGACTGACTTACTGACCAACTCTAAAAAACTATTCTCTTCTCTCCACTGGCTCCGGCTTTTTCTGGGTGATTTGTCTTTGCTGTTGGTTGCCAGAGAAAGAAATAATCTTAAGCCAGGTTGTATTCAACATGAATGAAACAGTCTTTGCAGAGGCTCCTCTGGACCCATTTTCATTGATACTTACTACACCTTGGTCCCCACGTCTCTTGCACATGTCAATTATATCCGCAACTTCGTAATCTTTTCCTTGAGCTTGGCTAATTGGCGAGGAAACCAGCGAGGAAAACAGCGAGGGAGGGAGGGGGACCCTTCATTCCCTCGCGATGCGTGTGTCCCATCCCTTGCACGTATCGCGAGGGGATGGAGGGTCCTCCCTCCCTGTTTTCCTTGCTGGTTTCCTCGACAATTAGAATTTCCGCTTTTCCTTAGTTTACAATGATTGATTAAGCGTTTTTTTAATAAAGTTTATGCGGCTGTTTAGAGCATTATCCAAATTGTTTCTGGAAATCCTTTCCCATTTAGGGTTTTATGATGGTCGGGCGCCTAAGAATGTAAGTAGGGCAATGGCACGAGTCAAGACTACAAAATGTAGTGTGAGATTATACAAAACATGATTTTTCAGGAGATACCACATGTAACGCTATGCTTTTGTGTTGAAAGTAGAGACTTAATCGCTCAACACATTCAATTTTCATGTTAGTTCAGCTAATTTCAGTGTCTTCCAAGTTAGCTCAACTCTTGCATGATAAACTCATTCATAAACTTGGAAAAATTAAGATTGGTTACTTGTTCAATACTCCAGCTTTTGGAGAATTGGCAAGATTGAGACCCAGCAACATCACATGGTTCATGTCAACAACTTACAAGATGGGTTAAGTTACAATTGACGCACCTGACCAATAACATGAATTTTGTCATTAACATTTGTTGAAAGACTCCTACTAAATAACATCATCACTTCTCTTGATGGACATCATAATAAGATTACTTTATGAATGACACACCACTACTAAATGACACCACCTATAAAAATAAAAAAAATAAAAAACTAACTTTTCTCTTTTTCCTCTCTCCCTCTCTTCTCCTGTCATCAAGAACCATCACCACCGCACCACCACTCTGACACCATCAACCGAACCATCACACCGCCGGCCAACCTCTTCTTCTCCTCTCTCCCTCTCTGGATCTTCTCCCCCCTCTTTCTCACTCTTACCCTCTCACTTTTTTCTCCGTCAAGAACCACTACCACCCGCCAGCCTCCTACCCACCTCCTCATCTCTCCCTCTATTTCTTATGTGTTTTTTCTTCTTCTCCTCTCTTATTTTCTTCTTCTTCTTCTTCTCTTATTTTCTTCACAATACAAACACAAATTGGAATTAACAAACACAAATTGAATTAACAAAAACTTACGATACAAAAACACAAAAAAGACATTAAACAGTAAAATTTTCATTAATATTTAAAATATTACAAAACAAATACAAAAAATACATTATTTGTTTTGGACATGCTCAACAAAGTTTTTGAGGGGATGACGTTCACGACCCTCTTCGTCGGAGTAGTAGTCCACTAACGCACCATCACCATCGTCATCGTCTTCATCAGAGGACGATGATGATTCACTGTCTTGTTGTCCTCTTCCTCATCTGACAGTTTTTTGTCATCATCGTCCTCTTCATCATCTGAAGATGATGACGAGTGGGGTCCTCATACCAAACAAACTCGTTTTCGAGATCTCCAATTTCATCCCATTCTTCGTCGAAAGATTATTTTTTCAACATTGACTTTTTCTCTTCATCTTCTCTTATTTATCTTGAATTGGTTATGAATACTAATAGACTACTCCCCTTTTATAATACTCAACTTAAATGACAATTTAAATGAATTTTTCTTCCCAATGAATTCAATTTGTCTTCTCAAGTTTGCATTCTCAAGTAATTTTCTTGTGATTATGCAACCATGGTGGGTTTTTCAAATATGCTTGAATGTCATAGACAAAGGAAAAAATGAAAAACTTCCCCGAGCTACTCAAAATGTAGCGGCAAAACTGAGTCCAATAATAACATTTGCAACAATCAGACGCGAATATGACTGTACAAATCGCAAAAATTCAGCAATTGTATGAAACAAAGTCAGTTTTTTGCCCAAAACGCAGCGACCCAGGCGAGGATAAGACAGTAGCTCGCATGATCCGTTGCGTTTGGACAGAAAACAAACTCTATTTTTTACCTAAACGCAGCGGATCGTGCGAGCACTATCCATATCCTTGTCGTTACCACTGCGTTTGGACAGAAAACATACTCTGTCCAAATTTTCAATTTTTTGTGTTGGAACCTTTTTTTTTTTTTTTTTTCAATTTCTACGGGTTTGATACAGTGTTAACATATTTGATTTATTGCTAAACCCCACTTTTGTACACCCCAACTTGAGATGGTCAAAATTGAGATTTAGCAATATATCAAATATGTCAATACCAGTGTTCTAAAAATCGCTAGGCGCTGGGCGGGCGGCGAGCAGGTGCCTAGCACCTAGGCGGGTGCCTAGGCGGTCTTAGGTTTTGTATTATAACTTTAATAATTTACAAAAGTTAAGCATAATACCTTATCAATTACATCCAATTTAATGTCAATATACATATGCAAAATTTAAAAACATGAAAAATTAACAATCGTGAACAAAATTTATTAAAACTCAAATGACTGAAGTTGGTCATGATGGGTACTTTATATAAATTTGAATTTGTGTAATCTTTTATTTTTCTTCAAATTGCATGAATAACCTCAGTTATGTTTGATAAAATCTACATTAGTAAAATTGGTACCGGCAGACCCTTTGAGAATTCCATTAAGTAATCATCTTTCGCTACATTTAGACATATCATCATCATCATCATCAAAGCCCATTCCCGAGATTTTCTAAAAAAATAATTAAATAGTTTATTTCTAAAAAATAGGAAAGAAAAATAAAATAAGAACACAATCAACCTTATTAAAAAATAAAAAAATAAAAAATAAGAAAAATAAAAAAATAAAAAAAAATAAAAATCTCCCAGACCGCCTAGACCCCGCCTAGGCTGCCTAGACCGCCTAGCCCGCCTAGCCTGCCCAGGCCGCCTAGCCCGCCTAGACACCGCCCAGACCCGCCCAGACCGCCCAGACTGCCCAGACCGCCCAGGCATTAATCTGGGCGGTTTTCCACCTTCTAGCGCCTAGGCGGCCGCCTAGACCGATTTTTAGAACACTGGTCAATACTGTATCAAACTCATAGAAATAGAAAAAACCAAAAAAATATTCAAATACAAAAAAACTAAAAAATGGAATGAATTTGTTTTCTGTCCAAATGCAGGGGTTGATGCAAAGGATTTTATTTCATGTCGTAGTAACCATTGCGTTTGGACATAAAACTGACTATATTTTTTGCCCTAAACGCAGCGGTTATTGCGATAAGAACTCAAAGCTTCGCATCAGCCGCTGCTTTTGGACAGAAAACAGACTCTGTCCATTTTTTTTTGTATTTGAATTTTTTTTTTTCGATTCTTATGAGTTTACTACAGTATTTACATATTTGATTTATTGTTAAACCCCACTTTTGACCATCTCAAGTTACAGTGTACAAAAGTGAGATTTAGCAATAAATCAAATATGTCAATACTGTATCAAACCCATAGAAATTGAAAAAGTTCAAAAAAAAATGTTCAAACACAAAACCTGAAAATTTGGATAGAGTCGGCTAGTGCGAGCTTATTACTCATCCTCGCACCAGCCACTTTGTCTCCGTCTTTCTAGGGATTTTGGACAATGTCGCATGAGCCACTCCACTCAGGTTTGTTACATTCACAGTTTAGTCTGTGATTATGTGTTTATTGCTCGCAGTAACCGTTGTGGTTGGGTACAAACTCTTACTACTCAGTTATGTTTCAGGGCACTTACAAGGGTTATTTTAAAATCCTAGACCCCTCTCCCTTTTTTTATTCATTCTAGCAGCTGAAGTCTTGAGCAAGAATTAATAGAACTTGTTTTTTTTTTTTAATTTGAAGAGAAAAAATAAAATATTTTGCGAAGCGAATATGCCAATAGAAATGTTTTTGTTGTGTTTTTATTTTATTTTGTTGTGGTTTTATATACTATGCATGCAAATATTATAAGTAATGAAAATGCAATTGCAAATACTCACAAAATTCTTAACTTCATTATATCCCAAAATTCTTATATTTACAAACTAAACATATGGGCATCTCGGATCTCTCAAATCATACACATTACAATTACAAATGAATTCCTATATATAGGGGTGAGAAATGACGATTCGGTTCGGTTTTAAGACCCGACCCGATTTCATTCGATTTGCACAAAACCCAAATCGAAACAAAAAATTTTATTTGTAAACCGATGAAATCAGCTGGACTAAATTTCAAATCGGCTCGGTTCAGTTGGGCCAAAAGATATCGAAGCAACAAGCAACAAAAAAAACCAAGATATTGAAGCAACAAACAAGAGATCGAAAGAGAGAAATTGAACCACAAACAAGCAGACCGAACCACAACAAGATAGATCTAACAACAAACAAGATAGATGAAATTGAAAAGAGATAAGAAGAAGAAAAAGAAAACGAACCTGCAAACTGCAATTACCTTTGATAATGATCGCTGAGAGAATGTGAGAGATCGAAAGAGGGTGTAGATCTTTAGTGCAAAGGGGTGTTGGAGTCTCAGATGATCAGATCGAAAGAAAAAGATTTAAGTTTAGGGTTTGGTGGTTGGTTGGGTTTGAGAATGAAAGAGAGAAACTGAGAGAAAAAGGTTGTGTGCGATTCGAGTTTTTCTTTTTGGGCGTGATTTAGTGCTACAGGGTGCACCGCAGGGCATTTGTTGCACCAATCATGTATTGTCAACTACCTGTTTTTGTATTTATTTATATATCTAATTAATCGGTGGGTTTGGTTTTTAATCGATCAGTTCAGAATTGTAGACTGACTCCGAACCGTTTTTAACCAGTTCGGTTTGGCTGAAATGGTTTTCTTTCCACTCATATTTCGATTCGGTTACCGAACAGAAATTGAAAACTAGTTTGGTCGTTTAGCCGAATTTAAATCGGTTTTTGCCCACCCTACCTATATATACAAAGTAAACATATGGGCATCTCGAAATATCTCGGATCAGACACAGTTGATAGCGCTGAGGCGGTAGCTGTGTTCTTGTTGCACCATCGATATGATAAATTCGAGTGCACCTCGCATTCGTTCTACGAACTGAGGTGGTAACTGTGTTCTTCACCATCAACAAATTTTTTCCTTCGCCCTCATGGAGGTTCCTGGGTCCACACTTGCATGAACCGCTGTGAGAACGAATGAGAAAAATAGGGCAAACAAAAAAATAGAGGAGGAGGGGTGGCGAGGAGGTGGTGATGAAAGGAAGTATGAGATCACTACAACAAAAATGATCTTTAACAGCATTTGAGGATAGAGTTTTTTACTCAAATGCTATAAAAAAACCTAATTTTACTATATTGTAATCTCAAAACGCTATTAAAGAATCAAGCGGGAGATTAAAAATGCTTGACCGCCAAAATATTTCAGTAGGGCTGAAAACCGAACCGACTTAGGTCGGTTTTAAAATTTTCAAACCGAAACCGAACCGACCATTAACAAAACCGATCCGAAACCGAACTGATTCTAATTTATGCAAATCGTAACCGAACCGAACCGACTAAAATCAAACCAAAACCGAAATAAAACTGAACCGACCTACTATTTTAAACATATTGTATTATTTATATATAAAATATATATTATTTATTATATATATTCGGTCGGTTCGGTTCGGTTTGGTCGGTTAAAATCACATAGAAACCGAAAACCGAACCGACCACTTCGGTTTTGAATTTTTTAAAATCGAAACCGATCCGAACCGAATTTAAACAGAACCGATTGGTTCGGTTTAAATCGGTTCGGTCGGTTTAATCGGTTTGATCGGTTTTTTGTTCAGCCCTATATTTCAGAGTCTCTCCTCCAACTTAAAACCTAACAAAGAAGAATGAAACACACAGCCCTGCGATTCTCCTCCCTCCCTCGCTCTGCCATTCGCCTCGCTCCCTGCTCTCGCTCTCTCTGTCGCTCTCACCACTCTCGCTCTCTCTGTTGCTCTCGCCGCTCTGTCTATCACTTTCGCTTCTCTCTCAATTTGATTCATCTAACATGGGGTGGAGGAGAAAGTTGGGGAGAATGGGGCAGTGAAGGTTTAGGTTTCTTTTCTTTTTGAATGATCAAATAAGGCCAACAAGAGCATAATTTCCTCTTCAATCTATCTCACTCAGAGAGATACGACGAAATCAGGGGCGAAGAATAAGCGAGTCCGTCGAAAAAAAAAATTCCCCTTTTTCTTGGAGTGAAATTTTGAGGTAACTCAGAATCTGAGATCTCACACAGTTATAAGTTGGTATGTATTTTTTCATTTGTTTTTCACTTTGAGAATTCTTTGCACTTTCCTAAGATCATGCGAGTCTTTGTATAACTCATATTTATTATTTGCAGCTGCCGGCCCTAATTTGTAATGGAATAACTCTAGTTGTGTCTCCTCTTGTTTCACTCATTCAAGACCAAATCATGCACTTGTTGCTGGTAATGCAATTATTTCTTTGGATGATTCAGTTGTTTTGTCTAATTTTGTCATTCATTGTTAAGATTTTCATTTGATTTTGCAATTTAGGCAAACATCCCAACTGCTTACTTGAGTGCTAATATGGAATGGAGTGAACAGCAGGACATCTTTAGAGAACTGGCTTCTGATCACTGTAAATACAAGTTGTTATATGTCACACCAGAGAAAATTGCAAAGTAAGTCCTATTTCTAGGATATCATTCTAGCCTGATGATATTAACTTCCAATGGTTTTAAACAAACCAATTTTTTTAACACATGTTGTTGGTGGAATCACTTTACACCATAGTGGTGCAATCACTCACACTCTAAGAAATGGGTTTATTGTCAATATCTTTGATGATGAATTGGAAGTTCTTTCTTTATGTCCAGAATTATGAGTGCATATGGATCAACTTTTTGTGATTTCTGTAGAACTGCAGATTAAGAACATTAGTTATCATTTAGCAATAAGATTCCACCATATAGGTACTTCTTGTTTCAAGATTTAAAATTTTCAAGACTTTGCAATGTGTCATTCAACATGCATTGAACCGCATATTCTTATTTTTTTAATTGAAAAAGAAAAAATTTCCAGGGAAGATATTTCAACATCGAACTATTTCTCGTGCATTCTCATTAGATGGTTGGATCTATTCCCAGCTTTTACGTTGGCCTTTTCTGTTATTTCCCTTGGATTTGGTGAGATTGTGGTAATATGGGATCATCCTGGAACAGGGCCTCATCTATTTGAAATTCTTCATTATTTTGTGGTCCTTATGGCTTGATTGATTGTCATTTCCCCTCCGGTTTCATTCAGTAGATAGTTTTGTTTGTCCCTATTGTAACTCATTAGGCTTGATATTGTAAAATAAATGAAGTGATAATCCTATATAACGTGAAGCATGCTGTGGATATTCTGTATGAAATATTCATAAATGGCACACTAACTAAGAAAAAGAAATAGCTTAAAAGATTTATTGTAACTAGTTCCTATTTTTCTAACTTTATGCATGTAAGGCACATGTTTAAAATAGTTATCATAACAAGTTCAAATATTCGATAAACATATGCACTTTAGGTACGTGTTTACATGTAACACTAAGTACCATTGCATGATCCTGGCCGAGACGAATTGCAAATGTAGCAAGTATGCAGAAACAAAAGTTTTAGGAAAGATCTTAATATTCTCAAAGGAGTCAAAGATACAACATTTCTTGGCTATCTTGTTTCAGAATAACCTTTCTTCCCTCATCATGATGACGTCCACCCTGTAAGACCCAGTAAGACCTTCTACCTGCATATCTTAACAACCCAAGTGGTGGACGTGAATAAAGGAGAACTTTGGTGGCATACTTTTATGTTTATTTCTATTTCATCAAATTTTGAGCATATGATATGATACTAAGATTAATCATGCTCTAGCTTAGTGCTTGTATATCCATGTTTGAGTGTTATATAATCTTATTCAGCAAAGACAAATATTATGTGGTCTAAGAAGTGATTTATAGTTCGCTAGGAACATCCTTTTTAACCGTCTGTTCTGTTTTTTATAGCTATTCATGAAAGATTATGGTAATGCCCTTTCTGGTTTCAGCTCCTTCAAAAGCCTTCTAATTTCATGGAGACTATACAAAGGGAGATCACTCAAAGTATAAGAGGAATTTTGATTAATTGGCTGGTGGAGGTTAGTTTTAGGGTCTTTCACTGAACATTGCCACTTTACGAGTATTATATTTGAAAATTTATTGAAGTAATTAGTAAGTTGAAAACAATGCTCCTGGTCTTTACACCATTAATGTTGGTCATGTAGAACTAAAATTATAAGTACCATGTAATAATCCATTTAATCACAACATAGTAACTTGTATACCATATAGAAATGTCTGTTCTGTTTCTAAAGCGACTATAAAGTTGGACGTTCCTAAAAATATGAAATGAGGAATTAAAAGATGCTATTCATTTTGTAAGATAAGTAAAAGAATATGGGGGAAAATATGTTTATCTCTTCATTATAAAATGAATATTAAACTTGAAATCTATGCTGTTATTGAAAAGTGTCGTTTAACTGAATATCAAGCACATATCAGATTCTCAAATTGGTTGAAAGAAAATGACAAATTAAAAAAGAAGAGTTCAGTTTCAAACAATATAGAACTGCAGATCTACCTTATTATCTTAATGTGAGAACAAATTAGAACATAAATAAATGAAGAGAGCAATGCTTCGATACATACACAAATTTGGATGTATGGTACATCCACAAAAAGTTACCACCCAATGTACACTACCTTACTACTTGATATACACAAAGTTACCCTCATGTGACCAAAGTTATCACTCACTTAGTAACTAATATGGCATACAAAAGTTACTACTCACTTAAGTTGCAACCAAATTAACAAAACTTACCAATCTTAAAACCTGAAGTTATCTGGGTGCACCATGCTTTTGGATGCATAGAAGAATTTTCAATCAATGAATTTCTCAGTTTGCAACATCATAACTCCTAATCTCCCGTTGAATTACTTGTGTACTTGACTTTTACCGCAAATGAAGTAATGGATCAACATGCTTTTTCAGCTTTGAACTGCATCTTAAGGCAACCAAAAAATGCCATGCAGCTCCATAAGAGATTTTTCTCTTGCATTATAAATCCATAGCCATAAACTGTTTATTGGCTTTATGATTGGGATCATATATGATATATCTATAGACTACTGTGAATTTGCTAGAAATTACAAGTTATATTTACTTCTTACATCTATAAGAATTGTTTAGTTTCAATTATGCTTTGTCATAATGGACAAGGATATTCATTTCATGCCATAGTTACATGGTACTGATAATTTATTATTATTACTTTTTCAGGTTTCTGAAGAATATAAGCTGGCTCCAAATACACTTCACCTCAGTCTGTCTCATAATTGATCGTTTTTTCTCTCAAAATTACATTGAAAGACATAGACTTCAATTGCTTGGGATCACCTGCATGTTAATTGCCTCGTAAGATCTCTTGTTTGTCTTGTGCTTTGTTCTTTTAAGGTTAAACTCATCTAAAATATATTTTGCATTTGAATACTTCTAGTCCTATATTAAGGTTTGCTTCTAAGTTTGTAGCGTATTCTTTCAGTGTGGGAAGCTTCATGATATATTGTAGTGTGGTCAAACTTCACTAATCTTGTTTGAAAAGTCATAGTGAGAAGTGCGTTCAGTCTGTTTTTGCTGCCTTTTGGCATTTACCTGCTTTGCAGGATTTGAAATTTCAAAGTGCCCTTATGTTGGTTTACCTGGAGGAAATGGTCAATTGATAACACTTGCCTTAGGCCTCTTGGCAACAGCCTTGGCTGCAGCATATGTGACACGGCTTGCAAAGGTGAGGTCTTTCTGCATTAATTATTTCTGATGGTAAAAATAAATGTGTTATGCGCTCTAAGTTTAACCTAACAGATTGTACAAGATGTTCATTCTGATGAAAATAAGAACGTACAAGGTGATATACTGTAGTAAATGTGTGTGCTAATGTGATAACTGTTTCGGAACTCAAGATTTTCTGCATGAACTTTATTTCCCATTCAACATTATTGATAAAAGTAATAGCTATTCTCAAGACTTTTCTATTTGTGATGTAGGACGCAGTAAAAGACTTTTCAATTGTGCTTATGCTAAGATTTATATCACTTCATGGATAAAAATTTATTTCAATTTTTAATGTTGACGAGGGTTTTAGACAATATGCAGGGGATAAGGGATCCCCTATGCTACATTTTCTCCTTCCATACATGTCATGCTTTTCTTGATAGGAGTGTAGGCTTCTTTATTTGTTTTTTGATTTCCTTTTTTTAGTAGTTTCATTTGCATTGTTCATTCCTTTATTCTAAATTTGTTCCCCTCTCTTTTTTTAAGAGGCTGGATCGTCTATGCTCAGATGTAGAGTCTTGGAACTTTACGCCTATTGAAATGCAACTCCAAACATGGTTAAACTCTCCTGCCCAAGATACAAGGCCAGTTATCCGGTGATTGATGGGATGTTGTAAACTTAGGAGGACTAGATGATGTAAGGAGAGTGAAGAGGATGCAGGAATTGAAGGTGTCTTGAGACGGCTGGCTAGCACGATCATTTGGATACCTAGATCACGTAGATCTCATGTAAGATTTGTCTTTTTGGATGATTTCTGCCCATTTTGTGATTTAATCGTTTAGGTAATTCTGGCTTTTTATATTGTTTCTCCCGCAAGAGTTACTTCACATCCAGTATGTAATATGCATTTAAACTAGATAGACACAACATCATTTTATCATTGTCGTTTGTTGCCATTTCTTGTAGAGTAAAGTTGGACGTTGGACACGAGCATATCATCTGAAAGTTCCCCCTCCACCAATACCTCCCCAACCCCCTCGTGGAGGGCCATGTCAAAGATTTGTTCCAACTCCTCGTGGTGTTAACATGATTGTTTGGAGCTTGGATAACCTGTTCGTGCTTGCCGCCATCATGGGTAAGTGAGATATTGTTTGTTTGAACTTGCTCTGCAAAGAAGTTAATGTAATAGGTTATAAGAACATTTGATAAGTTTCTTTGTTTTTTACTTATTTGTAATATCAGAAAAGTAAAGACATCCTATTAAAAACTAGTTTCAGATTGGCTGCATATCTGGATGACAAAAAGTAGTTAGGGTGAACCACCTTAGTCTCTGCTGGAAGGGAGAATCTCAATCTTAGGTTATATCAGTTTTACAGCACCTTGATTTTTTCCTCCTGGTGTCTTTCTTTTCTGTATGGAGAGTTCTGCTACCTAAGGGTAGTTTCTATATAGGAGATGGTGAAATAGAAAGTTTGCCTAGATGGTGAAATAGAAAGTTTGACTATGTAATGCATCCTCTTGGTTTTTATTGATATTTCTTCTTGTTGATGAGGAATTCTTAAACATCAAGTATACAAGCATCTCTGTGGTAAACTATCCTCACTCAATACATGGTCAAATGATATTTCCTTATCTTTCTAGAGTTGCTTGACTTATAAACACCGTGAAAGAAAGTTATTGGAAGGAATATTGGAAGGTTACTTGAGAAGCACGAATGATCAGCATGCATAACCATGAACAGATGAAGACGAGCAGCTGCATGTCATTTCTGTATGGCTGGGTTTCAGAGCTTCGTACAATACAGTTGTGGCAACAAAATGTAGGGAGCGTGGAACATAGAGGAATATGAGAAGCTTTGGGAGTTCTACAATCCAATATTTGTTTGCTCAAAGCGTCATTGTCCCTACTCCTGTAAGTTGATAAAGTTTATTCCCTAGATACCCTGAATATTTTTATGACATCAAGATTTTCTGCATAAAAAAGACGTTGAAACCAATAAGAACATTATGTTGATTTGCTGGATCATTTATCAGGTGCAAAGCGTGGTCAGACATCTCTGAATCAACAGCTCCGTCTTCAGCAAGAGCAACTGCTGGCAAGGCAGTTTTCAATGGCATCAAAGCCACAAGCAGGAGTAGAAGAAGACAGGCATAATGGTGAGCTATGGTCTATGGACAGATCTGACAGTTCCTTCACGGATGGGCCTCGAGACTCCAATTTTGGCAGCTTTATGCAGGATCAATTGGTAAATTTGGATAGGAGTGCTCAGTTAAGCAGTGATCAGCTGTCTCATATATCTCAATCTGGGAGATTGTTTGAGCAGTTGTCCATTGGCAGAAATAAAACTGTGCCTTCCAGGAATTCTGACATGGTTGGTAAGTCGTATATTGGGACAGAATCATCTGAGTGGAATGATGTAAAGAAGGCTATGAAACATGGATCTCTGAGCAAGGGTTTGATAGGCAATCCTGGGTTAGGGGTTCAAGGTAGATTGATTGAGCAATTAGGAGTGACTGCTGCAGATCAACTGGAGCTGCCAGGTAGTGGCATTACTAAGCACTGACATTACTAAGCGCACTTCACCTGGAAGCACAGGTAATCCTTTATCACTGTCCACTTTCATTTACTTTACCTTTGAATGGATCAAGCGCTTTGGGTGTAGGATTTAATTGATTGAGAATTTTATTAATATGATTATTGGATTTTATTTATTTATTTATTTATGATTACAGGAAGGTCCACATATCCTATGGATAAAACTTTTGAGTAAAAATAAGATGCCCATGGATTTCTTTTATTTTGTTTGCTTTTGTATTTGGGATTCTTCTTAATTTGTACCTTCATTTAACATATTTAGTGGATACAATTCTACGAAAAATAACTTTTACTGATCCTGATTTAGTGGATTCTTCTTAATTTGTACCTTCATTTAACATATTTAGCGTATTTGGACTGCACTGCAGCTGTTCTGCTGCTCTGATGAAAATTTTCAGCAGTGTGTGCTGCTCTGCTGGTGCTGTTTTCCTCAGCAAGGTTCATATTCTGGACTGCACTGCACAGTGTATTTGGCTCTGTCTCAGAAACAAAACTTTATAAACTTTGTTTTTTTTGGCACAGCTGGGGCGTAGAGATGTATGGCAGTTTTGGTACCATTCAGGTGATTCACGTTCTTGGTTTTGATCCTCATGCATTTGCACATTTTAGGGATGATATGCTTGTCCAATGTGCTTGATGAACACTCATCTTCATATATATAGTGCTAATTATTATGTCTTGATCTGTTTTTTCAGCTTATGCAAGAACAACACTCTTGATCGTAGCTTGATAAAGGGGAAGATCGTTGTCTGTGCTTTTGAACTCCCAGACCTTAGAAGCAAAAAAACCATTTTTTGTTAGAGAAGCGGGTGGTGTTATTGGCATGATTCTCATTGATCCAATGGGCAAAACCATCGCTTAATTTTCAGTTTGTTATCCCAAGTACCATAATTGTAATACATTATCTTATTAATTACATTATTTTTATTATTTGATAGATTTTGTGACTCGATGTAATACAGTTTATTAATTAATTACATTACTTTGCCTCCATTCATGGAAATGTTTAACTTTGGCACATTTAAAATTTTATTTTCTAGACATAAAACTTATGAGATGTAATAAAAAGTCATTTAATAGTTAAAAAAAAAAAAAAAAAAAAATTTGCTATGTATACTTACCATAGCGTTTTTAAGTCTACTATAGCGGTTTTGAAACGCTATAAAAGCCAAACTTACCATAGCGTTTTAAAACCGCTATAATATCCCCTGGGTCTATTATAGCGCCGGCTGTCATAGCGTTTTTGAAACGCTATGAATCAACATTTTTCTTGTAGTGGATGTAGCGGTGGGGTGAAGGGGAGGATGAAGAAAGGTGGGGAGGTGGTGATGGTGATGGGGAGGAAGATGAGAGGTGGTGGGTTAAAGGGTGGAGGAGGAGAGGTGGTGGGGTGAAGGGGAGGAGGAGCACTAGAGGTGGTGAGGTTGTGGTGGTGAAGGGGAGGAGAAACAGAGGTGGTGAGGTGGTGTTAGTGATAGGGAGGAAGATGAGAGGTGGTGGGGTGAAAGGGAATAGGAGCAGGAGTGGTGGCGAGGTTGTGGTGATGAATGGGAAGAGGAGCAGAGGTGGCGGTAGTGATGGGGAGGAAGAGGAAAGGTGGTGGGGTGAAGGGGTGGAGGAGCAGAGGTGGTGGGGTGAAGGGGAGGAAAATGAGAAGGGATGGCGAGGTAGTGGGGTGAATGGGAAGAGGAGGAGAGGTGGTGGTGGGCGGCGAGGTGGTGGGTGAAGAGAGGAGTGGAAGAGGAGGAGTCACGGTTGGAGAAGAAAGGATTTTTTCCTTATATAGCGGTGGTGTCCTTCAATAAATCCAAAATAAAATAAAATTGTGGGTGGTGATGTTGATCAGTATAAATGGCAGTGTTATTTAGCAACAAACTTGTTGAAAAGCACTAAACTTTGACAACTTCTCCTAGTAGTTCGAATTTGTATCACTTCCCCTATCTACCCCACTTGCTTTTATCATCGCCACACTCCAATTGACATTTTGCATTCAATGTACCTTCAACATACCAATTTTATTTGCATTCTTATCAGATGTAGTAGTTAACATCACTCCACATACAGCTCGATCAAGGAAGAGAGCTGCAATGGAGCATGCATGCTTACGTAGATTACATCCTTCTATTACAGTGTTCCCCTCATACCTTTTACTTCAATTTAAAACAACAAAATTCCCGAGTGTTAGAAAGAAAGAAAACTCACCCCTTTTTTATTTTGTATGTACAAGTCTCATTTGAAAAAATATTGAGATTATCTAAATCATTGTGCAGGACAAAAATCACTACAAATGATCAACAAATACTAACAGACACATTTATTTTATGGAGTAGGGATCAAATCTTCCCACAGTGACGCAAACAATTTGATTATTCTTGGAGAAAATACTTACAGGGTTCCTTGTGTAGACCATATTAGTTATAGATAGATCAGACCATATTTATTCAACATAAGCAATCAATCATCTAAGGTAAAATTTAAGAGTAGACATTGCATTGAGCCAAGAAGTCTACTTCCTTTATTAACTTAGAATATGAATTGGAATTTGACCACATATAACCACTAACTTGTCAACCAAACCAGCTAATTCTACTTGGGTTCAATGAGGTGGCCGGTGTCCTTTGTCAACCAAAAGTGAGGCTTTTTCATACCCATTACCTTTGAAGGAAGGAGGGGTAGAAATTGAGAATTCATTAATTTAAGGGAGATGATGTACAAACATTTTGAGTTTTCAGTATATTCTCTTACAATATCTTTTGTGTTTGCCAAAGGCTTGGAAACCAAGTTGATGTAAATAGCAAAAGTTAGGACTTACTAGTCAATCTTTGTTGGGTTCAAGGAAATGAGGTTTGTGGTTTGCAGGGTTTAGTCATATAAGGCAGTCATGACTTGGGGCTGGAAAATGACTCATCAAAATTTTCATGAATAGTTTTTCCTTCTCTGGCACGCCCAAAGACTTGTTTTGATCAGCTATATAGTGGATATATATTGATGTTTACGGCATATTTGAATAGTTATATAAATATTTTTTGCATAATTATAATGTTTCAGAAGACTAATTAAATTAAATGTGCATTCACTCCAGCTAGTCTCTTTTCACGTTTAACCAACAAAAAGTCTGAAAAATGGAGGGTTTCACTAAAATCTTTTATATTATAAAAAAAAGCATAAAATTTGGGATGTTACTAATGCATTAATTTTGAAGACATCATCATTTTGACCTCTGAATCTCAAATTTTTTGGGTCAGTAGAGCATTTCCAATGCAAAGCTCAATCTCATAAACTCAAAAATGGACCAATTCATGGTTGAGAGTGGATTTATTCTTAATTATCAATGGGCTATTTAATGTAACCTATAAATAAAAACAAGGGTTATTTCTTATTTGCCCCCATTTGTATATGTCTATTCCTATTTGACCTTCATTTGATCTTATATTTCAGTCTAACACCTATGACCGTTTGTAAAAGGGTGTTGACTGACAAATTTCATCCAACATTTTTAAAAAGACAAAGTTACCCTTGCTTAATTTTTCAAACCTAAAAAAACAAATCTTTTAACTCCTACCCTCACAACCCCTCTCATTCTCTCGAATCTCTCTCACAAACCCTCTCATTATCTCTGATTCTCTGTAATCATTCTCTTCCTCTTCCCCTTTTTTTTTATTTCCCTCACAAACTCTCTCACTTTCTATGTAATATCTCTCATCCTCTTCCCCTTCTCTTCTCTTTTCTCTCCCTCACAAACCCTCATCTCCCTTTCTCAATTCGATTTAGCGCAACCCCATGGAGATGGAGGATTGGATCCAAATCGGCCCAACTTAACCTCGCAAACTCCCTATCAAACGCAAATCCCCCTCAATCCCAAACCCAAACCAGTGTTGTACGAATCGTTCAAAATCGCGACTCAAATCAACGATTTGACTCGACTCATCCTATAACCGATTTAAATCACCCACTAAATCGTATTTTAACCAAATCATGTAAAGTTGTATGCGATTGAAGTGTTGTATCGCAGAATCGCGACTCACAACAAAATCGTGCGATTCTATGGTTGAGAATCCAAACCCAAAAACCTAATTTATTTGTTTTTGTTTTTGTTTGTGTTGCAGACTGTTTCAGAAGAAGATAAGATTTGTGATTGTTTCTGTTTTAGAAGAAGAAAAGAGTTGTAGTTGTTGACAGTTCATTGTTTCACTATTTCAGAGAAGAAGAAAAAAAGGAATGACAAAGAAAAAGAAGAAGGGGAAAGGGAAGACGAAATTTGTACTTTTTACTTTTTGTGGTTTATGAGTCTCACTAAACACCGCCATTGGGTTTGAGAAACCAAAATTCTAATTGTCGAGGAAACCAGCGAGGAAAACAGCGAGGGAGGGAGGGAGGACCCTCCATCCCCCTCGCAATGCATGCAGAAAATGGGAGACACACATCGCGAGGGAAATGGAGGGTCCTCCCTCCTCCCTCGCTGTTTTCCTCGTTGGTTTCCTCGCCAGTTAGACAAGTTTATTGAGAAAACATCTGTTTTCTCTTTTGGGTTTGAGAAAATAGTTGTTTTCTCTCTGTCTCTGCAAAATTCACATGCACTTCTCTTGATTTGGTTCAAGTTGGATGTATTTAAAGGCTATGGGCTTAGACACGAATTTTATGATTGTTGGCCCAATGGAAGGAAGTAGCCATGAAACTTCATATATTGATATACAATGTATGATACCCAATTGGAAAGAATAGAATCTCTTCAACAATGTATTTATATAAAAAAATAAAAAAAAAAACTAACTAAAACTTTCAGTTCACTGTTAGCATAGATCACAACATTTACTTGGATTAAAAAGGTGATTTACATGTTACCACTTACCATACTATTCCCTTAAAAAATTAACTCATTTTTGAAATAAAAGAAATTGTCAAGTGGGTAAAATGAGTTGATATTTATTAACTTAAATAAGTATGAAAATCCTTTGATACAAGTATAGATATTTAATTTAAATACAATATTACGAATCTTACGATTTACGATTAAATCGAAATCTTATTCCTTCCGATTTACAATATGATTCAAGATTTACTAATATTGACCCTAACCACCCCCAAAATCCAAAATCGAGACAAAGAAGATATTCTGAAGAAGCCAAAGCCCATAAACAGATCAGTGTGCGGAGAATAAGTTTAGTCTCGACGATCCACTTGGTGAAGGGCCGATTTTGAGGTGGCAATCATGAGTAGTTTTTGCTCCTGGCAAGTGATGCACGTCACCCCAAAAACAGGAAAGTGAAACTATCTGTAACTGTGAAAGAGCTATGACTTTCTAAGCATGCATTTCGGCGGCTAAGGGAAGTTATTGGAAAGCGATACCATCCAGGCAAGGACGAGCTTACAATTACAAGTGAAAGATGTGAGCACAGGGAGGAGAATAGGAAGGAATGTTTGAGAACTCTGTACGCATTGATCGGGGATCTTGTGCAACAGCTAAGCTTGTTGAGGAGACCCGAACTTCTTATGTGAAGAAGAGGCTCAAAGCCAACTTAGAATTTATGGACAAGTCAAGAGCTAAGACCATGAAAATGAGAAGTTTTGTTTCTACACCCACTATGCGAGATTTGGTATTTAGGAATTGTACCATCTTTTGGGATTAGTCCATTAAGACGACAAATCTTCACTTTGGAGGAAATTTACATGACATTTTTCGCTTGTCTCTCCTCACGGGTTCCACAGTTATTGGTGTGCTTCGGAAGTTCAAATAATCTTTTTTGTGACTTATTGAAATTACCTTTTTTTTCTTGGTTTGTTTGGATGTGATCAAAATCTCATGCCCTGTATTCTTTTTCAACAGTAAAATAGGAATCAAATCAGAGACTCGGGTATGCTTCTGATTCAAGGGACAATTTCTCTTGATCAATGAAATTCATCTTTTTGGTGGTTTGTTGATTAAAAAAAAGAAGCCACAGTTGAAGTTGCAGCAAATATGGACGAAAGAGAGAGAGGTTAACAAAAAAGAAACGCTTTTTCTTATTGTCGAGGAAATGGGTGAGGGAGGAGGGCCCGTTTCCTCGCTAATAAGAAGGGCTCAAAAAAGAACGGGTGGTTGGTGAGAGGGTGGATTGTGGAGAGAGAGATTAAAAAAAATGCGTTGGTGAGAGTGTGGGTTTGTGATGAGAGAAAAATAAATAAATAAAAGTAAGTGAGATTGTGGAAATAAAAAAGAAAACAAAAGTGTTTGATTTGAAAAATTAAGTGAGGGTAGATTTGTCAATTTAAAAATGTTGGATGAAATTTGTTCGTCAACACCCTTGAATAGACAGTCATTGGTGTTAGACTGTAATACAAGAACAAATGGGAGTCAAATATGAATAGACATAAACAAATGAGGGCCAAATGAAAAATAACCTTAAAAAAAGGTCAAAAGTTAATTTGGATGCAAATAATCATTTTTATATTATTTGCATATCGAATAAAGGGTCAAATTAGTCATTTGGGCTAAATATGCAAAACATTCGTACCTGCACAAGACTGTTTTATGTGCTTGGCTCTGCCTTGAAACCTCAAATCCATTGAGCTTTGGGCTTTTCATTAGAGCATGAAAACCCACACTCTGAGCTCAAATAGAACTGTTTTTTTAGTAAGTATTTATATTAAACACTAAAGAGATACAACAACGCTCACAAGTTCATTACATTATTCAGCCAACAACCTAGCACCTCGGTTGCATAGATACAGAGAGGGCTACGGGTAGGAAACTTATACGATGATACACCAAATTTAAAAAAAACTAGGATACGGGTACGGAGAGGACAAAACATTAAATTATAATAAATAATTATTTTTACAATAAAAACATGCATATATATATATCCATACATCATAAAACGTAAAAGGGTTCGCTATATGCCCCCTATAATAAATAACTAAAATAAGATTAACCCCCATAAGTTATCACTATTTCAGTCGCCCCCCTAGAAATAGTTGTCTTGGCATGTTGAATCTGAAATTCTAATGTGGATTCCTTTTGCTTATCAAAATTCCCTTCGAATAATAACTCTCAGATGAAACTTGAGACGCAAATATGTATCTTGAGAAAAAAAAAATTGATCAAAATTTGGCATGTATCTCTAGATAAATCTCATGAATAAAACTAGAGATCTTGAGATACAAATTCATCTCGAGAAAATATTTAAATAAATAAATAAATAACTTATTCTTCCTAGAAGCAGGTAATAGAGGTTGATGTTGTTGGTGGCTAATGGCCATGGTGTGGGTAGGGAGCTAAATCAAGGAGAGAAGGGGAGAAAGGAAGAGAGGGGAGGGGCCGACGTTGTATGAACAAATAGGATGGGGCGGTGACCGGTGTCACAATGAATAGAGAGGGAGTAGAAGAGATGATGGGGGGCTAGGGCGAGGCAGTTGGCGTCACTGCATATAGATAGAAGGATAGGACAAAATGAAAGGGGTGGGGCAATCGACATCACTGTGTACATCGAAAATGAGCGGAAGAAAGGAAGGGGGCGAAGTTGGTGGACGCGGTGAACAGAGAGGGAGAGGTAGGGGGAGGTAGGGGGTGTAGTGGTGGATGTCGGGGAATTTTGAGAGAGAATGAGTGAGTGAGTGAGTGAGTGAGTGAGTGAGTGAGTGAGAGTAAAAGAGAAGAGGTGGTGGTGGTGGAGAAAGGGAGGAATGAGAAGAAACAAGGCATGAGTCAGGTTGAGAAAGATGAGGGTTTTTTTTTTGTTTATGTTTTTTTTTTTTTTTTTCACGATGAGATTTTCCTTGAGATGCATTTATTTTGTTTAGATTTTTCTTCGAGATGACTTGTCCAAGATACAAGACATGTAATCTCAACCCTTCGATCTGCCATTATGTCGGAATAACCATTTTTTGACAGTTGAAAACAGTCGGAAAATTACTTTCTCGACTGATTTGGACCGTCATAGGCCCAGTCATGTTAGAAGTAGTTGAGAATTTTTTAATGGTTTTGACTCGTAAAAAAAAAATGTGTTCATTCTCGACAGTTGCTACTGATCAAGGTATTAATATGACCCCAAAAAGCTAGGAAACTAGGTTTTTGCAACTATGTTTTGTAACCAAGGTGACATGGTGTGATCTTGAAATAATGATGAAATCTCCAAAGAGTATATGCGTATCTCGACGTTCTAAAAAATCTCCTCTGACGATGCTACATCATCCTGGTTACAAAACATGATTGCATAACCTGATTTCTTAGCCTCACTCGAGCTCAAAGATGACGGATTTGGTTCGTTAATTTTTTATAAATACACTTTAAAAATAAATTAATTCTTACAAAAGTAGGATTTGTTCAACCTATATGCCCCTTGGGCATTTACACCTTGTGTTTTTTTTTTTGTACTTTTTTTAATCTTTAAAAGAACTGCTTCATTCAAAAACTACTCAAAGAATTTTGATAGAGTAAAATTTACAAGCAATAAAGCCTAGCAAACCAACTCCAATAGCCAACATCGTTATGACTTTGCCTACCGCTAGTGCTTCCTAAAGTAACAAATGAATTGAAAACAGTCTAAAGAGATTCTCGTAATTTTGGCTAGGTAGTGCCAAACTGATTCCTGTGCACGTGAGATGCTTCAAGGCAGTCAAAATACGAACTTTACCGCTACAAATTTCGGTCCCATACATCTTTGGACTCCATGAAAGATGATGCTAGGTTTCCTTGTTGATGCCCTTGCTTACTTAGAAATCCAAATTCTAGCTGGCTTGGGAAAAACCAGCGAGGTTGCTGCCTGGGGGGGTGAATTTACCCTTTTGCCCCCCTCTTTAACAACCTTTTGGAAAATGTGTTTAAAAGGGGGGGGGGGCAAAAGTGTAAAATATCCCCCCGACTGTAACCTCGCTGGTTTCCCAGGCCAGGAAGAATTACTCCTTAGAAATAACCATGACCTTTGACAACAACTGATTTTTGTACCAATCCAAAAGCTTTCCATTCTACCAAAACTCTCCCTCAAAGTTCAATTTGACTTGTTTTAAAAATTTCCCTTATTAAGTTGGTTGGACGAAATGGGAACGATGTCAGAAGTATTATGTGGTGGAAGGATGTTTGAAAGGTTAAAAGAAAAATGCTATACAATTGTTCGACCAACTATGCTCTACGGTTCAGAATGTTGAGTTACAGGACAACATACACATAAGATGACAATAGCATAAATGCGCATATTAAGATGAATATGTGGTAAAACCTGTAAAGATAAAATTATGAATGAAAGAATTATGAGATACTTAAGTGTAGCACCATAGAGGAAAAAATTAGAGAAATGTGTTTAACGTGGTTTGGTCACGTGCGGAGGAGGCCAAACACAACACCAATTACAAAATGTCTAGATTGGCAAGTTAGTAGAGGGTATAGACGGAGGGGACGACCATTGAAAACTTGGATGAATGTGGTAAAGGAAGACATCCGTGAGCTTGAATTAGGCGAGGATATATAGGAAAACTGCATTGCTTGGAGAACCAAAATATGTGTAGCCGACCCCGAAAATATTAAAAATGGGCTTTGATGACGATGATTAACTCCAACAATGATACCTCGAGAGTATGTGATCAAGAATTAATCATGTGTAGTCAACCTGCCTGTCCTGTCAAACCAACATATATTGATGATATGTGAGTTTTCATGGATTCTAAAGAAAGTATGCTACTTGGTTGCTTGCTTAACATCACCTTGGTTTCTTACTTAGCATGTAGAAAATTTTGTGTCATCAATTGTTGTGTTATGAAGGTGTTTAACATTTTGACAAAAAATGGAAGCCTAAGTAACATTCTAAACACACACATAAATAAAGCAAAAAAGTATTCAACACCCTGCAAATTAGTATGTGTAATGTCTTACTGTACATGTTGGAATCATAATAATGCAAGGTGTCCCAATGTAGCAAATCCGTAGATTGCAGGAATAATTCTATGCTTTCAAAATTAAACTGGGTTGAAACAAGTCTTTTATTAGATACTTCAGGGTAGGGGTGGGCATTTAGGATCGAAAACCCGGACCGAATCGACAACCGGACCGATCGGGTCGATTCGGATCGGTTTTAATTAATTAAAAAAATTTCGGTTGTAAAAGTTCGGCTTCGCCCGGCCCGAAGTTTCTGGTCCGGGCCTCGGTTTCCCCTTTGAAACCCGTCGGGTAACCGGCCCGGCCCAGGTTAAATAGGTTAGTTAAATAGTTAACTTAAAATAAGTTTTGTTCATTGAGGATTCTCAATTTGAGACTCTCCTCACAGCAACGAAGGCCGAGGCTGAGGCCGAGCCGACCCTCCTATCTTCTCACAGCGACGCCTCTTCAAAATTGAGACTCTCCTCACAGCGACACCTTTTCTCTTCTCACAGCGGAGACGGAGGCCGAGCCAGCCCTCCCATCTTCTCTCTCAGCGAAGGCGGAGGTCGAGCCGCCTCCCTCTCCCCTCCCTTCCCCACTCTGGAAAGCAATGATCAGATCGATGGGAACCGAAATTGCTTGCTTGTCTCTGGTTCACACTCTGGAACATTCAAATCATCCATTCTCTGGAACACAGAAGAAGGAAAGCAACGATCAGATCCCCTCCCTTCCCCATTTTTGCAATGATCAGATCATCCACACTCTCAGATCTTGATAAGATCCAGATCTGATCTCAGATTAGATCAGATCTTGATCCACCTTACAGACGAAGGGTCGAAGTCGAAGATCAGATATCAGAGTAGATATCAGATCCGCCTTCATCTTCCGGATCTCAGATTGAGATTGAGATCAGAGATTCTCCATATCCGCCTTCTTCTTCCAGATCTCAGATCAGAGATTGAGATCTGAGATTTTTTAGACTGATTTTTTTTTTTTTTTTTTTGTAATTTTTTGATATAATTTTTGTACGTATGATGAATGAAGTATTTTTTTTTTTTACTGTAGAAGTATTTTTTTTGCTCTTAAGACCGAGACCGGCCCGAAATCGGTTAACCGGGACCTCGGTTACCCGGTCAACTCGGTCCGGTTTTGGGTCTCATAAACACGGGCCCGAATTTCTTGAGCCGATTTTCAATTTTTAGCTTTTGGACCGGTTACCCGTACTTGCCCAGCCATACTTCAGGGTGGTGTAGAGTTTAGTGAAGTGACTAGATAGACATTATTATTTTTTTGCTCGGGATCGATGACCAATTGTGCATTAGTTTAGTTGAGCAATAAGAGTTACTAACGGCGTGTTTGGTTGTTCAATGGAACGGATTTGACCCTTTTAATGGTTATTACCATTACATTGGTTTAAGTCATTCCTTTGTTTGGTTTGACATAAAAATGGTGTAATTGGAATGATCATTACAAATTTCATTGTACTAGTCAACACTTCATTTGTCTTATTTGCCTTCCTTATCTAACATAGATGTTTCCTTACCCACCATAGATCCCAAATCCATGGTTAATAATTGAGGGCATTATGGTAACATCACAAATCGTTCTCATTCCTATTCCACCGAGTAACCAAATATAGTAGTGTTTTCATTTCAATTCCTATTACCATTACCATTTCCATTCCCATTCCCATTCCAGAGAGTAACCAAACATGGCCTTAGTTTACATTTACTGAGAACAAGAAAAAGAAAAAAAAAAACAAAAAGAAATCATTATGTTTACCTTGCTATACACCGGTCGCTTGTATATAATGGAAATGTTCAATCACTTTTTCGTGCCCTACCAAGTTGATTACCCAACCACTCACCACGAGGATGGAACATGGGTAAATGCAAAATATTAGTACTCAGCTCCATCTCCAATTATTAAACACTTATCTTCTTCATTTCTTCTCATCTATTCGAGTTGAAAGAGGTTTTGGTTTAGTTGCTGCTCCGCATCAGTGCATAGCAATTTCAAAGGAGATTTATGATTTTTAAAGTGATTTTGTCTAGAACTTGTTTGGTGGTTCTTGGTTATTTATCTTCTATTCAATTTCTTCTATCATAGTAGGTGGATTAAGTTCTTTTGTTGTTCCTCGCCCTTTGCACGTCAATTTTAAGGTGAGAT
Organism: Berberis vulgaris; assembly: GCA_963556465.1. Taxonomy (NCBI): domain Eukaryota; kingdom Viridiplantae; phylum Streptophyta; class Magnoliopsida; order Ranunculales; family Berberidaceae; genus Berberis; species Berberis vulgaris. The sequence goes on from OY747132.1 coordinate 66,917,532, forward strand.
GGAGGCAAATCAAATAGAAATCATACGAGACTTTGTGTAGATTTTCTAAGGATTATGGTCTAGAACAAGTTGGGATCTTAAGTTCATTTGAATTCGTAAATAAAGAGGAATTCATTTTTGATGTGGTTTTTGTTCTTACATGTCAATTTCGGGGTGAAATCGGGAGACCTTTCATTTGCTGGACTGAAATTGGTTCAAAGCTTAGTAAGGTTAGGAGCGAAGAACTCGGCGGTTTCCAGGTGAGTGGAACCTTTCTAGCTCTAAGGTAGGGGTATTCAATTCAGGATTTGAATGGACTCTTAAGAATTTTAAATCTCGTGAATTTTAAAAGGTTTCAAATGATTTTACAAAATCCACTGGATTTTGATGAGTTTTAAATGATTGGATTTTGTAGATTTTATAAAAGTTTGTTATGAATTTCTATGAATTCTTAAAAATTCAATGAATTTTTATAAATGTGTTATTAGTCATAGGAAAACAATAAAAAAAACATCACCTACATTGTTATTCATGCCAATATAAATCATAAAAATATCTCAAAAGATCAATTAAACAATTATTTGTATGTTACGAGAATTTAATTTCAAATTAAAAAAAAATCAAATACATTGAAGATGGTCCAAAAGTAATACAAATAACTATTTTACTTCAAATTGTTATTCCCGCCACTGCCACCTCTCATCCTCTTCATCCCCCCCCCCCCCCTTTTTTTCTTCTTCTTCTCCATCAATCACCACCTCCACCTCTCATCCTAACTCCAACCATTTTCATCTTCTCATTCTCAACCTCCTCCACTTCACATTTTCTTTTTCTCTGTTCTTTTCTTTTTTCTTCTTCTTCTCTTCCTCCACTTTTTTCTCTCTTTGTTTTTTTTCTTTTCTTTTTCTCCTATCTTTTTTTTTTTTTTTTTTTTTGCCCTCGCGAAGGTTTTGGCAAGTGGGGAACCTCCACTCGCAAGAACCTCCGCAAGAGCAAAGAAGAAAAAAAATGGGAAAAGAAGAAGAGAGGAGAAAAAATAGAAAAAGAAGAAAAACAAAGAGAAAAGTAGAAGAAGAAATCAGAAGGAAAAAAAAAGAGAAAAACAAAAAAAAAGATGAAGAGAGGACAAAAAAAGAAAAAATAAGAGGAAGAGAATGAGAAGAAGAATAATAATAACAAAAAAGAAGAACAAGAACAAAAGAGAAGAGGAAGTGCGGGTGGCGGTGCAGCCAGCGGTGGTAGGGCATGGTGGTGTGGACGAAAGTTGTGGGACGAAGTGTTGCTGCTCTTGTGAAGAGAGAAGAGAAGGGAAGGTGGTGGTGTCTTTAAGTAGATCACAAAAAATGGAATGGTGGTGTCCTTTAGCGGAAATGGTGGTGTTATTTAACAATAGCCAATACAAATCCGTTGAAATATGAGGGGGAAAGGTTGGATTTGGAATAACTCTTGTTATATATACTTTTCACTCACAAATCTTTCAAAATCCACAACTTTAACAAATTCATTAAAATCCACTACTTTTTTTAATACCCCTTGATTTTGGTGGATTTTTGAAAAGCATGAATTGAATACCCTCTGATTTTGATGGATTTTAAAATAATCCTTTAAAATCGGTATTTGAATATCCCTAGATTTACATGTATCATTTTAAATCCTTAATTGAATACCCCTGGATTTTAATAGATTTTAAAAACCAACACAATCCATTAAAATTCGTAATTGAATACCACCCCCTAATTTCGCCAGAGAAAAGAGCTTGGCTATGTCTTCGCTTTTCCTTATATCTCCCTGCAAAATTAAACCACAATCAACCAAATAACAGAAAACCCGTAAAATAGAAACAACAAATAAATAAATGTGGATGATCAAAATATGATATTTGAATCAATTAATCAACAAAACTGAAAAAAGAGTACTCAACTCACTAGATGGAATTGAAAATCATCAGAGAGTTGAGGACCAACTAAGTCCCTGTCCCTTTCAATCGCCTCTTTCACAGAGTTATTGATAATCGAAACTCGAAACCCTTGATGAAGAAACTAAACAATAGTACAGTGCCAATGAATCCATCTCCACCTATGACCAAGATGGTCTGCTTATTTGTTTTTCCTCTCTTTTTTCTTTCCTACGTCCTCCCTCTCCCCAGCATCGTTTTTCTCTCTCCCTTGCGCCATCTCTCTCCCTTGATCCTTCTCTCTTTCCCTGGTTCTCTGTCTCTCAATCTCTCTTTCTCCCTCACGCTCTCCCTCGATCCCTCTCTCTCCCTGGATCTCTGTATCTCTCTCTCTCTCGTATTCCTAAGAGAGAGTTGTGTGCCTTTTGGTTAGAAAGAGCGGAGAAACGGCTATCTAAATTTTTCTAGCAAAATCAAACGTCTTCATCATTTTTAAACTCTCAGCTTCTTTTTCGATAACGTTTTAATATCATAATTTCATTAAAACTTGGCTTTCCATAGCACAAGTGTAAAAACGCTATCATCAACTGCTATTAATGGACAACTGTGGCGTAGTGCGTTCTTCTTCAAGCTTGCTCGTTAGTGTGAATCGTGAATTCTTTATAACTATTGGTGTTTATGAATAAATTATTGGGAATTTGATACATGCAAATTGTTCTCGAGCCTGCATATGTCAATTCAATTCATGGGTAAGTGTTTCATTGTAAAATTGTTGGGTTTTAACTATCATCATGTATCAAGATGAATTTCCCCTTTGTTAAATAAAAATCTTGTCAATCTTGCATGTTGTGGTGGGATTACATGGAAAATAAATAGATAGGTTTGGGTTTTTCTTCCTCTTTCTTGTTCAGTTCTGATGAGACATAAACAGTTACTCGAGCTCAGCATAACACGTGGCGCAAATCAACACAAGTCCTAGTTTGGTCTAAAAAAGGCCCAAACCACTCCTAACTCAGGCCCAAACAAATTACTATTCTGCTCGTAAGATAGGCGCCCACACCCAGATCACACAAACCCAATGTGCTGTGACTCTGGAAGTTTGGCCCAAGACAAAAAGGCCCGAATACAGATCTCTGGACTATTGCAAGCCCAGGGTCCATTTGTGCAACTCTTGGATAATTCAAGTAATGGGTCACGAAGAGAGCCAAGTACTAAGGGAGGCTTGGTCATGGACAAGTAAGATTCTAATCAAGATCTCCTCCCTCCATCACGCCCTCAACGGTAGGGTCAGTAAAGAAGTGAAACAATCACTATATAAGGAGTGGAACACTTACTATATCAATCTATCTCCTCATTGTTCAATGCCTGATTTTACCATCGGAGTGCCTTTGGCCACCACAACGTTGGTCTTTGGTACACCCTTGTTCATTTTTGTAAGTCAAAAATCAACAGAAAAGGATTTGGACACATTGGTGTAGCATTGTCTATGAGATAACAATAAGTTTTCCTTAGAGCAAAAACATAAACTCTGTTGAATCAATAAAGTCTCAAAGCATGGTCACTAGCACCAAGTCTTGTGCTAACAACAATAATGTCGACCCCGACAACACTCTGGCTGAAGAAGCCGCTACGGGGTCGAATCGATCCAATTGCAGAAGCAGAACAACCACAGGGTCCCGTCATTGGGGCGACCACAGCAGACCTCCGCATATACCAAATTATGCTCCATATGAGACACCTCACACAAGTTGTGGAGAGACTCATCTAGAGTCGACATTCGCTTTCAGAGATTGGCGGAAACCCAAACATGTTTCTGGCCCCAGAGGATATCAGGGAGCGCGTTCACGAGAGTGACAACATCCCCATCAATGACCATAACGCCAACCATGAAGGGAACCTAAAGGATGCAGAAGTCCAAGACGACCACACTCTGGGGTCCAGCATGACCAGCATTGGGAATTCACTCCGACTAGGAGCTACCGATCTGGGTGTGTTGTACAATCTCACGGACCCCATTTTATGAGCAAATCATGAACGCGCCTTTGCCAAAGAAATTCAAGCCACCGAAGCTTGAGTTATATGATAGAACCACTGATCCGTAAGACCACCTACGCCATTATATCCCATGATGGTGTTGAAGGAAAGTACATAAGTCGTCTTATGCCAGACTTTCCCTACAAGTCTGAAAAAGGTTGCACTGGCCTAGTTCCATAACCTCTAGCCAAGATCTTTCTAGTCATTTCAGACCCTAGCGAAGGCTTTCACCACCCGATTTGTGGGGATCCAACAGATCAGGAAAGGACCCCATTACCTACTCAACCTCAAACAGAAAATTGGCGAGACCCTGATCGATGGTTGCAGTGATAACACGTATGTCACTACTTTCACCTCCGGCCTTAGGAGAGGTCAGTTTTATAACTTTTCATCCTAAAGCCTCCTAAAGACATGGTGGATCTGTTGAAGAGTGTACAAAATTACATCACCTTATAGGAGATGTTGGCAGCCATAAAAGAGGAAGAGAGCGAGACTAAGCACTCCTCCAAGACCAGGGACAAAGACAAACACAATGAAGAAGGCAAATCCAAAAGAAGGCGGGGTGACAACCAGGCTAGGTCTGGCAAGATAAAACTAGACTAGGCCAACAACTCCAAATATCCCATCCACACTCCGCTCAATTTCAGCCTATTCGACATCCTATCCACCATGAAAATTTGGGAGGACATTAAGTGCCCTCAAAGCTCAGGGGAGATCATTTAATGCGTGATAAGAACAAGTATTGTTCTTACCACAAGGAAGTGAGCCACGACACCCAAGACTGCAAAAGCCTCAAGAACTGAGATTCAATATTGAGTTCAGAAAGGGAGGCTAACGAAATTCGTGGGCTTTAGGGAGATGCAGTCTCGAGGAAGAAAGAGAGGAGTTTGTGCACGAGGCCAAAGAGAGGACTCTGAACGTTATATGCATCCCGCATGGTGCAAATGAAGAAGGGGAGTATTATCCAATCAGTCACTAAAGAGGTCAGCTTGACAACTGCGGGCTAGATCCCACTATGAGGATCACCTTGTCCAGTATGTTCGAGAAAAAATACCAGCCTCGAGCTTGACGTTTACGGAGTTGTACATGAGAGGAGTATGTTTCCCCCACAATGACGTTTTAGTTATCTCGATCAGGATAACAAAACGGGAAGTAAGGAGATCATTGGTGGACACAGGCAATTCAACTAACGTCTTATTTCTAGACGCATTCCACAGAATGCAGTTAATAGAGGAATAGTTGATGCCTTCCAACCAAGCCATGTTTGTTTTCAATGGGAAGTTGTCAGTATTAGCAGAGCAACCAGACCTGCAAAAGATCATGATTACGAAATTCTCGGTCATAGACTCGCCTTTCGCATACAATGTGATCCTTGGTCGACTTTGGCTCCACCATATAGAAGAGGTGGTCTTGATATACACGTAATTATTACAAAATATATCCCTTAATTTATATATGTTAGTGCTTCAATTAATATATTTTATTCTAATTATTTCATTTTTATGTTTTTTGTAGGAATCGGCGCGCGTGAACGATAAAATCGCATTAAGGCGACAATTTGATAAAATTATTGATCTGTTGATTCTAGTGGTGGTACAAAGAGTGGTTCACACATCCTTACCTAAGCTCAAGCCCAAGCCCAAGCCCAGAAAACTAGAAACCTAAGCCCAGCCTAACAAGGAAATAGGGAAACCCTATTTAGGTTTCTCTATGGCCTTCTCTTTGAGAACTCTCTATTCCACGTTCTCTCTTCTCCCTCTCTTTTCCAGCCACCATCACTAACCTCCACTGGGCAGAGACCGAGCTCTCTCGCCACTAACCGACCACCACCTCACACCCGTCCCTCGTGCGAGACAGGGCACCTCCCTGTTTCGCTCCCTGTTCCACCACCTCGCCACCGTTCCACTTCTCCCTGTCTCTGTCTCCCCTCCATCTCGCCACCGTCCAGCATCCCTCATCCTCTCTCTCTCTCGCCGCAATCATCACCCGAGCAACAGAGCCACCACCGCGCGCACGGTGAAGCCGCGAAACAGGGAGCACCTCCCTGTTTCTCTCTCCCTCGCTGCCGCCACTGCCTCTTCGTCTCGAGCTCCTTCTTGCATCACTTCATCACGACCACCGCCGCAAGCGGCGCATCAGCCGGCACGCAACACCCGCGACAGAGTCGCCACCACCCTGCAACAGGGAGTCCCCGTCCCTCGTCCTCCTTTGTGTTTGAGTTGATTCCACTGCTTCCTCAACCTCTCTCTGTCTTCTTGCAGGTACCAGAACCTAACCGGAGGCGAGGAAGCTTGCGAGAAGCTCGCGAGGAGTGGCGGATCAGACGCGCTTCGCTGGAGACGAAGGCCAAGTTGCAGAGCTGAAATCGCGCGGGAGAAAACCGTTTTTCAAATCTGAAAAACGGTTGGAGCTGATTTGCACCCCGGGATTTACTAAGAGCCACCACAGACAATTAAGCTCTTTTTCTCGGGATTCGTGCGCAGACAGGAAGTGATGGACTCCTCCATTGATGCTGTGACTACCACCACCATGAGTCACTAAACCCCACGCAAGGTGAAGAGGTGAACTCCTAGATGTAACGCACTAAATTAGTAATTGATTCGCTTTAAGTGTTCACGATGAATAATGATGTTTGATGATTCTCACTTTTATTTAATATAGAAATGTATGTTATTTTAGTGACAGAGATTCCATAGATTTCTTCGTAGATTTTTAGTACTCCGGTGATTATTTTTACTTCTCCATATAAGCTTAGTCACGCTTTTCTTATGTGTGGAATGTTTAAGAATTAATTGATTCCGGTAGGTTGGTTATATGTGATCGTCATTTATTACGGTATCGTCTCCGGATATATCGTAAGTTTAAGATATCACATATGACAAACCTTTGTGTTTTCTTAGAAAAAGTGAAATCTGAACTTCATTTACATTAGGGTTTTCTAATGATTAAAAGATTATTTTTCCGATTACGTCGTTTGGGATGTGAAACACGTAGTTGAGTCATCATAGCGAATCAATATTAATTGGCGTGTGAAGTCTAGGAGGGATCCTTGGAACCTTGTGCTTTTCTCAAACTTAGTTTTCTTTAAATTCAATTCAATTTCGTATTTTAAATTTGTTAGAATTTATTAACTTTAGTTTCGCATAGTTTGTTTTCCTTAACCTTATTTTGTAGATCGTTTTTCCTCGTGGGATCGACACCCCATTCTTTACTGCAATTGACCGCGTGTATTGTTTGGGCGTAATCAAATTTTGGCGCCGTTGCCGGGGAACAAGCGTCATTCTACAAGGAAGGTTTCGGGTATTATCTTTCTTGCTCATTTTTCATTTTATTTTATTTTATTCTATTTGTAGGTTGTAGGTCCAGTTTAATTTTTATTTTTATTTTATTTCTAAAAAATTAAAATTTAAAATTTAAAAATTAAAAATTAAAAAAATTAAAAAAATTAAAAAACGAAAAAAAAAAAATAAAACATTGGAGGTGTGAGTTGGAATAGAGACCACTTAGGTTCGTGGGAGGAGATGACCCAAACATTTTTTAATAAATACTTTCCTCACCACAAAACCAACGGTCTAAAGAGACAGATTTCTACCTTCACCCAGAAGAATAGCGAGACATTATATCAAGTATGGGAAAGGTTCAAAGATCTCTTGAATACATGCCCACACCATGGGTATGAGAGTTGGCGCTTAGTCAGTTATTTTTATGAGGGGCTCACTAGTAGAGAACGTCAGTTCGTTGAGAAGATGTGTAATGGAGAGTTTTTGCAAAAAGACCCTGACGAGGCCATTGAGTACCTGAATGACTTAGCTGAAAAGGCCCACACTTGGACTGGTCCAAATGCTACTGAGAGCACAAATAGAACACGCCCAGCTGGAGTTTACCAACTTAGGGAAGAGGATAGCCTTAGAGCCCAACTTGATAGAGTAACTAGGGAGTTAGAAGCACTTAAGACCAAGAATGGTAAGCCCACACATACTGTTGCCAGAGTTGAGCTACAGGACACATGTTTTATATGCGGGGGAGTTGAACACTTAGCACAGGATTGCCCGACCTTGACTGAGATGAGAGTGGTTTATGAGGAACAATGTAACGCCTTAGGGATATACAAGAAACCTTATTCACCATTCTCTAACACTTACAATTCTGGCTGGAGAGATCACCCTAACTTTAGTTGGAGGTCCGAGGCCGACCAACCTACACACTCACAGGCACAACCACCTAGGTCATACCCTGCACCTCCATACAATGCACAATCTAACGGAAGTTCTTTATCAGACACATTGCATGCATTTATAGAGGCACAAGGTAAAACTAATCAAAAATTTGAGGTTGCATTGACACAGTTGGCAGAGGAGAACAAGGAGATAAAAAGCCAAATAACCAAGCTGACAAGTTCATTAACAGTACAAGCTCGGGGCCAATTTCCGTCACAGCCTCAAGCAAATCCGAAGGGCCAACTTATGGCACAAACCTCTACTTCAGACTCTCAGAATGCCAAAGAGGCTAATGCTATTACTACTCAGAGTGGTAAGATCTTATATGGGTCAAGCTCGTCCACGACTATAGGCACCTCCCCAAGTGCAAAGGAGAGTATCCCTGAGGATGAGCCCAACAAGAACATTCCAATTTCAGTTCTTTTTCCTCAAGCACTACGCCCTACTGGAAAGAAATCAGAAATGCATGGTGAGATTCTAGAACACTTGAAACAGGTTAAAATTAACTTACCTTTGTTGCATGTGATTAAACAGGTACCAACTTATGCGAGGGTCATCAAGGATCTATGCACTATCAAGAGGAAACATCAGGTGGTTGCTATCTTTGAGTGGACTGATCCTCAACTTTTCAGGTTGTTGGTATATGATTCCTTAACCCTTTGGACTCATTTATATCATAGACTAGGTTTGGCAGTGAATGTTCCTTATGTTCTTCCTCATCACTTCATGGTATATCTTTCATGAGGGAGAATATATGTCAGGCTGAAGACGTTAAACCAAGCGCTCCTAGGAGGCAGCCTAGCCTTAGTTGTGTGTCTTTGTTGTTAGTTTGGATTGATTTTCGAGTACCCTATTTAGTTGTGTTTCACTCATACTCGTTAGCTCCATAACAATTTTGACTTACAACTTGCATTTTTTTTATTTTTTATTTGTTAATGTCGAGTCTGCATTTTATTGATTTCTAATGAAACCTCCATACTTCTTATGTTTCTGAGCATTTATTGATGGAAGATTTCATCGAAATTGGTAAAAAGCTTCACCATGGTAATATCACTCTAACCCTCCTCTTTTCTTTTGTCTTGATTTGTCATGATTATTATTTTATACATTGAGGACAATGTTTGGTTTAGGTTTGGGGGTGTGGTTTATTAGATTTTTTATGACATTTTCAAAAATCTTTGAGTTTAAAACATATTTTACAATTAAACCAATCATTTTTGTGTTCTACTCAATCTCCATTGAATACTTAGATGATTATGGTAATTGTGTAAAATCTTCTTGAAAATGCATTTGAAATCCGAACTCTTGGTGAATATAAAAAAAAAAAAAAAAAAAGGTTTTGAGTTCTTTTCAATTTTAGAGAATGATTTTGTTGCCTTTAATTTTGGGAAAACACATACTAGCACGTGTCACATAGTTATATTAGTGGAAAACATGGTATTTGATAGTATCCTTATGTTAGATGTATTTCGTGAGACTTTTCAACTCGACTTTTCGTGCACTATGAGCCAAGTAAACATGATTTGAAGTTGATTAGTGAAGTATTGAACTAGAAAACCTTAGAATAATAGTGGAGACTTAACCCTTGTGAGTTTTGAGCCATTCTTTATTTCTTGAGGGTTATTAATTACACTCTGATTTTTCTTGAGTCCGCATTATTTCGTTGACGATCTCATTATTCTTGATTTTCTTATTGATTGCTTTAAGAATGACATAAAAATTGAATCTTTGCACTAGAACTTCTTGCTTTATTTAGTTGAGATATCCTAGTACTAACTAAAACTTAAGAAGTGATACAGGCATTTCTTTCTTTAAACCATTTTTAGCCTTTTAGCCTACCCAATAATAAATATCCATTTGCAGCCCTTTGAGCCTTTAGATAGCCTTTTCTTTGTTATCCCCATTCCCAATACCTACTCCAATCAAGGAGTAATACCTTTATTATTTTTATCCTTACCCAATTTTCTGAGAATGTATATGGTGAGATATGTTTATGGAATGGGCAAATAAAAAAAAAATTAAAAAAAAAGATATTTCATGCGCCCTCGAAGTAAAAGTGTTGGATTGTATCAATGGGGAAAAGCGTATTAAAAAAAAAAAAAAAAAAAAAAAAAAGCGATTGAAGAAGAAAATAATGAAGAAAAAGTTAATGGTGTACAACATTGATTTGTTCTTCAATGCCCTATGTGTTTTGTTCAAGGGTGTATCTATTCTCAGAAAATCTTTGTATCCTTTTGTCCCTTATTGTTTGCCATAATCTAAGCCCCAATACAACCTAATAAAGACCTGATTGATCTTAAGTGAAAGTTAGCTTAATAGATGTGGATATTGAATAGGCAAGAACTATGGTGTTTGGTTCAACATTCTTAAAAGTAATCAATATTCCGGTCCATGAGATCATATTCGTTTCACTCTTTGAAAATTCCGTTTTTCATGATAATTATATGTGAGATGTTTGCATTTTCCATAGTATATTCTTATCCTCACATATAAACTGAGTGCCCAATCTCTGAGCGTTTCATTTCTGAGCGACATGAGAGAATTGTAGTCGAAACGTCTTTTCTAAAGGTTATCTTGTCACATCTTTACTATGAGATGAAGAGTTATGTTGATAAGGCTCCTCACACACACACTTCGAGTTGAGAATGATTATGAAATTCATTTAACCTTTAGATACTGTTAAATTATTGTACTCTATTGATATACTTTTGTGACAATATTAGTTTGTTGTTTTTCTTAATATAAAAGGGAATGTTCATATGATTTGCATTATGTTTTTAGAAAATAGATTTTGTTTTATTGAGTCAGTAATGTTTGGGGGTAGCATTTTTGGAAACCCTCACGAGACTATAACTCGTCCTCTAGAGGTAATCTAGAGGTTTAAAGCCTTGTTGCACGTTAAGGTAAGTGCAACCGTGATTCCTACGAAAGTGAGTTAGAATTTTATTCTTTATTTTGTTTTGCTCGAGGACTAGCAAAATATAGGTTTGGGGGTATTTGATATACACGTAATTATTACAAAATATATCCCTTAATTTATATATGTTAGTGCTTCAATTAATATATTTTATTCTAATTATTTCATTTTTATGTTTTTTGTAGGAATCGGCGCGCGTGAACGATAAAATCGCATTAAGGCGACAATTTGATAAAATTATTGATCTGTTGATTCTAGTGGTGGTACAAAGAGTGGTTCACACATCCTTACCTAAGCTCAAGCCCAAGCCCAAGCCCAGAAAACTAGAAACCTAAGCCCAGCCTAACAAGGAAATAGGGAAACCCTATTTAGGTTTCTCTATGGCCTTCTCTTTGAGAACTCTCTATTCCACGTTCTCTCTTCTCCCTCTCTTTTCCAGCCACCATCACTAACCTCCACTGGGCAGAGACCGAGCTCTCTCGCCACTAACCGACCACCACCTCACACCCGTCCCTCGTGCGAGACAGGGCACCTCCCTGTTTCGCTCCCTGTTCCACCACCTCGCCACCGTTCCACTTCTCCCTGTCTCTGTCTCCCCTCCATCTCGCCACCGTCCAGCATCCCTCATCCTCTCTCTCTCTCGCCGCAATCATCACCCGAGCAACAGAGCCACCACCGCGCGCACGGTGAAGCCGCGAAACAGGGAGCACCTCCCTGTTTCTCTCTCCCTCGCTGCCGCCACTGCCTCTTCGTCTCGAGCTCCTTCTTGCATCACTTCATCACGACCACCGCCGCAAGCGGCGCATCAGCCGGCACGCAACACCCGCGACAGAGTCGCCACCACCCTGCAACAGGGAGTCCCCGTCCCTCGTCCTCCTTTGTGTTTGAGTTGATTCCACTGCTTCCTCAACCTCTCTCTGTCTTCTTGCAGGTACCAGAACCTAACCGGAGGCGAGGAAGCTTGCGAGAAGCTCGCGAGGAGTGGCGGATCAGACGCGCTTCGCTGGAGACGAAGGCCAAGTTGCAGAGCTGAAATCGCGCGGGAGAAAACCGTTTTTCAAATCTGAAAAACGGTTGGAGCTGATTTGCACCCCGGGATTTACTAAGAGCCACCACAGACAATTAAGCTCTTTTTCTCGGGATTCGTGCGCAGACAGGAAGTGATGGACTCCTCCATTGATGCTGTGACTACCACCACCATGAGTCACTAAACCCCACGCAAGGTGAAGAGGTGAACTCCTAGATGTAACGCACTAAATTAGTAATTGATTCGCTTTAAGTGTTCACGATGAATAATGATGTTTGATGATTCTCACTTTTATTTAATATAGAAATGTATGTTATTTTAGTGACAGAGATTCCATAGATTTCTTCGTAGATTTTTAGTACTCCGGTGATTATTTTTACTTCTCCATATAAGCTTAGTCACGCTTTTCTTATGTGTGGAATGTTTAAGAATTAATTGATTCCGGTAGGTTGGTTATATGTGATCGTCATTTATTACGGTATCGTCTCCGGATATATCGTAAGTTTAAGATATCACATATGACAAACCTTTGTGTTTTCTTAGAAAAAGTGAAATCTGAACTTCATTTACATTAGGGTTTTCTAATGATTAAAAGATTATTTTTCCGATTACGTCGTTTGGGATGTGAAACACGTAGTTGAGTCATCATAGCGAATCAATATTAATTGGCGTGTGAAGTCTAGGAGGGATCCTTGGAACCTTGTGCTTTTCTCAAACTTAGTTTTCTTTAAATTCAATTCAATTTCGTATTTTAAATTTGTTAGAATTTATTAACTTTAGTTTCGCATAGTTTGTTTTCCTTAACCTTATTTTGTAGATCGTTTTTCCTCGTGGGATCGACACCCCATTCTTTACTGCAATTGACCGCGTGTATTGTTTGGGCGTAATCAGGTCTCCACACACAACAATGTCTAAAGTACCCTGCTATGAAGTAGGGACAATCAGAGGGGACCAAACTACCGCTCTAGAGTGTCATTACGTCGAGACTAAGCAGTCAAGTGATGAGACACCATAATTTGAATAAATGAGCTCAGATGTGAAGGTCCAAAGATCGAAACGCTGAAAAGCCAGAGAAGGAGTTTGATACTTTATATCTGGAAGGCCCCGAAAACACCAAAATTTTCCAGATATGATCCAATCTCAACAAGACACTGACGAACTAGTTAGCCACGCTCTTGAAAGAAACCAGGATGTATTTGCTTGGACAATGAAGGACATAGTGGGAATTGACCCCTCCATAATCACACACCGATGGCGATCAGTCAGGATCTAAAGCCAATCAGATAGAACAGGAGGACGGTGGCACCTGAGCGCAACCAAGCAATTAACGAGGAAGTGCAAAGGCTACTGAAATCCGACATGATACATAATCATGCTACCCAAACTGGCTGGAAATACGACCCTGGTGAAAAAGAAAAATGGGAAGTGGAGTGTCTATGTAGATGACACGGACCTGAATAAGGCATGTGCTAAAGACAGTTTTCAACTGCCCCAGATAGACCAGATCGTCAATGCAACATTCATACACAACCTTCTCAGCTTCATAGACCCATACTTTGGATACAATTAAATTGACATGCACCCGCCGGACCAAGAGAAAACCTCTTCCATAACGGACAGGGGCATATATTTCTACCAAGAGATGCCATTAAGTTGGAGAACTCAAAAGCCACATATCAGAGGCTGGTGAACCGTATGTTCAAATGAAAAATTAGGAAGACAATAGAGGTCTACATTGATGACATACTGGTTAAGAGCCTCCACAGTCCCGACCACATTGCGGACCTTCAAGAACCCTTTTTCCAGTTAGCAAGTATCGAACGAAGCTCGACCCACAGAAGTGCACATTCGAGTATAATCAGAAAAATTGTTGTGCTACATAGTCAATCGAATGGGGATAAAAGCTAACCCAAAACAGATGCAAGCTTTTCTTGACATGAGGTCACCCACAAACATCAAAGGAGTTTAGAACTTGACTGGGAGGGTGGCAATCTTGAACAGGTTCATCTCAAAGTCTTTAGACAGATGCCTTCGCTATTTCAAGATTTTGAAAGGAATAAGGAATTCCAATGGGCCGAAAAGTGTGAACAGACTTTCTAAGATCTGAAGGCATACATGGGAAGCACAAAATTGCTCTCAAAACCCATTCTAGAAGAGACACTTTACCTATACCTCTTAGTCTCTGAACATGCAGATAGCTCAGCCCAGATCTGGGAAAATAAAGGGAAACATAAGCATTCTACTACATCAGCAAAACGTTTGTTGAGGTAGAGGCTAACTACCCTAACCTAGGGAAATTGGCCTTAGTACTGGTAACCAAGGAATGTGATTTCTCGAAATATGTCGAAATCTCACTGAATATATCTTATTTTGAAGTTACCGTAATCTCTTTCGAAATCCGAAATATGTCGAAATTTTCTTAAGAAACGAAATAAATAATTTAATTTATGTATGTTTTAACATGTTATAATGTTATTTTAGTATCAATAGTTTGTTATGTGATTGATTCTTATGTAATATTATGTTTGTATGACACTACGAGTCGTGTGAGACTTTTATGTAGTATTTAAGATATTAAAATGCATAATTTATATTGTTAAATTTGAAATCACGACCGAAATTTTTACATTTTTTCTACACAAAACGAAATATTTCTTAAAATCAAGGGTCTGAAATTAACTCGAAAAATGAAATCACAATCCTTGCTAGTAACCTCCTCCAGAAAATTGAGATCTTACTTCCAATTTCATTCAGTAAAAGTCCTAAGTACCTGTTCCGGATGGTATTGCACAAACTAAAGCTATCAAGGAGAATGATCAAATGGTTAGTATAGCTGCAATAGTTTGATATCCATTATGTTCCGAGAACGACCATCAAAGCGCAAATGCTAACGGACTTCATATCCAAGCTCACTGGAATGAGAGATCCATAGTTGAAACGCCAAGAGGGAAATCAGAACCACGAGCCACTCTCACAATTGTGGATCCTGTGATGCCACAAATCATCCAACGAGAAAGGTATTGGGGCTAGGATCATTATTTATACCTTAAAGGGGATCACCCTCAGGAAGGCTATAAAATTTGGCTTCAGCACCTCAAAACAACGAAACGGAATATGCGGCCCTCATAGCTGGGATAAAATTGGCTAAAGGGATCGGAGTAGAGGAAATTACAGTGTTCAACGACTCCCAACTGGTGGTCAACCAAGTTAATGGCGAGTTCAATGCTAAGGACACTCAGATGTTGGCTTATTGCGAAAAAGAAATTGACGCCAAGAAAGGGTTTAAGAAAATTCTACTAAGTCGTTGTTCCAGAATAGACAATGAGGAAACATGCGCTCTAGCCAAAGCGGCCCCACAGCGGACAACACCAACAGACTTATAGTGTTTTAAGAAAAATCGACTTTGGAGGAGAAGGAGCTCCACGAGTCTTTCTTCACAAATGAGGAGACTAGCTGGATAAGTCCATTAGTCAGCTACATCAAAGATGAAGTCCTCCCAGCAGACAAATTAGAAGTTCGTAAGCTGAAGAACATGGCAGTGTTGTACGCCCTCCTTAACTAAAAATTGTACAGGAAATCAATAACTAGTCCACTGCTCAGATGCATGACTCCCTACGAGGCGAATTATGTCTTGAGTGAGATTCACGAAGGGATTTGCGGGAACCGCCCTAAGGGAAGGACATTGGCCCACAAAGCCTTCACCCCGAGGTATGATTGGCCTAAGATGCAACAATAGGCTAAAAATCTTGTACGAAAATGTAATAAATGTCAGAGGTATGCCCCGTACAAGCATATGCTTGCACAAAACCTGATTCCAATGACCAATCCATTGCCTTTAGCACACTGGGAAACAAACATAGTGGGCCCACTAATCACCTCTGAGAAGAAGTTTCTCTTTATGGCCATCAGCTACTTCACCAAATGGGTAGAACAACTTTCCAAGATTGGAGAAAATCATATTGAAAATTTCCTCTGAAAGTCCATTATCTGTAGGTTAGGTTCGGGATCCCGAAAACATTGATCAGCGATAACAAGACTCAATTTGAAGTCAAAAAAGTTATAAAAAAAACTTTGTGCTAGGGTTGAATAAAAAACCGATCAAATTTGAACCGATCGGTTCAATTTAAGTTCGGTTCAATTTTAAAAAATTCAAAACCAAAGTGGTATGTTCGATTTTCGGTTTCTATGTGAATATGACCAACTAAACCGAACTAATCGAATATATATAATAAATAATATATATTTTAAATAAAAATAATATAATATGTTCAAAATAGTCGGTCGGTTCAGTTTTATTTCAGTTTTAGTCGGTTCGGTTTGGTTACGGTTCGCAAAAAGTAGAATCGGTTCAGTTTTTGTTTGGTTTTGTTAATGGTCGGTTCGGTTTCGGTTTGAAAATTTTGAAACCGACCAAAGTCGGTTCGGTTTTCAACCCTACTTTATGCTAATTTGAACATCAATCACCATTATTGTAACGACCCGGTCCACATGACACAATATTGTCCGATCTGGGCCCAAACCGGCCCGCACGGCTTTAAAACGCGTTGTGTCAGAGTATGCGCAGCAGCATGGACCCTACCCACAATATTGTCCTCTTTGGTCCGCCAGGGCTCCAACCCCCGACCTCAAGGCTTTGTTCCTTCCACCCACCTACTGGGGCTCCAGACGCATTGTATCATGTAGAGCCAAACTCGTACATATAAAGAACATCACCCTCCCGCACCCAGGCGATGTGGGACTATGATCCCCCTTGAGTAGCTTGTCCAACCCCTCTTGGGATCCACAGGCCTATTGGGCCTATTGGGCTCCAACCCTCCCCATCAGGTCCGCCCACACAAGGGTATCACAATTATTCATCACCGGGGCATCTCAAGGCCAACGGGCAAGTGGAAGTTACGAACCAAACGATTCTGGAAATAATTAAAAAAAAGCTCGAAGCAATCAAAGGGCTCTGGGTTTTGGAGCTACCAGGCATCCTCTGAGCTTACCGAACCAAGAAAAACATGTTGACTAGAGAGACACCATTCGCCCTCACCTACGGGTCCGAGGCGATGACCCAGTGAAACTAGGGATGCCAACACTCAGAATAGAAGAGTTTAGGTTGGAGGACAATGACGAGGCTTTGAGAGTCGGACTAGATCTACTCGAATAACGAAGAGATGGAGCTTCCGTCAGGATGGCGACCTACCAGCAAAAAATGACCCAGTACTATAATAAGAGGGTCAAGCCTCGAAAATTCGAAGTCGGCGATTGAGTACACGGAAAGACTTAGCCAAACACAAAAGACCCAGGAGATGGAAAATTAAGCCCAAACTGGGAAGAACCAACCCTATAAGGTGACGAAAATCAATAGGCCCGAAACCTATTGGTTAGATAAACTAAAAGGAAAGTCTTAAAAGACTGTGGAATGTATGACCTTAAAGAAGTATTATCAATAAATGTACTCTCTTTTAAGAATTTCATTTGTTATAAAACTCTATATGCAAGGGCAAGCTTGGTCCGACCAGAGGACCACAATGGCGAACAACAGTCGAGTCTAGTCCTGTTCCGAATGTCGACAACTCGCCGAATCGAAGTGACCTATTCCATCTAGAGGAATCATGATGATGCACAAAGGCCGAATTCAGTCCTCTTCAGGATGATGAAATTCGACGCATCTAAACAGGTTGGTACGACCAAAGGACCACAATGTTGCATAACGAACGAGTCTAGTTCTATTTAGGATGTTGACAACTCGTTGCATCTAAGTGACATAGTCCTTCTGAGGAACCTCAGTGATGCAAAGCGGTCGAATTAGTCCTCTCTAGGATGATGAAATTCGATGCATCTAAATAGTCTGGTTCGACCAGAGGACCACAATGGTGCACGACGACCGAGTATAATCATGTTTAGGATGTCGACAACTTGCCACATCTAAGAAACCTCGTCTGCCCAGATAGAGACGATTTATTTACAACTTAAGTCCTATTCAGAAATCATATTTACGGTTAAGTCAACCAATATTATGAAACCAAGTCCGCTCAGGCAGAGATGGTTTCTTTACAGCTTAAGTCTTATTCATGATTTAGATATCTTGTTATGTGGTCTAATCTGGTTGGACCAGAATGATTACCCTGCAACTTAAGTCCTCTTCAGGATTGAGTTAGCTTATATCATGAAACCTAGCCCGCTCAGACAGAAACAATTTCTCTACAGCTTAACTTCTATTTAGGAGTAAACAATCTTATTTTGGACTCTAGTCCGATCGGACCAGGATGACTTCCATGCAACTTAAGTCCTTTTTAGGATTAAGTTAGCTTATATCATGAAATCTAGTCCACTCAGATGGAAATAGTTTCTCTACAACTTAAGTCTGATTCAGGAGTAAGCAATCTTATTTTGAAGTCTAGTATGACCGGACCAGGATGACTTCCCTACAACTTAAGTCCTCTTCCGGATTAAGTTAGCTTGTATCATGAAACCTAGTCTGTGCAGATGGTAACAATTTCTCTACAACTTAACTTCTACTCATGATTAAGTTATCTGATAATATGAAGACCAGTTTGACCATACAAGAATGGTTTTTCTACCGCCTAAGTTTAGTTTGCCTGGACCAACACGACGCCAATCCAGCACACTCAAACCAGTGCACTCCCTCAAATTGCAAATCCTATTAGGATTTATTGCTACAAATGTCGAAATATGCGGAGATTTTTTATCAACAGATGCTCTTCTTCATCCCCTGGAAAGATCAAGGCAGAAGAACATTCAAATAACTCCATTAAGGAGAAAGGAAATTGAACTCTGCAAACAAAGAATAAAGCTTGATCCAACCAAATCAACTTATATAGGCAAAACGCTTGTGGATGGCAACCACCCAATAGTCGCATCAATGTTAAATGCGCATAGAAACCGAGGATACGTCAAATTCAATTACCAATACACTGCACAAGTGCCTACTCAATGAGTTAATGGCACTGCACGCAACCCCACTAACTAGGGGAGTAACTGATGAGACATCAGACAACCGATCATAGTCGAACACGTGGCGTGAATCAGCACCAGGCCCTAGTCTGGTCTAAGACAGGCCAAAACCAGGACTAACTTAGGGCCAAGCAAATTACTGTTTAGCTCATAAGTCGGGTACTCAAGCCCAAATCACATAAACCCAATGTGGTGCAAATCAAGAGGTTTGGCCTAAGACAATAAGGCCTGAACACTGATCTCTGAACTATAGTAGGCCCAGGGTTAATTTGCACAACTCTTGGACCAATCAAGTATTGGGTCACGAAGAGAGCCAAGTGCCAAGGAAAACTCAGTCAAGGACGGGTAAGATTCGAAACGAGATATCCTCATTCCATCATGCCCTCAATGGTAGGGTCAGCATAGGAGTGAAACACTCATTATATAAAGTGAACAAAATGGATGAGAAATGTACATACATGCAACCCTAATTTTATCAATCTATCTCCATCCTTGTTCAATGCCTGATTTTTCCATCGGAGTGCCTTTGGCCGTAACAACGATGGTCTATGGTTCATCGTTGTTTGTCTTTGCAGGTCAAACATCAACAGGGAAGGATTTGGACGCCTCAAGTTCTAATTGTGATATTCTAGTAAGTAGAAATGGACTTGATAATGTAATGTTGCCAAAACTACTCAATTTGAATGATTTGGTATAAAATGGAATGTTTTGGTGTAATTTCTAAGCTCAATGGGCTTTTTTGGGTTGTTTTGGGATGCATTTTCATGCTCAAAATTTGTTGTTTAGAGTTGAAGTTGGGTTACAATTTATTGCCCAAATGGGCTAATTGTGGGGCTGTTTGCCGGGATTAATTGTTTGCATCTCGACACCCAAATAGGGTTGTATTGGGACTGTTGTAGAAAACATAAATCAGGGTGTATTGGGTCTATAGTGCGGACTGAAACATGATTGTATTCGGACTGTTCTGCAAGTTTGAGGGAGTTTTGATTGACTTTAGAGGGTTGTTTTTAGTTGATTTTGTGGTCATTTCAATTGAGTTTAGGCGGGTTGTTTCAGCAAAGCTTGGGGTTGTTTCTAGTTGAGTTTGGGGTTATTTCACTTGAGTATAAGAAGGTTGTTTTAGCAGAGTTTTGGAGGTGTCTCAGCTAGGTTAAGAGGGTTGAATCCGAAGAAGTTAGGGGTTGTTTTAGGGTTGAACTTGTGTTGATTTCAGAATGTACAAATAGGTCTATTTCGGGTCGGATTTAGGAGTTTTTCAACGCTCACACTAGATTGTTTCAAGGTTGATTTGAAACCATGTTTTGTCTGGGTTGAGGAAAAGTTGTGTTAGAGAGCGTTTTGGCGAGATTGAGGCCAGGTTTAGCTGAGGTTCGGGGCAGATTTTCGTTTGGTTTTAGACAGATTTTTGGTTGGGTTTGGGATAAGTTGTTAGCAGGGTTTATGAAAGGTTTTTGGTTGGGTTTAATGAAAAGTTTTGGCTGAGTTTAAAGGCATGTTGTGTAGGTCTGATGCTATGTCGTGTTGTTGTATTGCTACTTGGTTTGCCATACCCATTTAATGATTCTTTTCAAATGTTTTTTCTCGATTTTATTGTGTGGAGTGGATTGGAATCATAGAAAATACTTGAATTCACTATGTTTATCTCAAACTCATTTATTATAAAATTAAATAGAAGAATGAACAAACATACCGTCTCAATGACCCATTGTTCAAATGAGTTGTATTTGGTTGCGATCAGATTGATGAGTTATTTAATTATGTCATAAAACTTATTAAAGTTTATATGAAAATGCTAATAAAATATTATGAATGTGAAGTGAATACGATTCATGAATGGGTCGATAGCGATCTTGGAATTTATATACCCTTGGAATTATAGTAGATCCCCCTCATAAGGGCTATACTTTAAATTTTCGTCTTTATTATTTAAGTGATCCAATGTTGATTTGCATCATTTTAGATAGTACTTTTCCCGCAGCTCCTTGAAGTATTGCTATGAATATTTTTATTTGGATTTTATATGTTCAACACTAGAAACTACACCAAACCCTGACTTTGATTATGTCTAGGCTTGTATTTGGATTGAAGGTTTCCCTAATGCGCATTCGCGACACCCCGCTTGGGAACATATATGCCAGTAGTAGTATTGGTCTGCATATGGAGACATGTTAGGGTGGGACATGTTCGGCACGACGAACTAAGGCGCGATTATCGGAAAAAGTACTTGTTAGGCCCATACTGCATTTTAATCTTATTAGCTATTAGATACAAATCATTGTAAGTAACACTTTGTGTTTGTAGGGAGGTAGGCCAACTAACGATTTACACAGATGCATGACTTGCCTCGAGTTTTGTGAATATGCTCGCTCCATGGGTTCCTTGCTGAAGTGGTTGTTGCTAGTGTAGGTTGTAATTGACATATGTTGAGCCTAATGTATCATTATATATTTACGTAGCATGGTATATAGATTGATACCCTACTAGTACTATCATGGGTTGCTTCTTATTGCTATGTGCATGTTGTGTGCCTTTATTTGGTCTACTCATACTAGCATTTCTGAGCCACCTTGCTTTCTTTGACATGTGGGTATACTTGTATCGGAGTGCAAGTAGTGGTGTTGTTGGTGGTAGCGGTGCATCTTTACCTTTCTTCAGTACAACCTCTTTGGTTTCGTTATAGTAGATAGAGGTTGAGTTTTATTTTGCATAGGTTTACTTTTTGTAATGTAATATATAATGATACAACGTTTGCATGTGTCAATTATATTACCTTAATTTTTCCTTTAAAGTTCGGTGTATTTCATATGTTGTTTTTCCGAACCGAGGCTAGCAAGTGTAGAATGTGGTAAATAACAAAATCACATCTCAATTTTCAGGACATTTTGTTATATGAAGAATTGGGGGATGCACATAAATTCAACTAAACATAGATCCCCATAAATAGAAACAAATAGCAACCTTGCAGTTCCAATAATCCACACACGTTGCGCATACGGGCCAAAATAACTCCCAGTCAATAAACTACACAAACAAATTGAACATAACTCAAACACTTGCACCATTCAGGTATTTCAATAAACACAGACTAATAATAAGGGCAACCCATTGGAATTACACAATAAGACGAAGACACTAAAAATAGGTGAATTAAAAAACCAACCTTGTAGTCCCATCAAAAAATGGAGGTGGGTCTGGATAAGAATAAAGAACGGGGAGGGATAGTTTCCTGAACAACACTTTTGCAAAAACATAACAGAGCACAAAATGAAAAAAATTGAACAAAAACAGATAAAACCCATAGAAGATAAGACAAATTGAAGCTTACTAAGTGGCCATTGTGAGAATTTGAGCTCTGGGTTTAACTGAGAAGTAAGTCGATTGGGTTTGTGAGAAATTAATTTAGGAAGAAAGACGATTAGGTTTCCCACTAATCTCAAAAAATAAAAAAATAAAAATAAAAATAAAAAAACCTAGCTTACTCGTGTTGCACGTGTGAGTATATAACCCTTAGTTCTTGTTCATACATATGAGTTGGTAACTATGGATTTAGCCGTTTTGGTTTGTTTCTTAAATAGATATTATTGTGATTTCGAATTACAGGAATAGGGCTTGAAGTTTCCACCAAGCCATCTGTGCTTGGAGGGATGGAAAATAGTTACTACCAAACACCCGTAAAATAATGCATTGAAAACTAATGCTATAAAAACTAATCCATCTGCATCAATTTGCAAAATGCATTATTTACAATGTACCAAGCGGAGACATAATTTCAAAGAGTCATATTTTCCTTGTTTTGACGTAGTGTCTCAAGGGTATTTTGGTCATCAAAATGTTCATGTTTTGAAAACATCTTGTTCCCTCACAATCAACATGTCAGGACCATTAGTCCTGGGGGAGCCTAAAATACATATATATATATCTTTTGGGGGTAATCTCATATTATCAATTTATTATAAGGGGCATATCGCAATTAACCCAAACATAAATGCATAAACACTCAAATCATATGATGACTATTTAATCAACATGTTAAACACTAATAAAACAATTCCAACTCATAAATATATGCATCCTAAACATGAGGGAAAATAAATGTGTTTGGCCATATTGAGGTCGTATCCTGACCATTGACCATGACTACAGCCCTAACTATATTCAAAGTGTATCCAATGTGTATCGGTGGTGTATTAGTAGCATATTGGTATCAAGGGCGTATCCAACACTGGTACATTGGAATTTTTAGTGTATCAGTGCTTCCTATTACATTGTTCAGTTGACAAAAGATTCCCCGTTCCTATATACAACTAACCAACCAAAAGATGAATAACATATAATTAATATTATCTATCAAAGGCTTCCAAGCCTGATTTCCCATGGAGCTCTCTGATTCATTGACACTGCGAGATGCAAAGCAGGAATTCATCATAATCTTTCCTTGAGACCAACCATTATGAAGGATGAGTTGGAGGAAAGCCAACCAAAAGCTGCAGATAACATATACTTAATACTATCTCTTTTAAAGCTCTCCAAGCTTAGCTTGATTTGCCATGGAGCTCTACTCATTGACAATGCTAGATGCAAATGAGGAAGTCGTCATAATCTTTCCTCGAGGCAAACATCATAAAGGATGAGTTGGAGGGAATTTTCCTCAATAGCCAAAAAAGTTGCAAAATTCCTACAGAATATTTTGGTAATAATAGTTGATGATACACCAAACTATCATTTGATCAGCACCGTACATGTGTCATGATAATCTCGTCAACAGAATAAAGCAGACCCGATTGCAAGCTCAATCCAGCGAGGCCCGGACAACAATAAGCCCATTATTGGCAGATTCTAGAAGATTGGACCCGAATTGCAATGTGCCACTAAGCCCACATGTCACGCCGTCAAGCCCAACACTAGTAAGCCCCGATAAGGCAAGTATCTAGGGGATCGACCTAAGACAAACAGGCTAGCAATACATCGGTTTCGAGTAGGAAACAAATACTAGAGTATAAGTTGGACAATAAAACTTCCTTGCATGGACAACACTCAGAAAGAGATACCTCTCCTGTAGATCTAGGAGCACAAGTCATGTAGGGAAATTATCCCACATGGACAACTCCCAAACAGGAAAAGATATCTAGTAAGATCTTTTTCCTTAAACTACGCTACCAAAGGCCTAGTCGAACAAAGACTCCTATACTATAAAAGGGAGATAAGGTCGATGAACTTGAAGTACACTACGAAAACCCAATTTATAGCTTTAAGCCTCTCCTAAGCCTTATCTAACTTAAGCATCGGAATGTCATCGACTGCCACATGGTGGTCCTTGGCTCACGTGTGTTACTTGTGCAGATCTAGGTAAGTAGCAAGGAAGAAGAGCAAGAATTGACTACTTCAATTTGGCGCCGTTTGTGGGGAACGACAAAGTTCCTCAGAAAAACAGTAGCACCATCCTTCATAAAAAACCAAAAAGATGGTGACAACAAGGTCTCGCAACAATGGAGATGTTGCGAAACTCTCGAACGCTCGAACTAGCAGAGCATCGCCCGCTCCAGCACCACAGCCACCACAGGAGGAACCTTCGCAGACCCCCCGCACCGGCGGTAGCCACTGCGGACCCAAGTGTGAATCTACTGTCAACCCAGATACAACAAATATTGCAAACGGTGAAGATACTCAAATCCATGAAAAGAAGCCGGATGAGACGTTGAGGGCGTACATCACGCGCTTCAATGACGACTTGACTCTCGTCAATGGTTGTAGCGACACAACAACCGTCGCAACCTTCATCGAAGATCTGGGGAATGGCAAGTTCTATAAATTCTTTACTTTGGACCCCTGTCAAATATGGCAGATCTGTTGAAGGAAAAACATAATTACATCGTTCTAGACGAGAAGATGACCGCCAAGAAAAAGGCGAAATCCGATAAGAAACCCTCTGTCCCCAATGACAAGAAAGAGGAAAATAGCGAGGAACACGAAAATGAAATGTGTGTCATGCACGGAGTAAACTCGAAAACTGAACAGTCCAACCGGGCCTAAAAACGTTTCTCTGCAAATTACAAACCAAGTCAGCCTATGAGGACCAACGGATGCAGCACATTCACTCTTAGAGCCCGATCCTGACCCTAACTTTCACAAATAGGGATTTCTAGGGTGTTCGCACTACGTATAATGATGCCCTGATGATATCGGTTTCCATAGCAAACCGGAAAGTGAGGAGGGCTTTAGTAGACACTAGAAGTTGTATGAACGTGTTGTTCCTGAACACGTTCCTCAACATGCAACTGAAGGAAGAAAACCTAAGTCCCTCAACAAATCCACTGGTCGGACTCAACGAGGAGAAGTACTTCCCTATGGGAATGATCAAATTAACAGTAGTGGCAAGAGAACCACGACTCCAGAAAATAATTCTTCAGGAGTTCATGGTGGTCGATGCGCTGTCCACCTTCAACATCATCTTGGGGAGGCTCTGGCTTCACCAAATGGAGGCGGTGGTCTCCACTTTACACCAGTGTGTCAAATACCTTGTCAATCAGATAGTGGGGACAGTACGAGGAAATTAGTCGGCCACTAGAGAGTGCCACTACGCAGCACTGAAGTGGCTCGACAGCTATCAACTACAGATCGAGACCATGACTGACGCGCCTCTAAGCTCGGGTCCGAAGTTAAGGCATGGACTCTCCCCACCCAGACGAGGAGGCCCTTGTTAGCCCGAGGGGAAGACCCAACGTCGGCCAACCTAAAAAGGAACCAGTGACTGTGTATCTAGACAACCCTAGTGACAGTAGAGCCATCCAGATTGGCCCCCGCCAAAGCAAAGAATTTGCGGAATAACTGATAACACTGCTGCGACATAATCAAGACGTCTTCGCTTGGACGATGCGAGACATGGTGGTAATAGACCCCTCCATTATCACCCATTGACTAACTGTAGACTCAGCACAAAAGCCAGTCAGACAGAAGAAATAGACATGTGGCCCCCAAGAGGAACCAGATCATAGAAGTGAATAGGTTAATTAATACTAACATGATCAAAGAGGCACGTTACCCAGATGGGCTGGCAAACATCGTCCTGGTTAAAAAGAAAAACGGAAGATGGAGAGTCTGTGTAGACTACACCGACTTAAACAAGGCGTGCCCAAAATACAGTTTTTCGCTTCCCCACATCGATCAAATAGTAAATGCCACGTCCGGACAAGGCCTCCTATGTTTCATGGACGCCTACTCCGGGTATAACCAGATACAGATGCACCCCCGGATCAGGAGAAAACTTTTTCATAACCGAAAGAGGAATATACTACTATCGCGTGATGCCATTTGACCTCAAGAACAGGGTGCAACATACTAACGGCTAGTGAACCGGATGTTTGAAAACCAAATTTGAAAGATTATGGAGGTCTACATAGACAACATGCTTGTCAAGAGCCTCCATAGCCTAGATCACATATCCTGTCTTGCCGAAGCATTCAGACAACTCCATAAGTATTGGATGAAGCTCAACCCTCAGAAATGCACGTTTGGGGTAGAGTCAGGCAAGTTTCTATGTTACATAGTGAATCAGAGAGGAATAAAAGGATATCCGACTTTTCTGAAAATATGAAGTCCCCGACCTCCATCAGGGAAGTTCAGAGCTTGACTGGGAGGGTGGTAGCACTTAATAGGTTTATCTCCAAGTCATCAGACAAGTGCCTCCCTTTCTTCAAGATTCTTAGAGGAAGCAAGGCATTCAACTGGGACAAAGAGTGCGAGCAGGCCTTCTAGAACCTAAAGTCATACATGGGAAGTACCGAGCTAATCTCAAAACCAACCCTGGGAGAGATGTTTTATTTGTATCTAGCCTCTCGGATCAAGCCGTCAGTTCAGCTCTTGTACGAAATGATAAGGGGGTACATAGACCAGTGTACTATGCCATCAAAACTTTCCTGAAAGCTAAAACAAACTTTCCGGATCTTGAAAAGCTAGCTTTGGCGTTGGTCATCTCTTCAAGGAAGCTGTGACCCTAGTTTCAGGCCCACTCTATCACAGTTCTGACCAAACACCCACTTCGCACAATGTTGCACAAGCCGAAATTATCTGGCAGGATGGTTAAATGGTGGGTAGAACTGGGGAAGTTTGACATCAAATATGCTCCAAGAACGGCCATCAAAGCAAAATCATTAACTTCGTCGTTGAATTTACCGGGGTAGGGAACAAGAGCTAGATAGCTCAGAGTAGAGACTGGACGAACAAGGTTGGATCCTATGCTGCGATGAGTCATCCACAATTAAAGGAAGCAGTGTCGGTGTCACACTCCACTCTTCAAGCGGCTTCATTTTGGAAAAGGTGGTCAGGTTCGGTTTCCCGGCCTTGAACAATGAGACAGAATATGAGGCCCTTTTCTTTGGCATGAAGCTAGCAAAAGGAATCGAGGTAACTGTACTAACCGCTTATAGCAACTCACGCCTGGTAGTCAACCAGGTTAAAGGGGAGTTTAACAGCAAAGACCCAATGATGATAGCCTACCGCGAGAAGATCAATAATGCAGCAGACCAATTCAAAAAATTTGAACTCTTGCAGTGTCCACAAGACGACAACGAAAGAGTCGGCGTACTGACCAGGCAGGCCTCAGCCACTGTAGAGATTGCTAATAAGCTCATCGAGTTCCAAGAGAGGTCAAGTCTGGAGGAAGAGGAGATCAATGAGCTTTACGCAATTGAAGCGGATTCAAGCTAGATGAACCCCGTTATTGAATACATTAAAAATGGGCCCTTCCCGGCCGAAAAGTCAGATGCCAGAAAGCTGAAAAAATGGGGTAGTGTAGTACACCCTCCTAAATGACAAGCTCTACAAAATGTCAGCCATGGGCCCCTTGCTCAGATGCCTAGCTTCCTCGAATGCAAACCACTTCCTTAAAGAAATCCATGATGACATTTGCGGGAATCACCCAGGCGGGAGGACTCTGGCCCATAAGGCCCTGACTCTGGGGTATTACTGATTGCAAATGCAGCGGGATGCGAAAGACAACGTCCGCAATTGCCAGAAGTGCTAGAGGTTCACGCCGTATACTCACATGTTCGCTCAACCCTTGACTCTGATGACCAGCCCATGTTCGTTTGCGCAGAAGAGAATGGACATTGTCAGACTGCTCCCAACCTCAACCAATAAGAAGTTTCTCCTTGTAGCAGTTGACTACTTTATTAAATGGGGCGAAGTTGAGCCCCTGTCTAACATAAGACAAGATCAAATTGAGAAATTCATATGGACGTCCATCATCTGCAGGTTCGGTATTCCAAGGAAACTAGTCAGCGATAACGGAACTCACTTTGAAGGCAACAAGGTCGAAAAACTATGCAAAAACCTCAACATCAGCCACCACTTCTCCTTGACAGGGCATCCATAAGCCAACGGCCAGGCGAAAGTCACCAATAGAACAATCTTGGACGCATTCAAAAGGAAACTCGATGCGACAAACGAAAAATGGGTCTCAGCACTACCAGGGATATTTTGGGCATATCAGACCACCAAAAGGACACCCACTGGAGAAGCAATTTTCACCCTAGCCTACGGGTCAAAAGCAATGATCCTAGTGAAACTTAAAATACCAACTTTCTGGACAGAGGAATTCAGACCGGAAGACAAGGACGAAGCTTTGCGAGTCAATTTAGATCTCCATGAGGAAAGGAGAAATCGGGCCTTTACGAGAATAACTGCCTACCAACAAAAGATGACTCGGTACAACAACAAGAAAGTCAAGCCATGAGAATTCAAAGTGGGGTGACTGGGTACTTTAAAAGACTCAGTAGAACACTAAATAACCGGGAACATGAAAGTTGAACCCGAATTGGGAGGGGCCCTATAAAGTGACCGAGGTCAAGAGGCCTGGATATTGGTTGGAAGATGTGAATGGTAGAAGCCTTATGCGACCATGGAATGTAGAACACCTTAAAAAGTATTATCAGTAAAGGACATTTGCTTCTAAAATTCCACTACTACCAATCAGTCTTCCATTACCTGACTCTCACCCACTCAGTGAATTAGATAAGCTAGGACATCAGAGTCAGGCGTATCATACTCAACCAATGCTTACTCAGCTTCAGCTGGCAGCGATGGCCTCTAATTCTCTCTAACGCCCAGTCCGTTAAACGAGTGTCAACGATTTAAAGAGTTGCAGCTTAGTCAGCACTGTAATGCCTGATCGAGAAAGCTTGTCAGGGATCGTTGTATAAATATGGATAATGATCATCGACTAACGAACACTGAACCTGACCAAAGCTTAGTCGGTGACGACCGTGACGATAGCTTCTAGTCTATTTGAAGCCTAGTCCACGAATAGCAGATTACAACGACCTAAAAAGTGGGAGCCTAGTTAGTGCTCTCGACGTTTGGTGAAGACGGCTTGCCAGGGATCATTATCCAACTACAGATAATGATCGCCGAACTTATTGCTCGAAGTCTAGTCCGAATAGAACGAGCGCCGACGGCCTAGAAAGTGGGAGCTTAGTTAGTGCTCATGTAACCTGTGAAAATGGCTTGCCAGGGATCATTATCCAACTATAGATAGTGATCACCGAACTTATTGCTTGAAGCCTAGTCCAAATAGAACGGGCGAGGACGGCCTAGAAAGTGGGAGCTTAGTCAGTGCTCATGTAGCCTGGTTAAGATGATTTGCCAGGGATCATTGTCCAACTACAGATAATGATCGCCGAACTTATGCTCGAAGCCTAGTCCGAATAGAATGGGCGACGACGGCCTAGAAAATGAGAGCTTAGTCAGTGTTCATGTAGCATGGTGAAGACGGCTTACCAGGGATCATTGTCCAACTACAGTTAATGATCGCCGAACTTAGTGCTCGAAGCCTAGTCCGAATAGAACGGACGACGACGACCTAGAACATGGGAGCTTAGTCAGTGCTCATGTAGCCTAGTGAAGACGGCTTACCAGGGATCATTGTCCAACTACAGATAACGATCGCCGAATTTTGTACTCGAAGCCTAGTTCGAATAAAATTAGCGACGACGACCTAGAAAGTGGAGCTTAGTCACTGCTCATGTAGAAGACGGTTTGCCAGGTCTAGCCGTACGATTGCTCCATCCTTCCCCAGGATCATTGTCCTTCTGCAAACAATGGTCACCAAACCTTATCACTATAACACCTTGCTTGCGAATAACAGACGGCAATATGCTAGAAAATGGGAACATGGTCAGTACTAATACAGCCTGACATATGCTCGCACAAATCATAGTACTCTAGAGAGAAATGGTCGACATAACTGACCAATACCTAGCCAGCTTCAACTGCTAACTTAAGATCAATACCAAAGCTATGACCCAATACTTAAGAAAGTCAAAATGGGTCGAAGAAAGAGAAGTGTCAATACATCAGAATCTAGCATGGAAACAACAGACTGGCATAACAGCACGATAACACAAATTAGCTATGGAAAGTGTAGGTACAAAAAAATACTTGATAAACTTTCTTTAAGTCATACTTTAAAAGTTATTATTGTTTTGGAAAGCTTGCTCCAAAGGCCAAAAAGCCACTTACACCAGAAAGGACTGCGGGAGATAAAATAACATTGTCTAAAGCCGGTCTTGAGTTGCCAAATGGAGACGTAGGGTCAGAGACTTTTGCCTCGTCAATCTTCAAGAAAGCAATCTTCCTGTATCAATCAAAGTCAAGCTCCACGTGGGGACTCTCTTCTTCAATCAGTCCAAGTAGGTCTAGCCTAACACAGACAATATTAGGAGATTCTGAAGTTACACGCTGAGCCTTGTACTCCACTAAACTTGCCTCCGCTTTCGATAGTCTGTGTGAGAGCGCAACCACATGAGATTTCTCTTCTACCAATCGCTCTTTCACCGAACTAAGCTCAGCCAGTGCATCCGTAGCCCGAGCCTCAGCTTCATGAATTCGGCATCGCCCGCCGGCTACCGAATTCAAACTCAAGGCGCAAAGCAGCTAACTCAGACTCATGAGACTACACCTTGCCCGACAACCCTTTTAGCTGCTCACTTAATAGGTTTGACCTATAGAGAGCGTTCGAGTACGACCTACAAAGCTCCGCAAAAGTCTCCTCCAAAACATGAACTATACTACGAGTGTTAGGGTGTAGATTACCCTTAACAAACAACGTAAGGGAAATTTTGGGAGACACCAGCTCTACATCTAAAGCCTTCTCAACAAGAAGATTAGCCCACCGCTTAGCATCAGGCTCCAGGGGCGGGAGAGAAGAATTGTTTCCCAGGGCAACAGGCTCAACGAACCGAATATCATCAGGGCAGCATTGACCATGTCGGCATCCACCGCCTCTGAACAATTCCCTTCCAATACAACTAAAGAAGCACGAGTCTCCAGACAGACACTCTACTCCCCAGGAGCCATTTCTTTAGCAGACTGGTTGGGCCCAGACTCCGTGACCGTCAGTTCCTGCTCTAGCGGGATCAGTTTAGAGCAAGAACCAACTTTGCTTCTAGCTCGTTTTCTCTTGGGACGATCAATGAGCGGCATGGCCGCCTTCAACTCAACATGTTTCGAAGGGTATTATGAGCTTTCTCTTCCTGGATCGACCACCACCAGTCTACCTCGGCGCTGACCTAGGCACAGCAGGGCCTGCGTGGAAGTATCCGAACAATCCGCTTCGCACGACGTTGTCTGCAGCTATGACCTCCTCAACATCAATCGAAGGAAGCTCATTAAACGCATTCCTCATGATTCCTCCTCCTCAGTAAGAGTTGGAGTCATGAATTTACCTGCACAAAATAGCAACATGCTAGTTTCTGCGAAGGCACATAGAAATAAAAAATGAGGAGGGGCATTACGCTAACTGAGATTAAATTTGAAGTCTCTGATAAGCGACTGCCCGTCCACCTTGAAGTACGGGGAATTAGAAGAAGCCAGAAAACAATACTTTTGCCAAAACTTAAAGTCATCAGACAGGAAGCCCAAGCACTTCGGAGTACTCAACCAACAAACTCCATAAGCATTTGGCCGAGGAGAAGTCAGGAAATGGAGTATCCACAGAGTTAACAGGAGGCTAGCATCCTTGGCCCTGATAAGGACAATAATCAAGGTCCTGAATCCGTTAGGCACCATTTGAGCAGGGGGAATACGAAGGTATTCCAGGAAGCGCCAAATATCCTCCGAAACTAAAAAACAAAGCCCGGCCTAGAACATGCTTTTGTGTAAGGCAATGAACCCTTGCAGGGGCACCAACGGACTATGAATAACACTCAACGGGGTAAGCTCCAAGTCTTCAGGAGTTTGATAGTCCTCACGAAGCTTATCCAAATTGGACCCCTTCATGTTCTCGGTAAAAAGTATGGCAGACATAGAGCATATTTTGTCCAGGTGTAAGTCCAACCTTGTTTACCATGAAGATAAAGTTTTAACTTTTAAAAGGATTTGTAGCAAATAACACAGAGAAAAGAAAACATAAAGGAGTTAGAGGAGATACAGAAGTAAATAAACTCCCTATCGCAGAAGCAACAACTTATATAAGCAACATGTAGTCACACCCCTTTCCTTATTGAATAGTCACAAATTCATTTAATGATGTGCGCCGTTCGAGACAACGTTTCGGATTCAATCATTACAACTATACAAATTCTATCAAAATGACTTACTAGACTGATATGATGGCCCACTAACTCGGGGGTAGCTGATGATACACCAAACCGTCATATGATAATCTCGTCAACACAACAAAGCATCCCTGATTGCAGGCTCAATCCAGCAAGGCCCAGATAACAGTAAGCCCACTATTGGCAGATTCCAAAACAACGAATTGCAATGTGCCACTAAGCTCACACATCATGCGGTCATGCCCAATACTAGTAAGCCCTGATAATGCAAGTATTTGGGGGATTGACCCAAGACAGGCAAGCCAGCAGTACATCGATTCCGACTAGGAAACATATACTAGAGTATAAGTCGAGCAAGGAAACTTCCTTGCATAGACAACACTTAGAAAATGAAACCTTTTCCGGAGATCTAGGAGTACAAGTCGTGTAGGAAAACTATCTCACATGGACAACTCCCAAACATGAAAGGATCTCCAGCAAGATCTCTTTCCCTAAACTAGCCACCAAAGACCGAACAAGGACTCCTACACAATAAAAGGGAGATAAGGTCGATGAACTTAAGGTGCGCTATAAAAACCCAATTTACAGCTTTAAACCTTATCTAACTTAAGCATCGGAGTGTCATCGACCGCCACATGGTAGTCCTTGGCTCACGTGTGCTACCTGTTTAGGTCTAGGTAAGCAGCGAGGAAGGAGAACAAAAATCGACTACATCAATAGTAAATCCAAAGCTCGCAAAGAAACTATGCTCCACTGCCTTTACTATGATCCATACATGGCTTTTACGCTTGTCTACCGAAGGTTCACTTGGCTACGTTTGTTTCGTGAAAAATTATTTTTGGAATGTTTATTTTCCAAAATTAAAATATCAGTGTTTATTTCACGAAAATATATATATATATACTAGGGCTGGGCAATTTAGACTGAAAAACCGAACCAAATCGGGAACCGGCCCGATCCGAACCGGTGGGTTCGGTTTTATAATAGATTTTTAATTTTCGGTTTGGTTTTTAGGCCCGGCCCAAAATTTTCGGTCCGGTTCTCGGTTCCAGCAATCCTAAACAGTCGATTAACCGGGCCCGGCCCGAATGTTTAAATAGAGTACCAATTTGTTCCAAAGTCCAAACCAAACTATCCCCACCAACATCAAAACCCAACCCAAAGTTACCCCTCTAATATCAAAAGCTCAACCCAAACCAAATTTTAATAGCCTTTTAATAGCTGAAGAACAAGTCTGGTCCAAATCAAGTTTTGCTAAACTTCTCATTCTACACTCCTTCCAAACTGCTCTTCTTCTTCCATTCGCAGCTCCGCCTCCAAGCTCTCTCCACACCTCAACGCATCCCTCCACTCCAACTCCTTAGTGTCTCAGATCTCAATTAACCGAATTTGGATGCATAGAGCTACTCACTTTTCAACACATAGCATCAGACAGTTCAATGGGTATCTCTCCTTGTAAGTTATTAGTTGAAACAAACAAGTACTGCAAATTCCCACTTGGAAAAACAGGGAATTTACTTGAAAACTGATTGTTAGAGAGATTCACGAAGCTCAACTGATGACACCCACTGAGTTCTTTCACAATTTCGCCTGTAAATGAATTTCGAGAGAGGTCTAGATGTTGCAGAGACTCGCAAGCACCAAAAGAAGGAATTTCTCCGAAGAAATTATTCGAAGCTAGATCGAAATGTTGCAAAACTTGACAATTCAACACCGGAGCGTTACCTGAGATGTGGTTTCCTTCCAAATCCAAGTGCTTAAGCTGATAACACCCACTTGCAACGAGCCACTGAAGAACATTTTGACCAGAAATCTTGTTCCAGGACAGATCAAGAACTTGTAAATCCATCTTTAACCCACCGTAATCACGTCTTCCAATCGAAAACATGAGCGAATTCCTCGACAAGTTGAGTGATGTCAAGCTCTTACAAGAAGCCAAAGTTGGTACATCCTAAATCGAATCGGACAAAGCATTGTGAGACAAATCCAGCTCGGTTAGCATTGGGCTACACTTGGAAGGGGTGAGATTTCGGGTGAGGTTGGTCGATGCGAGAGACAATCTCTCTAAACTCTTCAAACTTAGAAGAAACTGAGAAACCAAGCGAAAATCAACATGAATAGGTGAGTTTTGAAGCTCCATGAATAGGTTTGAGATGGTTTTAGGGTTTTTGTACTGCCATAAAAGGTAGAAAGAAAGATAGCTTGTGAGGTGTTTGTTGTTATTGTGTGTTTGAGTGAGAGACATAGTTGGAGAAATCAGAAATGGTGGATGGGAGTGAAAAAGACGAATGTGGAGTTCTTTGTTTTCTTTTGTGATGGAGAGGGAGGAGAAGGGAGAGAAACAAAAAAAATCTAGGTTGAAAGATATTGGACCGAGACTGGCCCGACCCGACCCGAAAATTTGATTAATCGGCCTTATTTGGTCCGGTCTCGGTTCTCAAATTTCAGTTTTCAAAAATTCGGTCTGGGCTTCGATTTTAGATTTTCGGGCCGGTTACCCAGACCTGCCCAGTCCTAATATATACTATCACAGTCTTACACGTGGCATAGATCAACCCTAACAAAAAAAAAGGCTTCATCAAAGTCCCAAGCTGACCCATACTCAAACTATTGTTCAA
Source organism: Berberis vulgaris (assembly GCA_963556465.1). NCBI lineage: Eukaryota > Viridiplantae > Streptophyta > Magnoliopsida > Ranunculales > Berberidaceae > Berberis > Berberis vulgaris. Next base: position 66,952,731 of record OY747132.1, read on the forward strand.
CCCATAAGTCAGGCGCCCAAGACCAAGTCACGCCAGACCTTGGAGCTTGGCCCAAGACAATAAGGCCCGAACACAAATCTCTGAGTTGTCATAGGCCCGATACCCATTTGCACAAATCAGATCCTGGGTCTCGAAGCCATGTACCGAATAAACTCAATCATGCACAGGTAAGATCCTGGGTGAGATCTCCTCTCTTGATCACGCCCTCGATAATTGGGACAATTGAGGAGGAAACATTCGTTATAAAATGTGAACGAAGGGAATAAGAAAGGTACGCCTACACATTGCTAATTACAACTATTCTTCATTTTTCCTTGCACCATCGCCTGACTTAAGTGTTGAAGTGCCTTTGGCCACCACAACGACAGTCTTTGGCTCACCGTTGTTCACTTTGCAGGATTGAAATCGGCAAGGACAAATTTGGACGCATCAAATTGGTGTCGTCCGTGGGGAGAACAACAAGTTTTACTTAAAGCAAACATGTAAACTCTTTCTAATTAGAAGAGCACCGAGACCTGGTCACCAACACCAGATCTTGAGCATTCAACAACAAAGTCTATCAGACAACCCTCTGGTCAGGGAAGCCCAACCATAGGGCCTTGTCTATCCAATCGAGGAAGACAAGCAACCACACGGCCCAGGCACTGAGGCATTCACGGCTAACCCCTGCATAGATCAGATCTTGCTCCACATGGATCATCTAGCGCGGGTGGTAGAAAGACTCTTCTTATCCTGCTCCACAGAGATCAGATCCTGCAAATATTTGATCATTGGATATTATTTTCCATTAAACAACCAAACAACATGATTTTTTTTCAGGAAAATTAAAATTCTTGAAGTTCTTTTTTCCAGAATCTTTATTTTCCTGCAATATTTATTTTTCGTGAATCAATACTATTTGGTTTGCTTTTACAAGGAAGATTTTCTTTTGAAACAACACATTCATGGGCTAGTAGTCCCAGGCCCAGGCTCAGGTTGGGCTTTAAGGCCAGTTGGGCAATAAGCCCATTTATATTATGTCTTCCTTCTTATTGCGTTTCTGTAATCGGATCGGATCGGATCGGATCGGATCGAATTGTATACACAGTTTCAGCTGTTCTTGAAGATTTTAGGGTTATCCGTTCTCTCGTACAAAACACTTTGGAAACTCACTCCTCTCTTTTGCGTTTAAGGGACTCTTCATCTTCATCAAGTAAGTTACTTCCAACATCTTCAATCAATTCATCAAAATTTTACATTTCGATCGATCGATCGATGAAGAAACTGCTTATTGGGGTTTTCAAATGTTTCTTCAGAAATGGTCGATTCGTTCTACCCATTTCTTCAATTGAGGTTCTATTGTTCTAACCCACTACACTCAATTTCACATTTTTCTGAGTCTTTTAAGGTTCATGTTATATGCACTCAAGACTGTTTGACGAAGTTCCACAAAGAAATTTTATGACTTGAATTGTTGACAGCCCGCACCCCATTGCAGTCTTTCTGTTTTTAACACTGTTTAAAACAGATGGGGTTTGAATATTATTGAAAATTTGCGTATTAGGTCGAAATTCGTGATTTGGTAATTTGGGAATTTAAATTGAACAATGACATCTAAGAACACTATTGTACTTCAAGGCTTCTGATTCAGAGGCTTTCTCAAGCTTGATAAATGAAAAAAAAAAAAGATTTTGACACTTGATCAATTTTATTTGCAGAAAACCGCACCTTAGTATCGGTGGTTCCCATGAATAAGATCATAGAGTTTGGAAGGAAAGCTATGTTCTATGTGAGGGTTCTTTCCGGATATGAAGAGAGACGAATCAGATCATATAGATTACAGCTTCAACAACGACTCCAAGAAGTAATTTTTTTTTTCCAAAATATCTTAACCTGTATCCTGTACTACATTGATAAATAAGTTAAACCTATGTAACTCATATTATCTATTGCCCTAGAACTTTATCTGTCTTAAGTGCTTGAGTGGTTCAATTAGGGTGCAACTATGCATATCAAATGAATTATGGAATAATATGAGTGGATCGACACATGCAATGGCACTCTTAATATTAGTACTAGACTTTTCAAAGCCTTGAAACTTAAGGTTTGTTTAGTTTAAAAGGAAAATTTTTGTCCCTAGAAAATTTGCTAAGAGTAAGATGGGAGAGGAAGTAAAAATTTGCTAAAAAGTAAGATGGAGAGGAGGTAAAGAGGGAAAAAGAGCAAAGAATGAAGACGGTTTTCGAAGACGTTCATCCTCTTGTTATTTTACAAAATTGTGGAAAATGTTTTCTTGGGGGAGCTAAGAACGTGTATTCCAAAATGCATAGTTATCTTCATCCTCAAGGTGAAGAAAATTTTCCTCATGAAGTGAATTTGGAGATTTGAGGTTGAAACTAATTCCATTTAGTGACAAATTATAGCTAATAAGTATGGAGCTAGTCACCACCTTGATTTTGTATGTGGAAGGGCACATGAAATCAAAACATGTCTTCTGGGCTGCATCTCATTTGAGGTTCACAATGGAGAAGTGATGTAGAACATCTTGGAGAATATCTATTTGTGAGTTTGACCAGGTCAACACAGTTTGACTAAGTCAGTCTTTTCATGTCAATGATCCAGCCATGGTCTAAATATAATTCCAAGCAATTTTTCTTTTCAGGTCTAAATTAAATAGTACTAAGAAATTTGATATTTTTAGTTTATTTCTATTTTAGACTGATTTTCGTTTTTTATATTTTATGGCTTATTTAGAAGTGTCCAAATAGAGTTCAAACAGTTTTAGGAAGTCTTTGTTATAGTCTAGGTACCTTTGGAAAGTTATTTTCCATGTTTTAGTAGGTTTCTAGTTTGTATTAGTGGAGTTATCTATATAAGGAGCTCCTAGTACAAATTTTAGACAATCAATGAATGAATCAATTAACAATCAAATCAATCATTTAATTTATTTTCTGAATTCCAACAATAATTTAGTTCTCACATCTCAGATTTTTCGAGTTTGTGATTTTATTTTACGCTTCTACTACGTTAAGTGGTAATCAGAGCTTGGTTTGAGAGCCTACTATCAACATGGTTGAAGGATCTACCCTACATATCGAGGATGTTGATGCACAACTCAAAAACTTCGATGATCAACTTGATCAAAGGTTTAAAGCGATGGAAGATCGATTTAAGGCGATGCTTTTCATTGAGTTTGAAAAGGGATGGAAATAAGGGCAATGATGCATTAGTTCCTGAAAAATTATAGGTGTCTCCCCTCCTTTCTAACATCCCTCCACCACCCCATCACAATATTCGATGATCAACTTGATCAAAGGTTTAAAGCGATGGAAGATCGGTTTAAGGCGATGTTTTTCATTGAGTTTGAAAAGGGATGGAAATAAGGGCAATGATGCATTAGTTCCTGAAAAATTATAGGTATCTCCCCTCCTTTCTAACATCCCTCCACCACCCCATCACAATATGAATCTTCCTCCACAACCCCACCTCACAACACCCAACACCCTCCACTTTTTCGTATAGTAGTACCTCAAATCATAATGCTATAATAACACCTTTTGCGCCAATTGATGTTGATGCATACTATGTGCATATTGCCTATAATCTTACCCAATCCCACCCTAATTTAGAAAACCAAAAACCTCAACAACTTTTTGTACACAAATAAACCTGAATTTTTCTCACCCGCACCAAAATTTTGACAATCAAAACCATATTTATGGAAATTGAAAGCTACCTCCCAACTACCACCCTCACTATGGTCCCATTCATCCGCGTTACAATGATTCTTATGACCCATATGATGATTATGAAGATTTTAAACGCGTCTTCCTTCCTAAAATCATGGTCACACCAACAATAATAATGAGTATCGTCACAAAGCGAAAATTCCTGACTTTAATGGTCCAAAGCATACTGAGGTTATCTTAAATTGTTTATATTGTTGATCGTTTCTTTGACTATATGGGAGTTCAAGAAGGTCGAGCTTGTTGCTTTCAAGCTTATGGGTGTTGCATCTCCGTGGTGAGATAATCTTCAAAGAGATCGAACTCGTCAATACCTTCGTCCCATCCGATCTTGGCCCCCCATATGAAGTAGCTCTTAGAGAAGAGGTTCAGCTCAACTATATTCAAACTCTTTTTGTCAATTTGTGTAATTGTCGATGTCGACAAGAAAATCACTCAATGCAAGATGTTGTGACCGAATTTACGCGTTTGCTTTCACTTAACGAGTTAATGGAGTCTGAAGATCACGCTATTGGAAGGTTTGTTAATGGTCTCCACAGAAAAATTTAGGAAAGAATGGCTACACATCAACACACATCCCTTCATGGTGCCATTAACACTGTTATGAAAATTGAATCCTTTATGTTGGATACCAAACACTCGTATTCCACCAAAAAACCCTTTTATTCCCCTTCCAACCACAATAATTATTGCGCCCCCAATCAGTCCCATTATACCCCATTTCCCGTTATTGAAAACACTCAATACGATGCCCAATCTATCCCAAATACACCATATACCTAGAAAACTAACAACTTTCCCAACAAAAACAACACTCATCCCGCCACTTCTCAGCCTACAAACACTCAAAGCACTAAGCCCAATCCCTTGTAACCCAAACCTCAAAATGCTTATGCCCGTCCTAAACAAGATATGTGCCTCAAGTGTGGCAAATTTGAACACTCTTCAGATGTGTGTAGCGGTAATAAAGGTTTTTATGGCTGAAGTCGAACCTGATTTCTATGATCCGATGAATTTGATGATGTTTACCATGAGGAATATGATGCTGATGATGGAGATTATTGACACCTCTCTTGCTTGTGTTACTCGGAACTTGTTTTTCGTGCAACATGGTAAGACACCCCAAAGGCACACCTTGTTTCGCTCTTCATATTGGGTAAAAGGGAATTTTTTGAGTTTATCATTGACGGTAGTAGTGAGACCATTGTTTCCTCTCGTATGGTTGACGAGTTCCAGCTTGCTTCTCAACCACACCCTAGGCATTACTCCATTGGTTGGTGTAATCAGAGATTAAGAGAATACTCTTTTTCATGTATTGTATTGAAAATATAGCATGTATTTATATACAAACTATTGAGACTATTCTAGGAAACTATATCAATTTAGGATCTCTACAATTAACCTAATTGACAGCTATATACACACACTGTAACACTCCCCCTCAAGCTGGAGCATAAATGTTAATCATGCCCAGCTTGTTACAAAGATAGTCAACCCGAACCCCATTTAAAGCTTTCGTGAAGATGTCCCCTAGTTGTTCTCCAGTTTTCACATATCCTGTAGAAATCAAGCCTTGTTGAATTTTCTCACGAATAAAATGACAATAAATTTCAATGTGCTTAGTCTGTTCATGAAACACAGGATTAGAAGCAATATGAAGAGCAGCTTGGTTATCACACCACAATTTCGCTGGTACTGTAGCTTTAAGTCCTACTTCAGTCAAGAGTTGATATATCCACATTATCTCACACACAGACTGTGCCATAGCCCTATATTCAGACTCTGCACTGGATCGTGACACAACGGTTTGCTTCTTACTCTTCCATGAGACCAAATTCCCGCCAACAAAGATACAATAACCTGAAGTGGATCTTCTATCCATTTTGGAACCTGCCCAATCAGCATCTGAGAAACATTCAATATGAGTGTGCCCGTGATTTTCATACACGATACCTCGTCCTGGTGCTCCTTTCAAGTAACCCAAAATTTGCTTTAACGCTGCCCAATGATGAATTGTCAGAGATGACAGAAACTGACTGAGTATGCAATATCTGGACGAGTCACGGTTAGGTAATTCAACTTCCCAACCAACCTTCGATATCTTTCAGGATCTTCAAATGGTTCCCCATCACCGGTAAGTTGCACATTTGGAGTCATTGGAGCACTACAAGGCTTTGCTCCCAATTTACCTGTCTCAGTTAATAAGTCAAGAACATATTTTCTCTGAGATAGAAAGATACCTCGTTTACTCCGAGTGACCTCAACTCCTAAGAAATACTTTAACACCCCCAAATCCTTCGTGTGAAACTGAGTATGAAGGAAAGATTTAAGAGATGAGATTCCTCTAGTATCATTCCCAGTAATTATAATGTCATCCACATACACAACTAACAGAATGATACCAGCTGCTGATCGTTTGTAGAATACAGAATGGTCAGACTTGCTTTTCATCATACCAAATTTCTCAACAGCCTGACTAAACTTTCCAAACCAAGCACGAGGACTCTCTTTCAAACCATATAAAGATTTTCGAAGACGACAAACTCGCCCTGACTCCCCCAGAGCAACAAAACCAGGAGGTTGCGCCATATACACCTCCTCCTGAAGATCGCCATGAAGAAAAACATTCTTGATATCAAGCTGATGTAAAGGCCAATGATGGGAAGCTGCCATGGAAATAAATAACCGAACAGAGGTCAACTTTGCAACAGGAGAGAAAGTGTCAGAGTAATCCACCCCATAGGTTTGAGCATAGCCCTTAGCGACAAGACGAGCTTTCAATCGGGCAACTGACCCATCCGGATTGACCTTAACTGCGAAGACCCATTTGCAACCTATAGCCCTTTTTCCTGAAGGTAAATCGACCAAGTCCCAAGTACCATTGTCATCTAAAGCATTCATCTCCTCTATCATTGCATTATGCCAACCAGGATGAGATATGGCTTCACGAACAGTTTTAGGAATAGAGGTAGAATCAAGGGAAGCAATAAAAGAACAAGAGGAAGACGACAAGTTATTATAAGAAACAAATGAAGAAATAGGATAAGCACACTGGCGTTTACCTTTGCGTAATGCAATAGGAAGATCATTGCTCGGGACTGGATCTGATGACGAAGGAGCAGGTGCAGGACATGAATCAAGAGGTTGACGCCTGGAGTAAACCTGAATAATAGGAGGCTTGACTGGAGCTGGTTCCGAGACAGGAGCTGGTGCGGAGACAGGTGCTGAGGATGTGATAGAATAGACCAACAAATCATCATCCTCCCCCTGGCGAGTTGGAATGGGCGAAGACGGAAAATAAGGTGTGTCTTCCAGGAAGGTAACATCAATTGAGACCAGATATTTGTTAAGATTGGGACAATAACACCGATAACCTTTCTGAAGACGAGAATAACCAAGGAAGACACATTTCAAAGACTTGGGATCTAATTTAGTGACATGCGGACGAACATCCCGAACAAAACAAGTGCTACCAAATATCTTCGGGTCAACAGGAAACAATGACTTATTGGGAAAAAGGATTTTATAAGGTATCTCACCATGAAGAACAGAGGATGGCATGCGATTAATGAGAAAACAAGCTGTAGACACTGCATCGGCCCAAAAAGGTTTAGGAACATGCATTTGAAATAAGAGAGCTCGTGCTGTTTCAAGAAGATGTCTGTTTTTACGTTCTGCCACACCATTTTGGATGGGGTATCAACACATGAAGTTTCATGAAGTATGTCATTCTGAGTCATATAAGACTGAAATAAAGCTTGTGTATATTCTTTAGCGTTATCACTTCGCAAGGTTCGAATGGAAACATTAAATTGAGTTTTAATTTCAGCACAAAACGCACAAAACAGAGAAAACAACTCAGATCGTTTTTTCATCAAATATAACCAAGTAACACGAGAATAATCATCCACAAATGTAACAAAATACCTAAATCCAGTTTTAGACAAAATAGGACAAGGACCCCAAACATCAGAATGAACTAATTCAAAAAGAACACTAGCACGTTTATTGACTCTAGGACTCGAACTAAGACGATGATGTTTTGCAAACTGACATGACTCACAATTTAATGAAAACACCTTATTATATTGAGGACAAAGCTTTTTGAGTAGAGGGAGAGACGGATGACCCAACCCCAACCTACAATGAGCCTCGAAAGGAGACGTGACACTGGAGCAAGCAATAGAACTCGGTACTGATGTATCAAGAATGTAGAGGCCTCCAGACTCATGTCCTTTATCAATAATCTTCTTCGTCATAAGATCCTGAAATAAACAATGATCAGGGTAAAATGAGACACAACAGTTAAGATGACGAGTAAGTTGGCTTACAGAGAGCAAATTAAAGGATAAATTAGGTAAATGTAAGACAGAGGACAGAGATAGCGAGGGGGTAGGATTGATGGTGCCAGACCCGCGAACACAAGATGGTGACCCATCGGCTAAAGTGACGGTAGAAGTAAAAGCATTGGATTGAAAAGAAGAAAATATACTAGAATTACCTGTCATATGATCTGTGGCACCAGAATCAATGACCCACTTGGAGGATGATGAAAAAAGACAAACATCGGGTTTACCTGAATCGGCAATAGCTGTGACAGAAGGAGATGAAGACTTGAGTGATTCCTGATACTTTGAGAACTTGGCAAATTCATCAGCAGAGATAAGGACTGATTTGTCAGAGGCATCAGAAGTGATCGCAACATGAGCTGAGTGTTTTTGCCGGTTTTTAAACTGTAGCTTTCTACATTCAAACTTGGTATGGCCCGGCTTCTTACAATAGTTGCAAATAATACTTTCAGAATCCGGCGTGCGAGTTTCAAACCCTTGGGAGCTGCCCCCTTTGTGTCCACTGTGATTAGACGGTCTCCCAGGCGCATAGCTGTTATTTCGACTTATCAAAGCACCACTAAGCGGAACAGTGGGAGTACTCTCGGTGCGGAGAACACGACTAAAGACATCTTGTAAAGAGGAGATATCAGACCCAGAAAGAATTTGTGCCTTAGCAGAATCAAATTCAGGAGAAAGCCCTGCTAGAAAACTCATGATAGCCATTTACTCCCGTTGGCGTTGTTGAACCTTCACATCAGGGCTAAATGGCAGCAACATATTAAGCTCCTCATACGTTTTCTTAAATGCCATAAAGTAGTTGATAAGGGACTGATCTTGTTTTTCCACACGGTAGAATGCTTGGCAAACCTCATACATGCGAGAGAGATTCTCTTTCCCAGAGTACAAAAATTCCAAATAATCCATTAGTTCTTTAACAAATTCACAATGATTGATCAAGCCAATTACCTCACTATCAATAGAATTTCGAATCTGAAGGAACAAGCGAGCATCTTCCCTGAGCCAGGTCTGCCGTGAATCCTCAGGAGGATCATTAGTCAAATGGTCATCTTTGTCAATACTTCGCAAATAAAGACGAACAGTCTTACTCCAGTCGTGATAATTCGAACCATTTAACTTATGGTCCGTAATTTTAGACATCACAAGAATCAGATCAGATACAACTACGGACTTTGTCTCAGCCATAACAGGTCAAATAGGTCAGAACTCGGAATTAAAACCTCCAAAATCAAATTTTACAAAGGGGGTTGTCAGAAATCGTGCAAAATCTCCCCCAAATCAAGAGAAATCAGTCTGGATCAAGAGAAATCTCCCCCAAATCAAGAGAAATCAAGAGGATGGATCGACTGGAAGAGCAGCTTCGATCAACTGGATCGACTGGAAGCGTAGATCGACTGGAAGAGTCGACTGGAAGCAGACAAGCAGAGGATGGATCGACTGGAAGCGTCGACTGGCAGAGTCGATCGACTGGAAGCGTCGACTGGAAGAGTCGATCGGTGACTGGAAGGGTCGAACGGCGGCTGGAAGGGTCGATCGACGTCGAACGAAGGCTGGAAGGGTCGATCGACTTCGATCGATGGCTGAAAGAGTCTATCGACTTCAATCGGTGACTGGAGGGTCGAAGTCGACGCCTGTTGGAGGGTCGAACGGCTTCTAGGAGGGTCGAAAGACGCATGTGAGAGTCGATCTGTTGCTGGGAAGGTCGAACGGTCTTTGACCGGTGCCTGGGAAGATAGATCGGTGGCCTGGGAGTTCGAACTGCGGTGAGAACCAAACTTCAAACTTCGAATATTAAGCCCTAACGTCAAACTTCAAATCTTAATCTCAAACCCTAAGTGGCTCTAATACCATGTAATCAGAGATTAAGAGAATACTCTTTTTCATGTATTGTATTGAGAATATAGCATGTATTTATATACAAACTATTGAGGCTATTCTAGGAAACTATATCAATTTAGGATCTCTACAATTAACCTAATTGACAGCTATATACACACACTGTAACAGTTGGATTGATGAGGATAGCAAGAAACCACTTACTCTTCAATGTGTTGTTCCTCTCACCATTGGTCCTTACAAATACTCTGTCACATGTGATGTTGTTAACATGCGAGCTTGCCACTTGTTGCTTGGTCGCCCATGGCTTTATTATGGATGTTACTTATCAGGGCAAAGCAAATACCAATTTTTTTTTTTTTGTTTATCAAAGATTGTGGCAAGATTAATTTGCACCCAACCAAGGTCAAACCGAAGCCTTTTCTGCCCGATCCCCTATTATCAAGGTGTTTGAGGAATGAGAGAAGAGGAGAATGGGAAAGAGAACAGAGAACGTGAATAACAAAATTTTGACAATCCAATGGAAGAAGCGCCTCCTCAACCTGACCTTATTAAACCACCACCTAGGCATGGAAATTTAGCTCAATCCGATGGGTACCCGCAACGAACTTTCGTCTCCGATTGTCATCCACAATTGCTCACTTTCGTCTCCGATTGTCATCCACAGGTGCTCCTTCCGAACTTTGTCACTGTTGTTGGGGGTAGGATGAAGGTTAAAATGAGTGAGCCTCTCTTGATCATCATGGTTGGCAACAGTCTATTTGAAGGGTTTCGTCAATGTCTAACTTGTAACCAGACGGTTCTAAGGGGCGATCTCGGGTCAGACCTGTGGTTCGGGTCTACCCGGACCCGAGGAACCATAAGAGGTTCCAGTTTGGTTTTGGTTCCTCTAATATTTCACGGTTTGGTTTTGGATTCGACACACCTAGACTTAACTTGAACCGTTGCCATGCCTACCACCACGCCAAAACTAGATCCTATTTTAGACGTCCTTCCCGTTCCTAAACCAAAAATCACCTTGCCCATCAAATTCCCTAAGCCTTCATACCATTTTTGTGCACTTTCTAATCCATTATTTTTTCATAGATTTTCTTCATGGCCTTTCTACAAAGAAGATGAGGATATTATTCAAACTCATGTTAACCAAAACTTGAGGACGACATTGTTGAAAAAAGAGGTGAATATGAGATATAGCTTTGAAGACCCATATGTGAGATATTGTGAAAGGTTTGATGCTCAGACTGTGTTTTTTAAATTATTGATTGAACGTGCTAATACCAATTCGCAAATTTTGAAGAAAAGGTTTCACAAGTTCTTGATATTTTTCAAAGAATAATTTTTTTTTTTTTTTTTTTTGCAAACGTCGTTGAAAATTCGAAGTGCTTTGTCCATCACATCTTGCCACAATGATGCACTTGTTGTACCGAAGCATAATATGAGGGCGAGTTATTACAAAGAAGAGGAGACTGATGTAGAACATCTTGGATAATATTTATTTGTGAGTTTGACCAAGACGACCCAATTTGACCAAGTCAGTCTTTTCATGTCAATGGTCCAGTCATGGTCTAAATTTAATTCCAAGCAATTTCCTTATCTAATAAAATAGTATTATGAAATATGATATTTTATAGTTATTTTTAATTTTAGACCAATTCCCGTTTTCATATTTTATGGCTTATTTAGAAGTCTTTAGAAGTGCCCAAATAGAGTCCAAACAGTCTTACGAAGTCCTTATTATAGTCGAGGTACCTTTGAAAAGTTATTTTTTCATGTTTTAGTAAGTTTTTAGTTTGTTTTAGTGGAGTTATTTATATAAGGAGCTTATAGTATGAATTTTAGACAATCAATGAATAAATCAATTGACAATCAATTTCAATTTATTTTCTAAATTCCTGTAATAATTTGGCTCACATCTCATATTTTATGAGTTTGTGATTTTATTTTACACTTCTGCTACGTTAGAAAGAGTCAAATTTCTGGGCTCATAAATTGTTAAGGGAATTCCCCAGTTCTTGCTATCTGCAATGTTGTTATCCAAGCTTGGAAAAGTTGAGGAGTTTTGGGACAGTAGCTCACATGGTTGTAATTTTCAGCTTAGAAAGAATTTTGATGATTGGGAAATCCTTCAAATGGCTGATGTGATTGCTATGATTGCTATTATTGAAAATGTTTATCTGGATGAGCTATGAAGAACAAGACAAATGGTTTTGGAATCGGAAGGATTCTGATTACACTGTTAAGGAATGGTACAAGTCATTGGCTTCCATCCCAGTCTTCTGCCTTACCCCTTGCACCACTTTCTTCTTTAGACAGTGCTTTATGGTAGAATTCTAACTTGGATAATTTAAACAAGAGACACTTGGTCCTCCGCTGTCTCTCTCTTTTTTCTTGTATTTCTTGTATTGATTCTTATAATCGATATAATATACTCTAGTGTATATGTGAATGTGTCATTCGTTTATGATATGTCTAGATGCCTTTTTGTTAGATACACTTAAATAAGTTTATTACACTAGTTTATTCTTAATATTGTTCATGATACAAATCTTGGTGTAACCATCACCTCAAATCTCTCGTGGCCAAGCGCCCTTCCAGCACAACACCTCCCCTTTTCAAAGAGTTAGGGTGTAAATTTATTCCAGAAGAACAAACAACCCCTACTGGGTTCCCAAGCACTAGGCTCTGACCGCGTGATTTCATTTTTCTTTTAAAAATAAGACCTTAAGTCCCTCATTTGCACTAATATGCACTCTATAGGACAACCTACTAATTTTTCCAATTCAAGTCTTTGAAACTGCATATATTTTGCATTGTGCAAAACACATTTTTAATTTATAGTTGTCCACTACTTCCTTTTTGCTAAATTTTTGGGAAAGTTAAAGATCAACATCAGACATGTCAAAGTTTCAGCCTATTTTGACATGCGTGCTTCGAGATCCATGCTAAGTGGAATAAAAGACATTTCTCCATTAATATCATGAAGCGATCGAGGGCCACCTTTGGCGCAACACAGGTACGTCGGCTAATGCCCATTGTCACAAACCATCTAAGAAGGGGGTCCTTAAACACACAAAAACTGTTTATCAAGTTATTTAATTGCGTGGACCTAAACACGTATCTTGAGAAGCAGGTGTCAAAATAAGCTAAAACTTTAACATGCTTCTATTGGTAATCTATGATTTTCTTGAAACTTTTAGCTCAAAAAAGGTAAAATTAAAAAAAAAAAAAAGTTTGCTAGAGTCTTGAAACATAAAATTATAAAAGGGTGTCGTGGTCGTTATGAATTAAGAATTTGAGGGACTCCAAGCCCAATCCCCTTTTTTTAGGGATGATGGATGAGGGGATGGTTGGATCCTTCACGTTAGTAGACCTTTAAGGGATGGGAGTCGGAAGAGTAGGGAAACTTAATGGAGAATCTTGAATTGATGATTCCTTCTAATGGTGACGATTGACGACGAGTGGAAGATTATTGTAAGGCCTTAGCTCTATAGGGCCGTCCTTTCAACATTGACATCCCATTGGCTGGCACACATCTTTCCCTTCTATGCAATATGCCGTATACATGCATTGAGCATCCGAGAAGTATGTTCCCAAATACTTCAAGCCAAAATATATTTGTTAATGACAATACTGAGTGTAGCAAGCCTATGTGGCAGCTCATGAATCCTGACTTGTGAAATATGATAGTAGTTGTTATATATTAAAAAAAAACCCTTACCATTGTAACTGACTTTAGTTTGTGGTACTTTGCCAGCAACTTGCACATTAACACAGTCTGCTATCTTTACCCTTCAATCTTTATCGGAGTGATGGCCAGTGGGACAACAAATTTCCGAACTTGTTGGGCTGTTAAGGGAGTTTTAGGACGTGTAAATATGAAGATTTACAAATACAAGCTAAGTTGTTGGCCTATTGGTGGATGCTCTTAAATGATGAAAACTGTTAATTATGAAAGTTATTGGCCTAACATGGGGGTTCTTACCATAATGGAAATTGACAACTGTCAATAATGTTATTTTTTTTCAAAAAGTTAGGATAATGTTTGGAATTGTCTGGGAACTCCAGTTAATGATTTGGATTCCCATGCAAACTATCATGTACATATATCTCTTTTACGCTCCATATTTATGCTTCACTTGAATATTAAATTATCCTTCACATAAAGATGACAATCTGTCTCCCATATTTTAACAAATAACCATTATTAAAGTTTTAAGAAACATGTCTACTTTGCCTCTGAAACTTGATTTCATGAATCTTATTACTTTTATGTCTTGATTCTAGCATTTGATCCCAATTTCAGCATTTGCATGTTAAGTTCTATTAGTACATCAGTTGGTGCTGTTGATGTATGTATGGATCATTTTTATCATCATCTTTAGTCAGGCACAAGAAAGGAAGATGGCCTTGAGAAAGATCCCAGAACAAACTATTTTATCAGAGGTACGCCGCATGGTTGAGGAGATGCAAACACTGAACCGGAAGCTAGAAGAAACAGTAAGTTTTATTTTCACTGTCAGTTAGTGAATCAAGATTTATGGATTATGAATATATGATAACAAAGACATGGTCACAAATCTTATGCTCACCTAGCTACTCATTTTATTAAAGACGTGCTTGCCTGGGGGTAAAGCCATAATTTATAGCACTCACATAATGATTGATAAATGCAGTATTGTCAAAAATCGGTTGAATCACACGATTTTGAGTCGAATCAGGCCCTCAGCGATTGAATTGGGATTTCTGAAACAACCAAATCACACTTCACGGGGCACAGTAGCAGACGGTTACCTGATTGCGCATTTGTGACATTTTTTTGTAGAGTAGAGGCGGCGGACTTTCAGTTTCTTAAAACTTGGAAAATCTTTTAGGTTTCTGCTTAATGTATTGGGCTCTGAAAGGCCAAGATACCCAAATTTTAACTAGTATTTGGTTGGGCTGTTAACTTTTAATCCTTTCCAGTTGAGATTGGGTCAACACTTCATGGGGCACAGTAGCAGACGGTTACCTGATTGCGCATTTCTGACATTTTTTTGTAGAGTAGATGCGGCGGACTTTCAGTTTCTTAAAACTTGGAAAATCTTTTAGGTTTCAGCTTAACGTATTGGGCTCTGAAATTTGGCTGAGATGCTCAAATTTTAACAAGTATTTGGTTGGGCTTTTAACTTTTAATCCTTTCCAGTAGATTGGGTCAACACAATAAAGCCATGTTGACCTTGAAAAATATAATACTTATTTGAACCTATAATGGTTTTTAGTCTGAGCATTATAAAAAATATTTATGTTGGCCAACTATAAATTTTCTCCAAATATATTTAGGGTGAAATAATTTTTTATGTTGTACTTTGAATCTTACGATTTACAATCTGAATCCTGATTCGATTTTTCAAATGGCCATACAATTTTAGAGTGAATTTACGCTTTGACAATGTTGCAAACATGGGCGGACCTACTAAGGGGTGAGGGGGGGCAGCTGCCCCCCTCAACTTTTAAAATATTTTTAGTGTATATATTTTAGTCTTAAAAAAATCGATTATATAATGTAGAATACAATATGACAATTGTTTATGCAAATGTTCAAACAAGTCTTTGTTGGTGAAGTGGTTGGAGGTTTATCATTTTTTGTAAAATACCTGAGTTCGAAACTCTTCAAGTGCATTTTTTTTATTTTATTTTCAATGCAATTTTATTAGTAATTGCAAACATTAAAAAATGTTTAGTTTAATAAAAATTTATTAACATTAAATAAATGAATTTTTTTCGCAAGTAATATAAAACCTCTAACAAAAAAATATTTAAAATTAATATCTAAAATAATAACGATAGAATTCAATGAAAATATATACCATCAGCCAACTCGTATAAAATTTGAGTTTCATATAAACTATTTTTTCTTTGAAATTGTATTATGATCATATTAGGTTCGCAAATTTCAAATTTTTTTTAGCTTCACATATAACTTATCCTAATTATTTTGTGATTCTCAATTCTAGACAGCCAGGCTTTATAGCCACTTTTTGGTCAGGTTTTAAGTTTTTTACACTTCTATCCCTTCTATAGATAATGTTTGTGGTTGTATTTTAAAGAGAATGGGTAAAGGTGTAAAAATGCTTTAGCTTGGCCAAAAAATGGCTTTAAAGTCTGGCTGCCTAGACAAATTTTTTTGTGATATTAGTTATATATTCTAGTTATTATGCTTGTTTGCTCTTTGCTAAGGTTATCAATAGTGACCTTATTTTGGCTTAAAATATACTACACTTGGATCCAATTTGATATATGCATTGTATTTTTTATTGTTGAATTTTTTTATTAGTTACTAGCTTCAGTAGAAAAAAAATTTGGCTTTACCTTTGATAACTACTATTATCAACTAATAAGTATTTTTCATTTCGCCCCCCCTCGACTAAAATCCTGGGTCCGCCCCTGGTTGCAAATATGTATGTAGATTCCACGAGCTTGGTCTCAAGATTGCTGATATCATTAAGAACAAAATCCTTGCTGATATCTTTCTTTTGCTCTCCCAAAGTATTAATCATAAATAAACAAATGAAAAAAATGGAGGGGGGGTAGATTTTTAGTTATAATTCAAACTACTTGAATTGCCTTGACTACCTGCGTTATACTATAATTAAAAAGTCAATGAGTGGCTAAAGGTGAAGTGCTAACCGTTGACTGGGCGTCACCTTTTTCTTTTTTTGGCCCACTTTGCTCATTAAACACTCCCTACTCGACTTTTTAGTTCTGTTTGGTTGTTCAATGATTACTATCCAAAATCTTGGCCATGGTTGAAATGTAATAAGATAATGATTACCATCCTGTGTGTGACTGGTGTTCACTCTCTTGCAAGTGACTGGTGTTTCCATCCCACTTGGCTTCTCCATTGAAGATTGGGTGCAACAATGGGTGAAGCAGCAGTTGCTCATAGCTTCAATGAGTGCTATTGGAAGAGCTAATACTGGGATTTTCAAATTCAGAGCGGAGATAATGGAGTCTATCAGCTTGGTGAGCTCAATTAAGCAGTGTGTGTGGCTGTGGAGCATCAATTGGGAATAGATTCAAGGTTCAGTTGGGCTGGAATCTTGTGAAATTAGCTACATTTGCACCTTTTCTTTGTATCTGTTTGGTTTTGAGCTCTGTCTAGTTACCTCCCTTGAGATTTATCAATGGATCTTCTCACAATTGCCAGTTTTTTACTCCTATAACAATTAGTGTTCTCTTTCTTGGGACTTGGCTATTACCAGTTTTTTAATCCTCTAATGGTGTTTCTCTTACTTGGCTCCAAGAAGAGGTGTTTAAAGATGAACAAAATGATTGAGCTCCTAAACCTCCTTCAACTGGTGATTATCGGAGAGGGGGATGATAAATCCAATGCATCCTGTCAAAGTCTTCATCTGTTACTACCACTACCCCTATTTACTATTATTCATACCCAATTCTCTTTCTCTGGGAGCCATCATTTAGAGGAAGCAAACTCCTCCTGGACATAACTTTTTCCCTTTGGACCCGGGCCCAATGGAAAGATTCTTATTCTTGATACTATAGCTAAAAGATGTGCTCTCTGTGAACGGGATACAGAATCCATCTCCCACCTCTTTCTCCTTTGCCTTTGCAACTTGAGTTTGGGCTGCTAGAGGAAGTGATTCTAGATGGTTGTTCATCCCAAGTGTTGATTTGTTTCAGTGGAAAATTAGGTCTCGACCTCCTCTAGGAAAATGGATTAGGGAGTGGTTGCTCTTAATAACCTATGGGTTTTACTGAATGAATGCAGTAGAATCTTTCTTTTTCTTTTTTTTTTTTTTTTTTTTTTGGGGGGGGGATCTCTACTGCAACAAATTCTGGAAAATAATCAAATTCATGTTCGTTCATTGGGCTTAAGCCAATTTTCATGTTCGTTCATTGGGCTTAAGCCAATTTCAGACCTGCTCCTTAGTTGGGATAAATTAATAATGTAATTTATTTTCTGCAATAGCTTTACCATTAATTGGGATAAATTAATAATATAATTTATTTTCTATAATAGCGTTACCATCTGGGTTTCCCTTTCTTAGGGGGGTGTTTTTTTTTCAGCACTCAGCGCTAAGTGCTAAGCACCTCCTTGGTGCTTATTAAATTGTTTTGAATTCAAAACCTACTGATTAGAAGTAAAAACAAACACCCGGTCAAAGTGAGCCACTTTTTATTAAGAACCAAAACAATAAACAAATGCCACCTTAGTCTTATTGAAAATTCTTCAGACATAGCCGCTTTGGATTGCCTGTTTTCATTTCTTTTTTTCCTATGAAGGAAACTGCCATCGAAGAGTATTTCAAGCCAATTGACAAGGAGGCCCAATACATGATGGACATACAGCTCAAAGGAGAGGAGAAGAACATGAAGGAAATGGTAAAGCTCATGCAAGAACAAGCTATGGCTGAGAAAGCCACTCAAGAGATGGCTGCTCAGGGATCTAGTGTGGAGACAAACCAACATAATCAGGATAAGCCAGCCAAGTCAACTAACGAGGGTTAGATAGGATCCCCTCAGAAACACAGGCTAGAGTATAAAAGGTGAGAGCAAAGGGCAAAGTCAGATGAAATACTCGTGAAACATTAGCGCTATCCACAAATGAAGCCCTGTAAGCGTGTATTCTTTTACCATTTTTGTTTAGAGCAAATATGGTTTTGTTAATTTAAGGATACTATGAAATCTTTTCCCAGTTTCATTAATAACGTCAGGGTGTTTTTTTTCCTCTGCCTATAACGCTGTAATCCAGAGATACAATTTATATATACCATGTCTAAATAAGATCTTGTACCCTTTTTATAGAGGAACATGCTTCCAGTTATGATTTATAGAAATGAAAAATGGAAAAGAAATCATGACCAGAGACGCACTGAGATCAGTTGGAACCAAGTGGACAATAGAGATAATGTTTCTCGCTGAAGAACTAAACATTGTCTGAACTTGAAGTGTCTTTCCTGACTGACGTCTCCCATTTAGGTGATATCCTTTGTTACATTTGTGATGTATTTTGATGATGATTTGGTGAAATCTTTCACCTATGCATTTCACTTTAAGATACCTTTAGAAACCATGAAATTCTACAGAGCCTCATGTTGGATGATGATGATCAATGAAATTTAAGTTGCGACTGTTATCTATACCGTGGGTGTTGTGGGTTTGGGATGTTCTTCACTGAAAGAACCCGTCATCGCCAACTCAGTATAAGAGCCCATCATCTCTACATTGGGCTGTTATCCAGTGTGGGTAGGTTCGGGTAACTCGGATACTAATTTGAGCTTATGGGTTACCCGAACCTACCTAAAAATTGAGCCCATGGGTTATGGGCTGATTATCCAGCAGCAATCAATCCTTGTGTTTTGTTTTTATTGCATTGCCGACTTAAGCATTGACTACAACACAAAGCATGCATTCATACATGGATGAGGGTGTCAACACCAGGAATTAAATGAAGGCGCACTCTGAAAAGGATATATATTATATTGGGTGAGTTGAGTGATTCATGGTATCCAACTAGTATAATACTCGTAATTGAATGCTTGTCATGATTCCACCAAGTACTAAGAGAGAGTGCACACCAACTGAGGGTGAGGGAAAAGAAAGACTATTATTTTAGTTCCTCACTTCATATTTTAAATAAAAAGTACCATTTTTCAACCGTAATTTAGAATATCAACCTACTTTACCGACTAATTTTAGCATATAATCTGTCATTCCCTCCCAGATCATCCTCACTTTATAATAAGCACGCATATTTTCCTCCCTCCGCAACTTCCCAATACACCTAACTTTCCCCTAAGAATAGGGCATGAAATAAACGAGTCATTCTCAGTTCCTAAAGTGCCAAAACACAAATTACACAACATGACATGGTCATCGTCCACAAGTGGACTAGGTCATGCTTTTTAACAATGTGTTATCAATGCGCCTTTGACTCTACACGGTCAATTGTCAACATAAACAAATCTAAAATGTCAAAACAAACTAACAACTAAGTTAGGTGAATTACTATACTACAATTACAAAAAATCTAGTTATGGTTTCAATTAAGACGTATTAACCGCCACGTGGGCAATTTCTCTATCTACTCTTTTTTACTATTATGGTTTCCTAATTAGTTTATATGTTTCTTGAATGAATTCACATGCTTTCATATACTTTGTTGTTTTTGTTATTGGATTACATTAGATTCTATTATTTGTTGGGATGATTAAATATAAAGCCACATAAAAATAAAATTAAAAAAAAGGGTTAAAGTCCAAGTTTGCCAACCGGGAAACACGTAGAAGCAAGCCTACATGATTCATATTAAGGGGATGACCCTATGGTTCAAGTGGTTTTGATTGGACATTGAAATGCGCGACTATTTTTCCAACTTGAGATCTACAAAGGTTTTATGGTATTGGTATTTGTAAAAATGCGCCTTCCAAGTTCTGATTATATTTAACAATAACTACTCTAGCACTATTCCCCTTCTTTTGGACGTTCGCGGTGGAGTTCAATGGGGCAAACAAGGTTCGTTTTTTGTTTTTTTTTATGGATCCCAGGACTATAATATGAAAAAAAATTATTTGATATGATCGAGTTCAAAATATCTTCATCAGATCTGCCCGATGAGGTTACTTGAACCACTTGATTTTGAATTGTGATGCGTTTATTATAGATAATGTGCTATCATATGAAACAGTCTTCTAACTCACGGTCCAGAGGGGCAATCCCAACTGCAGGGGTCATTCTATTTAGGGGAACCAATCACCGTGACATGCATATTTTTGGAGATATTTCAAGTGATTCAAATTTTGTTAGCACGAGATATGAGATCTCCAACTAAATTTGCAACTTTAACTGGAGACTTAATGAAGTGTCACATGGATTATAAATCATTGTTGAGACACAAAAATATGGATCCTGCAGATGCTCTAATTTGTTTTACTGAAAATTCTCTGTTGTGTTCTGGGAGTTTTTCATCTGTTCTTTTTACCTAAACCAAATATCTTGCACTTTAAGAATAGTTCCAAATTCCTATCACTCACATTTGGCTGTCCACCAAATTTACCCAACTATCCAATAACTCACAAATTAC
Organism: Berberis vulgaris; assembly: GCA_963556465.1. Classification (NCBI taxonomy): domain Eukaryota; kingdom Viridiplantae; phylum Streptophyta; class Magnoliopsida; order Ranunculales; family Berberidaceae; genus Berberis; species Berberis vulgaris. Next base: position 66,973,724 of record OY747132.1, read on the forward strand.
CCCATCCAGGTGTAAGATTGCTAAGTTCAGTAAAAACCATTCTTTGCACTCCACCCTGTTTTTTTTAGCTGGAACCAACTTCTACAATGTCTTTCATCAAAAGCTTACAAAAATATTTGATTCTAATGGAGCGAATATGTGTGTAGTGAATGAGTGCAGGGGTCAATAGGGTACCAGCTCAACAATAGACTAATGAAAACACAAATTCTGACTTCAAACTAGCATATGAGGTGGATAAAAAAAAATTGTACAGAAAGTCAAAATAGTATAATATTTTCATAACTTGCACGTGAACATTAGTAATTTACTGGTAATTCCAAAATTGATATTAAGTTAAATTTCATAACACCCCACGAAAATTTCACCCAAAAAAACAAAAAAAAAATTGTACACAAAAAATTCTTGTGAAACAAAGACTAAAATGAAAAACACTGAACCCCCAAAAAGAACAAAAGGTACATGAAACTTTTTTTGTTTTTACATTTCTTGTAATTCTAAAAATCCTAATTCATTGATCTTGGCCGGGAAAGTTTCTTTGATTCTGTAGGCGATGGTAAAGATACAACTAAAGAAGTTGAAGAAGATTGTCGATGCTTTCGCTGTTTCTCGCTGCCACTTCGGAATATAGAATAACATGATGATGATGATGATTTAGACGAGGAAGATAAAGACCTACTTGATCTGCTTCTCAATTTTTTCTTCTCTTCTTCAACAACATTTTCTTCCCTCCTCGAATTACAATTATTTTGCTTTAGTTTCACTTCTTGCAAATCCGCGGGAAGCACACATGTACATAGCAAACCTTAAAGAAATCAACAAACAATTTCAATTCTAAGAAAGATGTAGTAGTAGGTACATAGAATTAGATCGGATAATTATTAAGGTTCATACCTATTCGGGCGAGACGATTGACCCAACGAGGGATGGATTTTCCGGTCATTCGAATACAAGCATCATTACAAAAATGATTACAATTCTTTGTAATGAGATTGTAAGTGTTGCCTGTGTACTCCTCGGCAAGCTTCTCCATGAAAGTTCGAACCTCCTTTGGGCCTAGATCTGTTCTTCCGATTTGAATGGATTTCCGAAACGTGAATCCTGGACATTTCTTCGGTTCTCCTTCGAAGATCCCTGTCGTCGGCAACTCATGTGCCCCAAATGCGTATTCAACACCATGAACTGTAACAAACACACAAAAAAAAAAAAAAATTTTGATCCAACTCAAAATTCAATCAACTAGTTAAATATCAACAACCAATTCGCATGTGCAGATCTATTATAACCAAACTGAATTTCATGCAAATTTGTTACCTTGTACACCAGAGTGATAGACACCTAAACCGAGCCAGTAGGCGTAGCCATTAATGGAAGTGAGATCATAGACGTTCAAATACACAGGTACAGTTCCTGCCTTTTTCTTCCTTGATCCAAACATTTTCATCTTCTCCGAAATCAGTTTCATCTCCTCCTTTTCTTACAAGAATAATAAGCAAGCAAGAAGAATAAATTTCTCCAACAAGAGTCGTAGCTAGCTAGCAGTTCATTTTTGAAACCAAAACCAGCGAATCCTCATCTTCATCGATTAAGCCAACGTACACGCCATAATCAAGTTTACACATTTGAGACTCTCCCAAGGAGGTGATGCACTCAAGCGGCTTGACAATGCCTCCCAAACAGATTTTATGACTTGAATTATTGACAGCCTTGCAGTCTTTCTGGTCTTAAAGTTGTTTAAAGTTGATGGGTTTGATATTTTTATTGAAAATCTGTCTATTAGATTGAAATTCGTGATTTGGGAATCTTCCTAATCCTTCCTTTGTTGAACCATATGTCCAACAGTGAAGTATTTTACTAGGCGGCGGAATTTGAGATGACCCGATTTGCAAATTAAAAATTTATCACCAACAAATTTTCATAAATTATTATATTTATATATAAAAATAGGATGGTGGTTGGTGTGAGAGATAAAAGACTGTTGAGATTTAACCAAATATATGAATTTAACGGATCACATAGAATTCAAAGCACCAAGAGTGCATGAGTTCGATTCTCATTTTCAATATTTTTATATTTATTTATTTTTCTTCAAATATTGATGATGGTGGTGTTGAAAACTCAAAGGTGATCATATTTTGACAAGTTTTAAACTTTTATCGTGCCAACAACACCGAAAATATCCTAGTATCTATACAAAACAGGATGGTGTTTGGGGTAGGATATAAAAGACGGTTGAGATTTAACCAAATATATGAATTTAACGGATCATATAGAACTTAAAGTACCAAGAGTGCATGAGTGTGATTCCCATACCCAACATTTTTTTATATTTATTTATTTTTCTTCAATTGTTGATGATGGTGATTAGGCATATAAGTATAAAGTATGAAAACTCAAGGGTGGTCATATTTTGGCAAAGTTTAAACTTTTATCGTGCCAAAAACACGGGGAATACCCTAGTTATATATACAAAACAAGATGATGTTTGGGGTGGGAGATAAAAGACGGTCCAGATTTATCCAATTATAAAAATCTAACGGATCACATAGAACTCAAAACATCAAGAGTGTATGAGTTCGATTTTCATACCCAACATTTTGATATTTATTTATCTTGATATTTAAAGTAGATTAAACTATTTTTATCATGTTAAATTTTTATCGTACCAACAACATGGAGAATACCTTAGTATATTATATATACAAAACAAGATGGTATTTGAGGTGGGAGATAAAATACGGCTGAGATTTAACAAAATATATGAATCTAACGGATCACATAGAACTTAAAGCACCAAGAGTGCATGAGTTCGATTCTCATACCCAACATTTTGATATTTGTTTAATTTTCTTCAATTGTTGATGGTGATGATTGGGCATGTAAGTATGAAAAATGAACACTTTTATCGTGCCAACGGCACGGGGAATACCCTAGTTATTATATATACAAAACAAGATGGTGTTTGGGATAAGAGATAAAATACTATATATACAAAACAAGATGGTATTTGAGGTGGGAGATAAAATACAGCTGAGATTTAACAAAATATATGAATCTAACGGATCACATAGAACTTAAAGCACTAAGAGTGCATGAGTTCGATTCTCATACCCAACATTTTGATATTTATTTAATTTTCTTCAATTGTTGATGGTGGTGATTGGGCATGTAAGTATGAAGAATGAACACTTTTATCGTGCCAACGGCACAGGGAATACCCTAGTTATTATATATACAAAACAAGATGGTGTTTGGGATGGGAGATAAAAGACAACTGAGATTTAACCGAATATATGAATCTAACGGATCACATAGAATTCAAAGGGGTTTCGATTCTCATACCTAACATTTTTTTTATATTTATTTATTTTTCTTCAATTGTTGATGATGGTGGTGTTGAAAACTTAATGGTGATCATGTTTTGACAAATTTTAAACTTATAGTGTTTTACTATTAATTGCTGACTGGAACAAACATCAAATGAGAATTGGAGATAAAAGAGGGCTAGGATTGAAAGTTGGGAAGATGTTGAGGGTTGAGATTCATTATTCTCTACAATTGCATGTTTGTAAATATAAAACATGTAGAATGACAAAGAAATTGAAAAATTGTGAAAAAGTTAGTGGCATGTACATGTGGTGGAGAGAGAAAGTATTGTGTTTTAAACTATCATAACCATTTACGTAGTTGTCAGATTTTGATAAACTTAGTATCATTGAAATGTAATTTTGAAGATATTTTCAAGAAAACCAATAATCAATACAAACACTTAAAATTTGAAATATGTATTTTATTTTTAAAACATGTAAGTATTTTTGAGATTTTCATGCCTAAGTATAATATTTTTCAAAGAAACGGACAAACATTTTATTGAACATTCAAACAATGACTCCGAACATTCAATCGATTCTAATTTTAACCAAGTTTGACTCTAAAAAATTAGTATTCTAAAATATGAAATTTATTGAGGGCAATGGTGGGGATGGTGATGTAGATGTTTAGTGTATGATAATCAACAGTAAAAATAAATAAAAATATGTGGAGTGTCAACGACACGGGTAATATGCTAGTTATATATACAAAACAAAATGATGTTTCTTCAATTGTTGATGATGGTGGTGTTGAAAACTCAAGTGTGATCATATTTTGACAAGTTTTAAACTTTTATCATGCCAACGGCACGAGGAATACCCTAGTATATACAAAACAAGATGGTGTTTGGAATGGGAGATAAAAGACAGCTGAGATTTAACCGAATATATGAATTTAACGAATCACATAGACTTCAAAGTACCAAGAGTGCATGGGTTTTATTCCCATACCCAACATTTTGATATTTATTTAAATTTCTTTAATTGTTGATGGTGGTGATTAAGCATGTAAGTATGAAGGATAAAAATTTAAGGGTGATCAATAATATATTGAAATAATCAAGTTTTGAAAAAATATAATGGGGTGTCAATGCTAGAACTTAAATCTAATATTTGGGATTTGTTTCATCTAATGGTTGAGACTTAAAGTTAACATTTATGTTTTACCTTCAATCACATAGAACTAACGGATCACATAGAATCTAACAGATAATATAGAACTTAAATCTAATGGTCAAGATTTGTTTCATCTAATGGTTGTGAATTAAAGTTAACATTTATGTCTTACCTTCAATCAATCCCTAATAAGAGTGTATGAGTTCAATTCTCATATCCAACATTTTTTTTAATATTTATTCAAAGTACAATAAACTATATTTCTCATGTTAAACTTTTATCGTGTCAACGACACGGGGAATACCCTAAGTCTATATTACAGGTTTTTTTAGATTTGAGATAAAAGACGACTGAGATTTACCCAAATATAATAATCTAACGAATCACATAGAACTCAAAGTACTAATAGTGCATGAGTTCGATTCTCATACCCAACATTTTTATATTTATTTATCTTGATATTTAAAGTAGAATAAATTATATTTATCATGTTAAATTTTTATTGTGCCAATGACACGGGAAATATCCTAGTATATATTACAAATCAGGATAGTGTTTGAGGTTTGAGATAAAAGACGACTGAGATTTACCCAATTATACGAATCTAACGGATCACATAAAACTTAAAGCACCAAGAGTGCATGAGTTCATTTCTCATACCCAATATTTTTTATATTTATTTATTTTGATATTTATCATGTTAAACTTAAACTCTATTTATCATGTTAAACTTTTATCGTGCAAACGACACGGGAAATACCCTAGTATATATTACAAATCAGAATGGTGTTTTCACTATTTGGGACATAAAAGATGGGTAAGATTTATCCAAACATGAAGATCTAATGGCAGAGACTTAAAGTTGTCATTTATATCTTATATTCAATCAATCTCCAATAAGAGTGCATGAGTTCGATTCCCATACCCAACATTTTTAATGTATTTATTTATTTATTTTTCTTCAAAAGTTGATAGTGATGATTAGACATGTAGGTATATATATTTATTTATTATCATACTCAAACATTTAGCATGTAAAGTAATGTTATAGTGGTTCATTCTGTATATTTACTAGAGTATGCCCCGTGTCGTTGGCACTCCACATAATTTTATTTTTATTAAATATTTTGTACTGACCACCTCCGTCACTATCCACAATTTTGTTTTTAATCAGCATTGAAGTGCAAGCCTATTTTAAGGTAAAACTATATATTATAAATTTTAGGGTTAGACTTGGTCAAATTTGAATCGGTTGGGGAAAAATTTTAAACGCCGATAATGAATTCTCCCACAATCTTTGAATTCGCCAAAATATGAAGTTTAGGGTTTTTGTTTAAATGTGCATTAAAATGCTCGACTCATTTTTTTGTATGATCAGTCTGTCTCATTGCTTTGAAAAATATTAAAAACGTGAAATACATTATACATTTTTTTAATTATAAAATATATATATATATATATTTAAAATTTTCGTGCTTGTATTGATCATTGATTTTGTTGGAAAGATCTTCAAAAATGCATTTCAACGATACTAATTTTACCAAAATCTTACAACGATGTAGATAGTTATGAAAATTTTCAATTTGCTAAAAACAAAACACAATATTTTCTCTCTCTGTTACATATACATTCCACCAACTTTTTTCAAAAGTTTTTCATTTTTTTTGCTCTTCTATATGTTTTATATTTACAAATATGTCATCATAAGGAATGAATTTCAACCCTCAAATTCAATACATTTTCTAACTTTCAATTCTAACTATTTTTTATCTCTAATTCTTTTGATATGACTTTGTCACAGTCAGCAATGAATAGTAAAACACCATTCTAAACTGTAATATAGATTTATTTGATAAATTACACATTCAAATTTACAATGTATGACAAGGTAGACTGTCAAAATTCCTTTAAAAAAATTTGTGATTAATTTAGTTTAAGCTACTGTTACAAAAACTTAAAATATTTGTGGTTGAGATTATGTCGCAATGGATATTAGAAAAATGAATGTCATGATAACTATTAAAAAAAAAATGTTTAGTGGTATTGGTACATGTGCCACAACCTTGGTGTATGATTAGTGACATATGTCTTGAATGACAATATATATTTATTAGATAAACATTTTTATGATAACATCTAATTATTTATTTGAATAAATGAGCTCATGCTAAATTCATTTCTCAATTATTCTTGTTTATTTGAGCTTCATACGGAGGACAAATGTATAAATTAATTTCCTTTGTGGAACAATTCATATATGTTTACCACGCAACTTTACACACATTGCATATCTTGCACGATCCTTTATTTTCCTTTTCTCATGCCTCTAGCTTAATAATCTCTACAAATATTTCCTATTTCAAATCTATAAGTTACGTGTTTTAAACACATTATTGTCATATGGTTATGTAGATTTTGTGGTTGTGTTTCTTAAAATGTTAAGAAACAAGGGCGATTGTAAAAACTTTTCAAAAAAATATGAAAAATTGGATGGTTGTGCCAATGTCTCAAGTAGCGAAAAATGTTCATTTTTTTCACTTTGTTTCATTTATATAGTTGTTTTTTTAATTATACGATGAAGGGATAGGTAAGCTTTTTAATCAAATTTTTAATTATGATTTAATTTAAGATCACGTACCAGATGCTAATAGCATATTGAGCTAAAATTCTCAGAGGCATACCGGGAGATTTTTCAACAAGTAAAGCCCTGAGAGACACTGTGAAAGATAAGCCACGATGAAAATGTTTAACATCGTACGGTAGTGTCAACGACACGGGGAATACCCTAGTCTATATTACAATTTAGAATGGTGTTTGAGGTTGGAGATAAAAGATGACTGAGATTTACTCAAATATATGAATCTAACATATCACATAGAACTTAAAGCACCAAGAAATAAGTTTCATCTAATGGTTGAAATTGGTTTAATCTAATTATTGAGATTTAAAGTTAGTTTTTATGTCTTACCTTTAATTAATCCTCAATAAGAGTGTATGAGTTCGATTCTCATACTTAATATTTTAATATTTATTTATTTTTCTTCAATTGTTGATGGTGGTGATTAGGCATATAAGTATTGCCAACAACGCAAAAAATACCCTAGTTATACATATATTGATTCCTCCACAAATTCTCTAAATAATGAATGAAATAAACGAGTCATCCTTGGCTTCTAATGCACCAAAACACAAATTACGTAACATGGACATAGTTGAGTAGTGGGATAGTTCATGTTTTTAACAATGTGTTATGAACTGGTTTTGACTCTACGGTCAATTGTCAACCTAAAGAAACCAAATCAAATGTCAAATATCGCCAACTTCATTATGTAGGTATGGTTGAAAGATCTCGATTGAGAAAGACTGTTATTAGTTAATTTAAGTTTGGTGAGTTACTATAGTACTATAACAATAAAATCTTGTTATGGTTTCGATTAAGACGAGTGGGCAATTTCTATGTTGTCTTTTTAAATATTGTGGTACTCTAATTAATTTATATGTTAATTGAATTCACGTGCCTTCATACTTTGTTGTTGATGTTATTGTATCGTATTAGCTATTATTATTGTTGGGATAGTTAAATTACTAATAAAAAAATGGTTTGTTTGCCAACAGGGAAACATGTAGAAGCAACCCCACATGATCCATATTAGGGGGTGACCCTATTTACAACTTCACATCTACAAAGGCTTATGGTATTTGGGAAATCACACCTTTCAAGTTCTCATCACATTTAACAATAATAACTGCACCATCAGTCCAAACCCGAAACTCAAAGAAACCTTTTTGGCCTTAATCTCGAAAGTCTACAACTCAGCCACTCTTGATAAATTCAGGTTAATTGGTCTTTGCAATGTTATCTATAAAATTATCTCTAAGATTTTGGCAAATCGTATGAAGTCTTTGCTAGACAACATCATTTCCCATAATCATTGAGTTTTTATTCAAGGACAATCCATTTCGGATAATGTCAATCTTGCGCATGAGTTCTTTTTCCAGAAACATAGTCGCAAAAAAAAACAAGGCTGGATGACGATCAAAATTGATAAGTCCAAAGCGTATGACAGAGTGGAGTGGCCATTCCTCTTCAAAATCCTTAAACAACTGGGGTTTGCGAACAACTGGATGCAACTTATTCAGCAATGCATTTCTACATCCTCTCTTCAAGTCCTCCTTAATGGTTCCCCTTTGGAAACAATCAAACCCACTCGGGGGATTCGACAAGGTGACCCCCTGTCTCCTTATATGTTCATTATCGTTGCTGAAGTTCTTTCCCGCCTACAGGCTCGAGCAGAAGCCAATACTACGCTTCGTGGTATCCAACTAAGGCGACATTCGCCTTCCATCAGCCACCTCCTCTATGTTGACGACCTCTTGCTCTTCTGTCGAGCTACTCTAGCGGAGGCTCACTTTGTTAAGGATATCCTCTCAAATTACTGTGAGGCCTCTGACCAGGCAGTAAATTTCGACAAATCCTCTGTATACTATAGTACAAATGTCCATCCCAAACACACTAAAATGATAAATAGAATACTTGGCTCTAGGCTCTACAGCCTAAAAGATAAATATTTAGGTTTTCCCCTCCTTTCTAAAAAGAAGGCATCCGATTTCCAATTCATTGTGGAGAAAATTAACAATAAATTATCTTCTTAGAAATCTAAGGTCCTCTCGCAAGCAGGAAGGATGATCAAATTAGTAATACACTCCATCCCAGTTTACAATATGCAAACCTTCCTTTTACCATCCTCAGTCACCACTCATCCTACTCATCCAGGCGAAAGCCGCTCTACCACTCATTCAGGCGAGGAATTGGCAAACAGGGTTACTACTACTCATCCAGGCGAGGAATTGGCAAACAGGGTTACTACTTGGGGACTCCGAAAACCTACATTCTCTTTTGCAGGCTGACATTGGGGATCAATGGACAAACTCAAATTGGTTGTGGAGACCGTTAGTGTCTAGTATACGGTCACTTCTTTCTTTTCTTCCTGGATGGTCATGTAATTTTATTCCTAGAACTCTTAATCAGGAGGCACATGGTTTAGCCTCTACTGCAGGACAAATCTGTAACCATATTAATTATCTATAATATTAGCCATATGCATTATCAAAAAAAAAATGCACCATCAGTCCCCTACTTTCATGCTTGCTAGTGGAGTTCGACTAAGCAAACAAGGTTTTTATGAAAACTTTATTAATTATTCTCAAGTTCAAAAGATTTTCATCAAATCTACCCAACAATTAGGGGTGTGTGTCCCATTTCACAATTTTGACCTCGTCCCAATTTTTTTCGATTTTTTTGGGATTGAACAAATTCATCCTGATCTAGAGTGGGATGAGATCAGGACGCCCATCCCATCCTGTTCCGAACTTATTTATATAATACTTATTATTAAATCAAACTATTTTTCTAAAAGAAAGTTTAGGATGTGTTGAAAGTAAATAAAAACATTTGTTGTTTGAAAAATTATTTGCTTGATTTGGAACTTTTAGCTTAGATAAAAACTTCAATTTGGATATTTTAGGTCAAATAAAAACCATGAAAATTTACGGGTTTTTTTTTTTTTTTTTTTTTTCCACATTTTAGATTGGTTATAGGACAATTATTCTTGTAGAAAATAAAGGAAAATGATGGTTTGGGTTAGTTTTGCACTACGAGTTATGTAGTTGGAGATTGGTCAATAAACAATATTTTTCATTATTGAACTTATATTAAGACACCTTGAGAACATTTCTCCTAATTATACCTTGTATGAATGATATTTCAATTCTTGCAGAAATATGCAACACAAATCTATGTAGGGGCTTCTTCCATCTGTCATCGTTCACTTGACAAACTTAATTTTATTATAAGATAACCCTCCAAAACTTTGACTTATAAATGTGTTTAATATTACTCATTCGGATGCTAATTTACTGAAATTGAGATTGTTAACATGAATTATTTGATCTTTCATAAAAATATTTTGCTTGCAAGATGAATAACTTACAAGATTCGACAGAATTTATAGAACTTTGAGGTAATTTTTGAACTTCTAATATGAGTTTATATCATCTAAAAATTTATGCATTGATAACTATATAGGCAGGGTTCTAAAAAACTACTACATTAATGGTTCAGTCTTAGTGTATCTCACAAATGATGCTTAACATAAAAAGTTGTAAGTTCAATAGATGATAAATTTTATATGACATTTAATATTGTCATGATGAAAGTTATATGTACATAAATTTGACATTATTGGTATATGAGCAATGTGAAATGAAATTCTTTTGTTATTCTTCATTGGAGGACTATTTAGTACATTAACATCCTGTCCCGAACCCACCCCTTCCAACAAGGATACTTGAACAAATTCGGACGTGTTTCTTATAGATTACATTCTATTATACCAGGGACGACTTCTAACTATATAGTGACCTATTGTGGCTTGAAATTTGACTATACTGGATTTAATTTGGTATATGCAACGTATATTTTTATAGATGTATTTTTTTATTAGTTACTAGCTCATTTAGAAAAAAAAAATTTGGCTCCACCCTTGATAACTACTATTATCAATTAAAATTATTTGCCATTTCACCCCCTGACTAAAATCCTAGGTCCGCCAATGGTCCCAACCGCCATTGGGGTCATTATCATTTAGGTGAACTAATCTCCATGTCATGCAGATCTTCGAAGGTATTTCAATTTTCTTACCTAGAGATTTGATGTCTTGAACTATATTAAAAAGAAGTCATGATATCACAAACTAGAGCTGGTGATCTGGGTTGTGAGTTCTCCATCTCCACCGTTGGATTAAAGTTAAAATGTCCTACTAAACAACCAATTAAACATTTTGTTAATTTCCCATTTAATTCTCCTAGTTTTTCCTACTACGTTTTATCTCTATGGTACTTCCTAAATAATATCTCCCATAACTTATTTTGTTTATTCTCCTTCCATTATTTTTCTTCTTCCTCTTTTCATTCTTCATTTATTGACCTCATGTTCTACCATGGCAACCATGTAATCCCACTTTTTCTACATGCTTTCATTGTCATATATCAAGGGATATCATGTTAATCTTAGCTCTTCCAAGAGAAAGTTTCGTTGATTGTTAATGAAAAATAAAAATAAGGTGTCAAATAAATAGTTATCTTTGAAACATTGTGGGTTGCATCAAAACAAACTTGTTACTTGTATATATTTTCAGACTTGTATCTCCTAGTTTTTATTTTTATTTTTTAATTACAATGGGAAACAAACTTGTATTTTGTTTTTGGTTATCCATGAAGAGACATTGAGCCATAATTTTAGCCATGAAAGAGTTGAGGAGGTCTAAAAGTTCTGAATTTTATTTTCTCATTTTAGTGTTAATAAGGAAGTAAAATAAAGAGAAAATCAAGGAAAAAAAAGTGGAAAAGTTTGTTAAGTGGTGGGTTAATTACTTGTTTTAGTAAGATCTTTTGACTTTAATATAAGAAAATTCTATGTTTTCTTTTCTTTTGTTTGTTTTAGTTTTATAGTTGTTTTTTACTAGAATCCGGTAACTTGCACTTACGGAATAGAGTGAGGCTAGGGAACCAGGTTTTGCAACTATGTTTTACAACTAGGATGATGTGATATCGTTAAATGAAGTTTTTTACAACCTCAAGATACACATAAATTCTTTGGAGATTTCATCATTTTTTCGAGATCACGCCACGTCACCCTTGTTACAAAACATGGTTGCAAAAATCTGATTTCCTAGCATTTTTGTATGGAATAATACAGAACTCGTACTCTGCTCTGATTGTCCCCAAAATTAAACCAACTACCCAAAAACTCATAAATTAAGAAAGAAAAGTAATTCAATGAGGTTAACCTCGTGTCTACTCGGTGAGGACATACTTCTCGATCGTTGGGTTAAATAAATCTAGATGGAGTACTAAATAAAAAAAGGAAAAAATTTATTAGTTTCCTAAACCTTCACATCTCTGTAGTTTTAGGAACTTCATTCTCCGTCACACAAATTCTTCAACAGAATTAATAAAAGAATAAATATTTGTTTCAGTAGTTTATTGTTTATAAGCAGTGACATCTATCCTCTTATCTCTGAACAAGGGTGCAATAATATGAACAAACTCTAAAAGGTAATCCATGATCTTGCCCTCTTGACCTCCTCAATTCATATCCAAAACAAACATACCTTAACATGAATTCAATGATCAGAAGCTTTTCTCTCGTTCATTAAAATCTTATTTAATCATAAATAAAATCACTTATGGAGATGTCAGAAAGATAAAACCAAATGGGTTTAGTAATTAGATCTATTTTGAAGAAAATCAAAAAGAAGAAATAAACAAGGGAGAGGATGGAAAGAAGAAAATGAGAATGGGGTTACTAAACCTAAAACTAAGGGGTTGTATAAGTGTAGGAAATTAATAAATCTTTCCATTTTTTTGGTTTAACAAGTTATCTAAATCCAAAATCCATTTAATCTAATGATTGAGAAGTGAGCCCTCGAATGGGCGTGAAGTCAACCTCATTGAATCACCACTCATTAACAATCCCGAATATCTTTAACAAAATAAATAAATTAAATCCAGCATATAATACCAGTTTAGTAAAAACCAATTTTGGTACTCCACTCTGTTAATTAATTAATTATTATTATTATTTTTTGTTTAGCTGGACAACAATTTCTGGAACAACAAAAGGGAACTCACATTTCACAATGAACTTTGTATCATTTTTGAAACAACTACACAACTTAAAATTATTGTATTTTGAGCAAGAATTTCACGTAAAATATCTAAAGAATACCTTCCTTTCCTTCTACAACCACCTTTTATGTCGCTTAAAGCTCATTTACAAAAGTAATCTAAATCAGGAAATAAGTGCGCATGTTGTGAACGAGTCATAAGAAAATTTTCTGATAACACCAAAATTGATATGTACAAAACATTGAGAATATTAAGTTTTTTCGGAGCACCCCCCGCGCTAGTGGAAATTTCACCAAAAAATGAAACATGTAGACAAAAATTACTTGTGAATCAAGACTAAAATGAAAAACAAATTAATTTGAAACCCAAAAACAAAAAGGAGATGAAGTTTCTTTTTGTCTGTACATATATTGTGATTTCAAAATCCTAATTCATCAATTTGGGTTGGGAAAGCTCCTCTGATTTTGTAGGCGAGGATGAAGAGACAACTAAAGGGGATGAAGTTGAAGAAGATTGAGACTGCGGACTTGGAGGAGGCTTTCTCTGCTTTTCGCCTCCTCGAAAAATAGAACAGCATGAAGATGATGAGCGGGGTGAAGAAACCGAAGAAGATGAAGACCTACTTGATCTACTTCTCAATTTCTTCTTCTCTTCTTCTCTAACATTTTCCTCTTTCCTTGACCTACAATTATTTTGCTTTAGTTTCACTTCTTGTAAATCTGCAGGAAGCACACATGTACACAACAAACCTACAAACAAAAGAAATTAGAGATAGGTTTAGCAAAAGGGGCTAATTTCATTTCATCTTTTTAGAGAAAAAAAAATGTATGTATGATTAGGATTGGGATATTCGTGATAAGTTTCATACCAATTCGGGCGAGACGATTGACCCAACGAGGGATGGATTTCCCGGTCATTCGAATACAAGCATCGTTACAGAAATGATTACAGTTCTTTGTAATGAGATTGTACGTGTTTCCTGTGTACTCCTCAGCAAGCTTCTCCATGAAAGTTCGAACCTCCTTTGGGTCTAGATCTGTTCTTCCAATTTGAATGCATTTCCGAAACGTGAATCCTGGACATTGCCTTGGATCTCCTTCGAAGATCCCTGTTGTCGGCAACTCATGTGCACCAAATGCATATTCAACACCATGAACTGCACACACACACACAAAAAAAAAAAAAAAAAAAAAAATCCAACTCCATCTTAAATTTCTAACACCAATTAAACCAAACAAAATGGCAAAGTTTATTTTACCTTGTACACCGGAATGATAGACACCGAGGCCGAGCCAATACGCATAACCATTCATAGAGGTGAGATCATAGACGTTCAAAAACACAGGTACAGTTCCAGCCTTCTTCTTCCTTGATCCAAACATTTTCATCTTTTCTAAAATTGGTTTCATCCCCTCTTCTTCATTCAACAAACAAGATGAAAATGAATTTCTTCCACAAATTGTTTGACCAATTCACTTGCGAAACCGAAACCGAAACCAAAACCAAAACCAAAACCAAAGAAGATAGAATGAAAGAAGAAGAGAAGAGAAGGGAATGTTTAGGCGTGGATTCCTCCTCTTTTCTTCTTCTTTTCTTGCCGTTATTTGATAATTTAACGGAAGAATGTCTCTCTTTTTTTTTTGATTATTTGGTTTTGGTTTCTCTACAGGCGGCCCACCAAAACGCCGCCTAATCTCTGAATCTTTGCTCTTCTCTTCCCTTTCTCTTCTTTATAATTTGGTTTCTTGAAGGAAGGAAATTGAGTTGAAAATTAGATGAGCCATTAATTCAAGGAGATAAAAATCCATTTTTGTTTTCTTTTTCTTTCCTTTCTTCCGTGATATCTGCCTCTCTAATTGGACATTTAAAAAAAAATTTATTTGAATTTCTTAACGAACACTTATGGATGTGGTTTTGCTGTAATTTTCTATCATTAGTGTTCTTTATTGGGCACACTAACAATTTTTTTGGTAATTAATTTTTGGAATGGTGTAAACAATTTGAACAGAATTACTCAAATGTTTGATTTTACGACTAAAATGTTACTCAAAATGGGTTGGCTATTCACGAGAGCACCCCATGATCGCCTTCTTCGTTTGACGGCCAACGATGTTTATGCTTGTGTTTCTTAGCTAAGTATAGATTAGTCAAATGACTTAGTTTGATTTATGTCAATTCAATAAACTAATGCTAATTCACGATCAAGTGTTGGTTTTTAGTATAATTGGATTTAGTGGACATCCACTGCATCTTCTTTTTTCTTTTTGTCTTCTATTTATGTGCTAGTAAATCGGACCACAACTTGGAGCCAAAATTATTCCAATCCAATTTAGGATGTTAGGTCTTGAATTATTGGAAGCCAAACTCACACAGATTATATGCCACGCTTCTTTTCTCCCTTTTCTTCGCCTCTACTCGAATACATTTCTTAACCTCCGGTACAATCTATTTTCCGGTCTTTTTCTATTATTCGGATTCCATTTTTCTTGCCTTCACTCTTTCAACTTTAGAATCTGATTATTTAAATCAACCTCTTATTTATTCATTTTATTGTTGGATCATGTTAATCACACAAGAGTGGACAAAAAAGCACATACGGAAGTGAACTCTCTGTTGTTGACAATATACAAATGCTTAAAACTTGTGGAAAATCAGTGAATCGAAGGCTGGAAAGTAATTATTCTTCTAAAAGGTTGTAAGTAAGAAGATCCCTTTAAATTAGAACTTTGCACAGTGTCTCCAACCTGATGAAGCTTCAAAAGATATATAATAATTGCCAACTTTGCAATAAACTGGTTAGCTAAATAAGGGGCTGATGACAAAGTTTTTGGTTTTCTTGAAGCATTCTTCTGCCTTACTTCAAGAGGGTGTTCGTTCTTTGTTCTGAATAGATTCAAAAGTCTTAATAAGAAGTAAATATTTTTTTTTATTTTTTATTTTTTGTTCTGAATAGATTCAGAAGTTTAAATAAAAAGTTGGGCAATTTAAAAAAAGTATTTGTTTTTAATTCTAATTAGAAGTTGAAGTTCAAATTGGAGTAAGCACCATGGAAGTGCTGATCACTTAGAGTTATGTGCTTAATGAAAATTCATTCCTGATGATACACTGAAACATCATCTTTTCTATATCGTACACGTGTCATAATGATTTCAAGGAATAACATGCCCAAACTTCAGTTTAACACTGATCCGGCCCAAGTGGAATTCAACCCACGTAGCGCAATCTGCTAGACAGATCCAAATTACTACAGCATGCTAAGCCCACACATCTCACAACTATCCCCAACAGTGTTCTAAAAAGTGCTAGGCGGTGGGCGGGCGGCGAGCATGTGCTTAGCGCCCAGGGGCCTAGGCAGCACCTAGGCGGTCTTAGGTTTTGTATTATAACTTTAATAATTTAAAAAAGTTAAGCATAATACCTTATCAATTACATTCAATTTAATGACAAGATATATATGCAAAATTTAAAAACATGAAAAATTAACAATCATGAACAAAATTTATTAAAAATCAAATGACTGAAGTTGGTCATGATGGATACTTTATACAAAGTTGAATTTGTGGACAAATATCCAAACTTAATCTTTTATTTTTCTTCAAATTGCACGAATAACCTCAGTCATGTTTGATAAAATTTACATTACTAAAATTAGTACCGGCAGATCCTTTGAGAATTTCATTAAGTAATCATTCTTTGTTACATTTAGACATATACTGAATAAAAAACAATTAAATTGTTTATTTCTAAAAAAGAGAAAATAAAAATAAAATAAAAACACAATCAGCCTTATTAAAAAAAAAAAAAAAAACTCGCCCAGATTATAATCTGGGCATTTTTCTACCTTTTAGCGCCTAGGCCGATTTTTAGAACACTGATCCCCAATACCCGTAACATCTTTTAAGGCAAGTATCTTCTGGATCAACTTCGGACGGGCAAGCTAGTAGCACCTTGTTCTAATTAGGAAGCAAATACCAGATTATACGTCGTACATGAAAACTTTCATCTATGGACAACACTCCAATTGAGAACTATCTCTCGTGTATCTAGGAGCACATATCTAACATGAAAACTTCCCTCCACAAGACAACTCCTAATTATATAAGGATCTCCAAGAAGATTTCATTCCCTAAACTACGTCACCGATAGCCCGATAGAATCAGAACTCCAACATTATAAATAAGACATGAGGTTGGTGAACAAAGGTATGCTACAAATTTCCTGTTTACAAGTTAAGCCTTCCTCAGATCCTTAGGTCTGTGGCTTACATGCGTTCCTTGTGCAGGTCAAGGTCAAGTAAAGAGCGAAAATTGTCTGCATCAGTTTGGCGCCGTCTGTAGGGAAACCACCAAATCCTGCAACAATGGAGAACAGGAGGACACGTCAAACGCTCAAACTGGAGCTATACCACTGCTTCCAGCGGTGCCAACAACACGAGGGCAGTAGGGTAACACCTCCGCGCCAACAACACCAGCGACGGACCCCAAGATGGATTTGCTATCGTCACAAATATAGCATATTGCTAAAGTAGTGGAAATTCTCATTCAGCAAAACCTCTCCATCCGCCGATAGAGATTAGGAGCAGCACATACTTCAATCTCTAGATGACAATAGAAAGTAGGCACAAGATAGTCAAGCCCCTGCTAGTTCTCACCGGACTAGAGGTGGCGGCGCGGCCAACAAAGATCCAACTTTCAGTGTAGACCGACTTGCCTCGCAGAAATGTCTGCGATTGCGTAAAGAACTCTACGAACTAATTGAGCGGGTAGAATTGGAAAATCGTTAGGTATGAATATGTTAGATACCCGTGACTCGATCGTTGAAATAACATCTTTGTTCCTCTGTTCATAGACCACATCATGAACGAGGCTCTGCCAAATAAGTTCAGCCATTCGAAGCTTGAGTTCTTTGACGGAACCAGTGACCCGTTCGATCACTTGCGTCATTATCAACATGTAGTCGCACTTAAAAAAGGTTCTGAATCGGTGATGTGTAGAACGTTCCCTACCAGCATGAAGAAGTCAGCGCTGACATGGTTCCACAACCTCCCACCAAAGTCAATCAACTCATTCAAGACACTAGCCAAAGAATTCCTGACACGCTTTGTCAGAAGCTAGCGGATCAGGAAAGACCCGCACTATATACTCTCCTTGAGGCAGAAGTCAAATGAAATGCTAAGGGAATACATCACACATTTCAATGACAAGCTAACGTTCATTGACGGCTGCAGCGACGATACTGTCATTACGGCTTTTACTGCCGGTCCAAGAGATGGAAATTTTTACGACTTCCTTACCTTGAAACCCATCTGGATATGGTAAAACTCTTGAAGTGCGCCCAGAGGTACATCACCTTGGAGGAAATGAGAACAACAAAGAAGGAAACTGAAGTAGAGAATAAACCCTTCGTTTCTAGAGACAAAAATTAGGGAAATAGGCGAAAAGACGAAGATCGAAGCAAACGAATGCGCAACGACAGCAGGTCCGACTCTGGCCGAGCCAGGCCAGAGAAATCTTCCAACTATATCGGATCCAAAATCATGACCCCCTCAACTCTAGCTTGTTGGACGTCGTTAATTCCATGAAAAATTGGGAAGATCTAAAATGACTTCCGAAGCAGCGCGAAGACCCTTCCAAGCGTGACAACAACAAGTATTGCTCGTAACACAAAGAGGATGGCCACGACATCAATGACTGCAAGAGTCTAAGGAGAGAGATCGAGTACTGGATTCGAAAGGGAAAGTTGAAGGAGTTCCTAGGTTCGGAGAAAAGGCAAAACTGAACCAGGGATAGGGGAGAAGCGGTCAAAGAAATTGAAAATGAGGATCTGGGCATTATATATGTCCTTCACGGAGTCGGATAAAAAAAAGAACAGTCAAACAAGTCTTGAAAGCGGACACTCCTTGAGATGCAGACACAACCCAACGACAGGGATAGACGTGTGTATTACTCCGGAGTACGAAACCTGATCCCGAATTTGATTTTCATAGATAAGGACCTAAAAGGTGTACGTGCACCGCACAATGACTCCTTTGTCATTTCGGTCTCTATTGCAAGGTGGGAGGTAAAGAGGACCCTGGTGGACACGTGAAGCTCTCTCAACGTCCTATTCTACAATGCATTCCGCAGTATGGACCTCAAGGAAGAAAACCTAACACCTTCTAACTACCCGTTGATTGGGTTCAACGGAGAAAAGTGTTTCTCGATCGGGAAGATAAGGCTAGCAGTGGTGGCAAGAGAGACACAACTAAGGAAGGTCCTATTCCTAGACTTCATGGTAGTAGACACACCGTCTACCTATAAACTCATATTCGGGAGACCTTGGCTTCACAAGATGGAAGCAGTGGTCTCCACCCTTCATCAGTGCATCAAGTATACCGCCAGCAACTCATAGGGGACAATTCGTGTGGACCAACCAACGGCACGGGGCTGCTACTATGCTCCGCTAAAGCAGATAGAATGTTATCAGATTCAACTGGAGCCCGCCAACCAAGTTGAACAGAAGTCAGACTCATAAGTTGGGGATGAGTCTCTCCTCCCAAATGGGGACAAAGACCCAGCAGTAGTGGCTCAACTTAGCAACGGAAGACAATCCAACATTACAGGAGCGGTCCACCCTCTAGCCCGACAAGACGTCAGGCCTAGCAGAGAGGTCATTGCAAATGGGGGCACAACCCCACAATTGTCAGTGGGCGTGGAAGGGACCTCCCATGCAAGGTTTACTCTTCAGTAACCTCAACGTCGCCAGTGAAACTTGACAATTCGCCGAAGGTACTTATGATCCAAGCAAGGGCCATGCGAATTTACTTCAAGGTTGGATCATCCTCTCTCTGTCAATAGTAAATTTATCCAGTTGTTTAGCTTTCTTTCAGTAGTCAGTTTAGAATTTTAATTCTTAGGAGCTTATGTTATTTGCACTCATTTGATAAATAAAAAAGAATTACGCAGACACAATTTATTGATTACCAAAAAGAAGTAACAACGATGGCCCAAATGGCAGGTACAAAATATTACAAACTGCAAGCATCCAAATTCGATGCGATGTACAATAAAGATTCACTTAAACAGTCCGACTTCATAAGAGGACTCAGAAGTGACAACAAAGGTACCCAAGGTTACGGGGCCCTCTAATAACTTCGCTCTGCGACTTCTCAAGAAAAGATGATTTGCAAGCAAGAAAAAATGTCCAAAAAGAAATATGAAAGAACGCACTCAATTTAATACTTCGTCGGACCCACCTCGCAAGGATGACATGAGGTGGTACAAAATCAGCAATTGGAGGCCCCACGACACGCCGGACGAAGCTACAGTGTCACACCCCGATTTTCAAAGAAAACAAAAATCCTAAAATCCACGTAGGATTATCCATTTTCCCAAAACCCGGGACGTGAAAATTCAATAACAACATAAACAATTAGCAGCAACAACTAAAACATAATTTAATAAATTAAACAAACTAAAAATAATCTAACCATGAAACTCTGGCGTTGCTAGCCCCACTAATGAAACTCCAGTAACGCTGCTAATAGATCTTTAAACCTGTGAAAGGCTAAATGGCTACGTTCCAATAAGAACGTACCCAAGAAGCATAAACGTACTTGGGTCAGCGAGGTAGCTGGTATGAGTAATCTTCATCCTTATAAATAAAATAGTTACATGCTTTAATATAAAAATTTCATAAACAACAAAATAACACTCAAAGTCTTGTAGTTCCTCAACGAGGCAAACATGTCATACTACAAAGTTCTATCATGCTTAAAATATATATTTATTTTACCAACACGTACAAAGTGAAAGTTGGACCTGGTAAGTCTAACAAAAAATGTTAGTAGACTTACCATCCTGCAAAGAATGTTTTAGAAATAAATGAATAAAATTTATAATTTATCGTTCCTCATAAGTACGATTATTTTCAAATAAATACAGATCATACTCATAATCACCATTATTTAAATGTTAACCAAATACATTTTACCTTTAAGGAAGACATGTAGTTCTAATTTTAAGATCGAATGAGCATTTAGTTTTTTCCATTAAGGCAATCATGCACATAAATGAAAATTTCGTTTCTTTTCCACAATCACACTACCCTCCTTGTGCCGAACACACCTCACCCAAGTGTGCCTCCCTTGCCTTCGAAACCACTCAGAGCGTACATGTTTCAAGTGGGGTGCCACATCGAGGAACATGTCATCTCACCCGAAGTTCGATCGATGGCAAATATTTCCTAAATAATACACGTACTACCGAACTCACATGGAACGACGTACCGATATGCAAGCAAGTTTGCATACCCAAAATTATATCACACGTATATAAGCAAGTTTGTATACTAAAATAATTCTTTTTTTTTACATTTTTTTTCGGAGTTGTGGAAAATAGCATAAAAAATCAATTAATCCTCAAAACTCTTTTACGGTGACATTTTGTCAACCATAACAAATCAACCACAATGTTCACCCATTCTATTAGGGAAACAAATAACAGTTTCATAATTACTAAGTCTCAAGTTATACACTTCACAACATCACGCACAAGTCACTTATATCATACGTCAAATGAAGCTCACACTTAGAATGTGTTTCAAATAACCGTACACATATTGTCATAAAATGATTAAACTTTATTAATAAACAATAGACAATAAAGTTATATACATTACAATAAGATTAATCATCAAGCGAATTGGGAATCCCATATACCCCTACAATATGCTTAACTAATAGCAATATTTACATTAAAACTAAACTTAATTTGCAAACATTCATATACATTTAGCCACCTCAGACCTACTCTAACCACATAATTAATTTACAATCAAGCATGTGCAAAAAAAAAATCTGACAATAATATCTATCACAAAATTATCAACTACTCTAAAGCATTCATGTATTGTATTTTTGTAAGGCAAAAGAGAGCGAGAATTACTCACAAATTTGGAAGCGATGAATCAAGTTTCTGTAAAGCCAATGAAAATATCTTCATAACGTCAACCACACAAAATGTGAACAAGTGCACACAA
The DNA here is from genome assembly GCA_963556465.1 of Berberis vulgaris. NCBI lineage: Eukaryota > Viridiplantae > Streptophyta > Magnoliopsida > Ranunculales > Berberidaceae > Berberis > Berberis vulgaris. The sequence continues at coordinate 66,995,914 of OY747132.1, forward strand.
ATCCCACATCCCAAGCCACAATAAAAATATCAAAATTCAACCTCAAATCAAACCCGTGTGTTCAAACACGTACACGCGCATACGCAAAACTGTGCGCTTAGCACATTTCTCCTTCTCTTTTTTTTTCTTTATTTCTTTTCTCTCTTTCATTTCCTTCCACAAAGCTAGCATAACAATCGTCACCAAATCATGTCAACTCCAAAGGAAATTAATCAATCATTGATTCCCACCTATTAACAACCCCTTTGAAATAAAATATCCCAAACACTCCCTTTTTCTTTCTCCCTTTTTTTTAATACAAGGGTTTCTAAAATTTGATCGGTGACATTTTCTCTACCTCGAGGGAGATCTAACAGTTGGATGGATTCCAAACCAACTGTATGTTTTTCAAACGTGTGTTATGAATCTACAGATTTAATTTGAAAGTATTCTGACCTCTAGAAGGTCTCGATCCACTGAAAATACTAAGACTGCGCAAAACTGTTTTTATTACGAAATTTAAATAAAAACCTAAATTTAGGTTTTCTCTTTTAACTCATCTAATTTCTACGAAAATACAATAAAAATTTCATATTTAGGATTTATATTTGTATTAAACATTAACATTAATCAATTGATTAATCAAAAAGTAAAAGAGAACAAAGAGTACTCATCTTTATATATCCAAAATACTAACAACATACATAAAAAAAAATCAATATCAAAGATTGAATAATTTGATGGAATTTAACTCACTATTTTGTCGAAAATCACAAAGTTGAAGAAAACTTTTTCTCTTCGCTTTTTTTTGTGTATCCAAAGGGAAGAGGTGGCTAGGGTTTTTTTTAAAAGGTTTTCAATGAGGGATTTACTATCTTTAGCTAAACACACCCACCACTCCTCTTTTACCCACCCCCAATCTAAACTTAGGTCCCAAAATTCATATCATAAAGTACTTACATACTTGTAAGTACTACCAATTAATAAATATTACCGATAAATAAATATTATTAATGATTAAAATAGTAATATTATATTGGCGAGTGATTTGGCGGGTATTACATACAGCCAACTCACATGCTCGATCCGCTCAATCAGATCTCGTTCAATCAATTAATGATGCTGCAAACAACCCCATTAATTGGAGGAGTAACCGATACTTTACCGCCTCATAATCTACGTCGTAGGCGTGACACCATGCAATCTACGCTGTACACGTGGCGCCACGATCCTGCGATAGTACCTAGTTTTTCTTATATGGGCCCACTACCCTAACGACACTCTACCACGTACACTAACAAATGGAGCACACCTAATTTAAATGAAAGTTTTACAAATGGAGCGACAATCAATATTGACAAATGGAGCACACCTACATATCACTAGCTGATTTAAGGTACCTATTTGTAAAACTTTCATTTAAATTAGTGAATACTAATTCTCACAATGCAATCCGACTTCGGATGTAGGCTCGCACACCCGTAACAGGCGGAGCCCAAACCTAGCCAGGCAAGCTTAGTCAGCTTTGACTGATGACGACGGCTTCCGGTTCATCCTGACGCCTAGTTCACTGCGCGCGAATGTCGATGGCATAGGAAGTGGGGGCCTAATTAGCGCTCTCACGCCTGATGACGATGACTCGCCAGTGATCGTCGGCCCTTCGTGAATGATGGTCACCGAGCTCGATTAGGTAAGCCTAGTCCGTGATGACTAACGACGACAACTTCTGGTAAGCTCTCAAACCCTCTAGCTTGCTCCGCGCGGGTGTAAATGTTTTGGAAGGTGGGAGCCTAGTTAGTTCCGATTGATGCTGACGGCTCGCCACGGGACCACAACTCTTCTACAGATCATGGTCGTCGAATTTTCTCATCCGAAATCTGTAGCCCACTCCGCGCGAGTGTAGAAGATTTGGAATATATGAGCCTAGTCAACTCCGACTGATGTCAACGGCTCGCTACGGGACCACCGCTCTTTCTCAGAACAATGGTCGCCAAATTTGATTACAGTTCAAACATCGTCTTCACACTCACATATGCTGACATCCCATTATCAGCAATGGCCACTTGAGCCGACTTGAAACTAATTCGCTAAGCGCGGACGAATGCTACACGGAAGGCCAGCCCGAGCTTACGAAACTTGACTCGGGCCAAACGCTCTTGCTCAACTACAGACGACAACGCATGTACTCGATTACAACAATTCACTCATGCCAACGATTGCAACCGACGATCGAATATATAACTTGAGCCTCTAACTGCATACCTCAAGGATGAGCTGCAGCCTGGGTAGATTAACCCGCTGCCAAACCATCCGCAGAATGTTTACTATTGGACATAACCACACGATAACAACTCTGAGACCTCACGAAAGTACATGCTAGAATCATTCATGACATAAACGGTCGTGCTCTCAACAACAGACAGACCAATCGGCTCCCTACTAACCCAACAAGACCTACATCAAAATAAAATGATAAGGCAAAATGGAAAGCCTGCAACAGTGAGACCGAACAAAATACGGGTACAAAACATACTCAAAAGAAACATGTTTACATTAGCAGTTGAAACCAAAAGTACAGATGTACAAATTTTACTCCTTATCAAGAGGTGGTACAATTACAGGGGAACTAGACTTAACATGAGAAGAAGCAGGAGTTACGTCTACGCGTGTGTGAGACCCTGGAGTGGGCGGAACTGAGGGTGAGGGTGAGGGTTGGAGCCCAACAGGGCCGAGAGAGGTTGGACAAGCTACAAAGGAGGACATAGTCTCACTCGCCTGGGTGCGGAAGGGGGATGTGCTACTTATGTGCGAGGTTGGATCCTCATAGTAAGATGCGTTTTAAAGCCGTCCAGGCTGGTTGGGCCACAACGTGCCTCAACTTGAGTATAATAATCCGGATCGCCTTCTTCCTCTAACCACTCAGAGATCACTCTGAAGTCTGCAGAGGACACCTTCTTGTAATAAGCAAGGTCTCAATTCGGATGCTCTTCTTTCATCAGCTACAACAGTTCTAACATCCCATGCACGATCTTGCGGAATTCACACGTGCCTTGCGCCTTGAAAGACCCTTCCTCACGCGCCTTTACTTCAGCAAGCTTACGCTCTAACAGCTCCAGTTTTACTGTCAACGCATCAGTTTGATATTGCTCAATAATCATGCTACTTTTAACTGCGCTAAGGTCATGCTGCTTCAGGAGAAGTTGGTCCCCGACTTTCCTTGCTTTCCGAGTGTTGAATTCCACATCGACCTCTAACTGCTGCCTCTGGGCGACCCACTCAGATTCTTTAATGGTATTCTCCTCAGCACGAGATTGCAACTTAAAGCGCATCTTAGCCACAACTTCTTGCACGACTTCTAGATCATGAAGAACCAGGTTCAACTATTTTTTGGATCTGTCCTTTTCAGACACCGCCTCATCTAAATCAGACTCAAGGGCTTCCAAACGAACCCTCTAGGTCTCACCATCAACGGCTGATTGTCCAGCCTCCTCTTTTCAATCTGTTTTTTCAGCGATTCAATCTCAAAGAGTGCATCAGAATACAACTTCTTTATATTTAAGAAGACACGTTCCATTGTGTACACCCTCTCACGAGCCGCCTCAACTTTCGTCTCAGTGACAACTACTTGGCTTAGATGCGACATCCACATCATAAGATGTTTCAGCCCCTTATCCATACGTTCTTCCAGCGCATGCTCCTCGGGCTTCAGAGCATGGCTCGCCAGCCAGCTATAACGTCTGTTTATATGCTTCCTCGAAGCATAATCAATGTCAACTTCCTGGTGTCAGGCCTGGTTGGTCATTTTCACTACGTTTGGAGTGAACTAACTCATCTGCGCGTCTGGATGAAGCTCTCTCAGATGCGGAATTATGCTAGCACAACCATTTGCAATCTCCACCGCACCTGGGCCCTCATCTACAACTTTTCCTTTGTCGCCAGCAGCCGACCATTTGTTGCAGGCTAGCTCAGTAGAATCCGAAGGGGGAGAAGGAAGTGAATTATTAAGCGGACCCTCCATTATCTCGATATACGACCTGAAGTGAGATGAAGGGCAATGCAAACTACAATAAGGTCGATCCACGCTGCAACGACCACTTTCAGACAATCCTCCAGCAGGGCGATTGACCTCCGGGACCATAGACAAATCTTTATCAACACCTTTCAGTAGAACGGGTCTGGATTAGTCAATATTATTAGAAGCCGTCACAGTAGCCAACATCAGTTTCTTATTCAAAGCTTCAACTTGCTTGGTACTCAGTTTCAACACATCATCAACCCCTACCAGCCGCATGTGGTCCTTCTCCAAATCAGATGCTACAACCTCCGCTTCTACGGACAGGTCAAAATCACGCTCACCCTTCAACGAAGCGGGTCGTTAGGAAGCAGACTCAACCTCAGTGCAAGACTATTTCAAGCCTATGAAGGAAATAAGTTTCTCAAAAAGCTCCTCTGTGTTCGGTAGGGTGGGAGCTTTAACTTTAGAGGCCTTCCTCTTCTTTGAAGGGGCTCCACCTTCGGACTTAACCTTCTACACTTTGAAAATATTGGGAGCCATGTGCCAGTGGACCCACAACCCACTGCGACTAAAATTGGAAGGGCAGATAACGTCCTCCACACTCATTCGAGGTATGTCACGGAATGCCTCCATGTCAGCTTCCTTCTCTAAGGAAAGAAGAGTAGTGGGGAACCTCTCTACATAGAACAACACAACGATCAACATACAATCAACACAACAAAAGTGAATGACGAAATTATACTTACGAAGTGGCTTGAACTCTCGCTCAAGCGGACGACCATTAAACTCGAAATACTTCGAATCCGAAGGTGCTAGGAAACATAATTTCTACCAGAACTTAAAGTCATCTGGTAGTTTCGCAAAGCAAGCCGACGACTTTACCTTACACACGGCATGATCGTTTAGTCGAGGAGAAGTCAATAATTGAATCATCCTCGGAGTCACGCGGACACCCACGTCTTTCGCCCTGATATATATAAAAAGAATAATCCTGTAGCCATTCGGTACCAATTGGGCAGGAGGGATACCGAGGAATTCCACGAAGCCCCGGGTCTCGTCAAGCACAGGAAAACAGACGCCAGTTTGTTGCATGTCGCGGTACAAACAGACGAATCCTTCCGGAGAAAACATTGACGTCTGATCATCACTCAAGGTGTAGAATGGCAGGTCTTCAGGGACCCCATAGGTCTTTCGAATCTCAGCCTCGATTCGGAGGTCAACCTATCTTCAAAGAACAGGAGGCACTTGGCAAGAAGCTCATCGTCAATGTGATTTTGGCGAGCCATGAAAAATGTGAATAAACTTTCAATTAAAAGCTGAATAGAATGGAGTCTCTAAAAACGAAGAAATGAGAGAGTCAATCTCTGCAGAAATGGAGATCTAAATAGGGATTGATTTCCCACTTTTTTTTCACTGAACCGACGCACGCTTAATTAATGGAACGTGTTGCTCAAGTAACAGCTCAGACTAAATCATCATGAGCGGTGTATCTTTTCAAGAAGTGACTTAGTGAACAGATACGATGACCCACTAACTCTAGGGGAGCAACTGATGATACACCGAAACCTCTTATCTTCTACACCATATACGTGTCATGATGATCTCAAGGAATAACAAGCCCAAGCGTCAGTTTAACACTAATTCGGCTCAAGTGACATTTAGCCACGTAGCATAGTCTGCTAGACGAATCCAAACTACTACAGCCTGCTAGCCCACATGTCTGACAACTATCCCAATACCCGTAAGACCTATTAAGACATGTATCTTGGGGATTAGCTTCGGACGGGCAAGCCAACAACACCTTGTGTCGAACTAGGAAGCAAATACCAAAGTATATGTCATACATGAAAACTTTCATCTATGGACAACACTCCAATTGGAAACTATCTTCCGCGTATTTATGAGTACAAATCTAAAAGGGAAACTTCATTTCACAGGACAACTCCTAATTAGAGAAAAATCTCCAAGAAGATTTCCTTCCCTAAATTACGCCACTGATGGCTTTGTCGAACCAGGACTCAGGCACTATAAATAAGACATGAAATTGGTGAACAAAGGTACACTACAAATTCCTTGTTTACAACATTAAGCCTTCCTCAGATCCTTGTCTGACTTTATCATCAGAGTGTCATCGGCCACCACAACGGTGGTTCATGGTTCAAGTGTGTTTCTTGTGCAGGTCAAGTAGGGAGCGAAAATCGACTGCATCAATTCCGATAATAACTTTACAATAAATTCGTAATGATTGTTATTACCCCTCTCCTCTACCAATCAAACTTTCTTTTTTCACCTCCTTTTTATCATCTAGAAATGCCGCCATCGTCGCAATCACCCTCCTTGGCTTCCCCTCCTCCTCCTCTTCCTTTTTTTCCTCTCTCTATTGAAGATTGTATGAGGAATTGAGAGAGATACATGGTGGTTTCTGGTAGTAGTGGAAAGTGATCTCAATGGTATTTGGAGGTAAGAAAACAAGTGGATAAGGGAGTTAATGTTGGTGGTCTGTGGTGGGTGGTGGGAGTTGTGGTGGTGGGCAAAAATGTGAAAAAAAAAACTTCAAGTCAACACCTTAAAATAAATACCATTTAATTTTACAGCTTTTAATCAGCAATTCATTCAGAAGCAAAACAAACAGTTTATTTAGAAGCTCGTTCAGAATTTCTAACTCCAATTGGAAGTTAGCTTCTAACCACGTTATAAAAACACCACCTAAAAAGACTATTTGCTTTTAGTTATGATCGGAAGTTGAAGTTTTTATTGGTCCATGGTGCTGATCACTTAGCACCGAGTGCTTAATAAAAATTAATTCTAATAATAACCTCACAATAAATTTATAATGATTGCTTCTATCCCTCTTCTCAACCAACCATCTACTTTTTTCTCCACCTCCTCTTTATTATGTGTGCAATGCCGCCACCGTAGCCACCACCCTCCCCCCTCATTTTCCTCATTTTCTTTTTCTTCCTCTCGATTGAAGATTGTATGAGGAATGGAGAGGGATATATGGTGGTTTCTGGTAGTGGTGAAAAATGATCCCAATGGTAATTGGAGGAGAGAAAATAATTAGAGAATGAAGTTAATGTTGGTGGTTTGTGGTGGGCAAAAATGTGAAAGAATTTCAAGTCAGCACCTAAAAACAAATACTATTTAATTTACAGCTTTTATTTAGCAGCTCATTCAGAAGCAAAAAAAAAAAAAAAAATTCATTCAGAAGCTCGTTCAAAGCTTCTAACTCCAATTAGAAGTTAGCTTCTAACCAGTTAAACACAAACACCACCTATACCCTTCTTATTCTCCTAACAATTTGATAATAGATATGTTCCTAATTTAGCTTTCAAAATGATGTGCCAGCATGGCCTTTAATGTCTAAAGGCTTTAGATATGTTTGAAAATGAATGAATGAATAAATAAACAAATCAACACCGCAACATGTATATATAGATCCAAATAGTACTCAATTGCATGAGATGATTTATGTTCCTCCTTTTTAGACCAAGGGCATCTTCACTGTGAAGGAGGAATCATAACTGATAAGAGGATGCAAGCAAGCAAAGGGTAAAGGAGAAAAAGAAGAATAACACCTTGAGTGTGAGAGAGATAAGACTGATGGATGGTGATACCTAACAAATATATTTAAATTCCATTGAGTTATATCTTTCCAGTTATATTATATTATTATTATTAAAAGAGTTCTATTTAAATCTCGAGTTTTGTTTCCAATTCTTGTATGATGGTGTCATTTGGTTTGATTTTGACTTGGAACTGCTCATCATTTTGATCAAAATTATTGTTTTCTAAATACTGTAGTGGTCATTCAAATGAGGATGAGGTCAAGCTTCCTTTTTTGACCTTTTTGTTAGCATTGGTATCATAGGTTGTTCCCACTCTGTCTCTAGACAGTCTTAATCAAAAGAAGCCCCCGAAGTAAAGCTAGAATTTGATTAAATCAACATTTTACGTTTTTTTCTTCTTCTTATCCATAGATTTAATCATCATCCAACTACACTAGAAATATCTTGGCGTTCTTCGGCTTCACCAAATCATGGCCTGTTTAGGATTGCAATTGCCATCTATGGATGATATATAGATACGTACCTTACAATATTGCCCATAAGAGCATCAACTTAAGCCAAGTCTACTCAAAACCAAACCCACGGGGTTTCAAGACCCCTTTTTTTTACTTGCTATGTAGTTCGAAGTCAATTCTCATGGTGGTATTCGGAGCTTGGCGTTATTTGAAATAGTGTCTAAAATTGGTGATCAGCCACGGTGTGAGGATAGTAAAATATTGAAAATGTTTATTCCTAGGAGTTTTGGAATTGGCTAATACAGAATGCTCAAAAGGTGATAAATTCAAGGTTTAAGTTAAGCCCAAATTCAACAAAGGAATACGTACATTTCTTATATCAGTTTGGGTTTAGCCCAAGGCTTTGGGCTTAGTCTGTCTTCCTTCATTTTTGAAAGGCAACTGCCAAATAATATCATCACTTCTCCTGATCGAAACGATCACCCACATTTTTTTTTGATTTCCTACAAGACACCACCACTATATAAACAAAAAAAATCCTAGCCCTGATCCCTTTTCTCTTTTCTCCCTCTCTTCTCCATCAACCCAACCCCACCACCACCACCGCCACCGCCACCTCTCCTCCTCTTCATGTTCTTCCCACCTCATCCTCATCTTCTTCCCCACCCCCTCATTTCATCCCATCTTCTTCTTTATATCATTTTTTTTCTTCTTCTTCTACCTGTGGCGTGGTGGTGGTGAAGGAAAGGATGAGGAGGGGGGCGGTGGTGGCCTCTTCCTCGTTGTCGTTGTTGTTTTTTTTTTCCTATGGAATGGTTGTGATGAAGGGGAGGAGGAGGGTGCGGTTGTGTTTTTTTTTTTTTCTTCTTCTCCTTGTGGCATGGTGGTGGTGAAGGGGAGGAGGGGTGGTGGTGGCCTCCTTTTTTTTTTCTTCCCTATTACGTGGTGGTGGTGGTGAAGAGAAGGAGAAGGGGGTCACGATGGCCTCCTTTTTTTTTCCCCGTGGCTTGGTGGTGAAAGGGAGGAGGGGTGGTTGTGGCCTCTTTTTTTTTCCCTCCCCTGTTGCATGGTGGTGGTGGTGGTGAAGAGGAACAGGAGGAGGGGGTGGCGGTGGCCTCCTATTTTTTTATTTTAATTTTTTCCCCTCCTTGTTGCGTGGTGGGGTGAGGGGGAGGAGGAAGGGTGGTTGTTGTCACGCCTCAATTTTTGAACAACATAAATTAATAGATTGTCCAAAAAGCAATGCACTTCAGGAAAAAATTAAATGTTACAGTTAAGGCAGTAAATGAAATAATAGCCTTCTTCAAAATTCTTCCTCTCAAAATGAGATCCACAATTATACGTAAATGAAAATTACATTAATAAATTCCCAAATAAATCTCTGACAAAACCTAAGCATTTATAACTAAACCCTACATTTGATTACCTAGGAATAATAATAATAAAGATCTAACAAAAAAACGTGTCGACTCCTCAGCTATCGCCATGCAGCTAATACCATTCTTGCACTCCAATTAACCCTGATAAGTCTCTGGGGCTACGTTCATTAAGAACACACCCAAATTTGTACAACAATACAAAATCTGGGTCAGTATATTAACACTGGTGTGAGCAAATTTACAAATCGAGACAATTAAATATTAAAAAAAAATGCATTTCACCTTAAGGAAGACAGGTAGTTCTCATTCGAGATTCGAATGAGCTGTTAGTTTCTTCCCTCAAGGTACATGCTAAAATAATTCGTACAAAATTTCATGTTATGATCAATTCAATGGTTTTATTTATTTTTCCTAATTCTTGGCTTCTTTTCCACAATTGCACTATCCTCCTGTGCCGAACACACCTCACCCAAGTGTTCCTCCCTTGCCCTCGAAGCCACTCGGAGCGTACATGACCCAAGTGGGGTGCCATATCGAGTGTTATGTCATCTCACCCGAAGTTCGATACCTGGCAAATATTTCCTAAATCTACACGTACTACCGAACTCACATGGAACGACGTACTGATATGCAAGCAAGTCTGCATACCCATAATTTATATCACACGTATACAATCAAGTCTGTATACAAAATACAATTTTTTTTTTGGAGTTGTGGAAAAGAGCATTACCAAGTATTTATATTTTTCTAACAGAAATCACATAGCCATAGCCATCACATCTTTTTCTTTTTTTTACAGATATCGTATCTTTTTTTTCCCTTACAGATATCACATCACATACAATAAAAAAGAAAAAAAATCCCTTCCGAAAGTAAAAAGAAAACCCTTCCCAAGGTTTTCTACAGAGATCACATCTGTTGTCTGTACTCTGTAGTATCATCTAAGGTTGTTACATCGCCACTTGTCAAGGTAAAAAAAATGTGCATTGTAAATCACACGAGGTTTTCATTTCCCTTCCCACAATTTAAAAAAAAAAATTACAGCAACAAAATTAGGATACTTATTTCCTTTCATTTCAATTTTCAGTTATAATGACTAAACTCTTTTTTTTTTCTTACATGGATGTCCGATCAACCAGACACTATCACCTCCATAGTCATTCATACTATCACCTCCATTAAAGATGTAAAACAAGTCAAGATGTCAAATCGGCTTTTCATATGTAAATCAAACCAAAATGTCAAATCGATTTTTCCTCCATTAAATATGTAAATCAACTCACAATGTCAAATTGGTTTTTCATTAAAGATGTAAATCAAACGATGTCAAATCGGTTTTTCATCAAAGATATAAATCAAACCAAACTGTAAAATCGATTTTTCCTCCATTAAAGATGTAAATCCAATCAAGATGTCGAGGGAATCGTATTTACATTGGGAAAAAAATATTGAAGAATGATAGAGTTTTACTCACAACTTTTTTTTTTCTTTGCAAAGATCCAAAAGTTCTTCCTTCAAAGCGCCTCCCACCTTTTTCAACGTAAGTTTTTTTTTCTTCTTTCTTTTGTATGTATGTAAAGAGAAAAAAAACAGGGCTAAGGTTTCTTTTTAAATGAATGTTTTTTTATTAGGGTTTCATTAGCTAAACACAACCATCGCTCATCTCTTACCCACCCCCATCCTAAACCTAGGTCCTAAATTAAAATCATAAAATATAATTATTTGTAACTAATATCAATTAATAAATACTATCAATAAATAAATATTATTAACTTCTAAGATAATAAAAAAATATATTGGTAAGTGAATTGGGTGGGTATTACAAGATACACACCTTAAAAGAATCTCGTCCTGAGATTCGGTAGGATAAGGGTTAGGCGAATAATTCTGGGTGCATATGTTTTACTTTGTCCTCCAACTCCCAGGTGACATCGTTCTCCTTTTCGCTCTACTGAACTTCGACCAAGTTGACTTTCTTACGTCGTAGTTGATTCACGTCACGATCAATTATCCTCACCGGCCCAACTGTATAGGTCAAATCCTCATTCAGTTCAATAGCGGTAGGTTGAACAATCTAAGTTGGATCTTTCACACATTTTCTCAGCATCGAAACATGAAAGACATCATGAATCATCGACAAACTGGGCGGCAATGCAAGCTTGTAAGCTAAGTGACCAATACATCCAGCAATCTCGAATGGCCCAATATACCGCGGGCTCAACTTCCCTTTCTTGCCAAATCTCATCACACCTCACATAGGAGACACTTTGAGATAAACTAAATCACCAACTGCAAACACTACACTTTTTCACTTTTGATCTACATAGCTTTTCTGTCTACTCTGAGCAGTTTTTATCATTCCCCTAATAATCTCAATCTTCCCTGCAGTTTCCCTAACAATCTCTGGTCCCAACAATACTGTATCACCTACCTCTGCCCAACAACTAGGAGATTTACACGACCTACCATACAAAGCCTCAAAGGGTGCCATGCCAATGCTCGATTGATAACTATTATTGTACGAGAACTCCACCAATGGTAAATGATCCTCCCAACTACCACCAAAATCCATGATGCAAGCTCGCAACATATCCTCTAAAATCTGATTTACCCGCTCAGTATGCCCGTCAGTTTGTGGATGATACGCAGTGCTCATAGCCAAGGTAGTACCCATAGCACGTTGAAAACTTTCCCAAAATGCCGATGTAAACAATGGATCTTTATCTGACACAATGGTAATATAAACACCATGCAACCTTACCACTTCTCGGATATACATAGCAGCTAACTTGTCGGTATTACGAGATGCACCAATGGGGATAAAATGTGCACACTTAGTCAAAACGGTCGACAATAACCCAAATTGACTCATTACCCCTCCGAGATCTAGGTAAACCATCAACAAAATCCATCGAAATGTGTTCCCACTTCCATATGGGTATTTCTAGAGGCTGCAATAAACCAGACGACCTTTGGTGTTCCGCTTTCACTTGCTGACAAGTGAAACGGTGAGAAACATATTCCCCAACATCTCGTTTCATGCCTTCCCACCAAAAACTTCTTCTCAAATCATGATACATCTTCGTACCCCCTGGATGAATAGTAAATTTAGAACGAAAAACCTCATCCATAATCTCATTCTTTAATGCCGAAATATCTGGTACGCAAAGTCTACCATGAAATTGCAATCCTCCATCTATGTAAACTGACCAATCAGTAGGGCATTCATCCAATGTATCAACTATCAAATCAGAGTAGGTTTTACTGTCAAACTACAAACATAAGCTCCTCTAGTATGCGGAACAGTCAAAACATCATGAACTGCAATAACCTCGAGAATTTTCCACTCTTGCACCATAAGAGCGGTCAACACACTATGTTGCCTACTAAGGGCATCCGCCACCACATTCCCTTTGCCTGGATGGTAAAGGATTTCAAAATCATAACTACTAATGAACTCCATCCACCTTTGCTGCCTCATGTTTAAATCCCGTTGTGAAAATAGATACTTTAAGCTTTTGTGATCAGTATACAACTCAAATTTCTCTCCATACAAATAATGTCTCCATATTTTTAAAGCAAAAACCACTGCTGCTAATTCCAAATCATGCGTAGCATATCACCTCTCATGTGGCTTTAACTGCCTAGAAGTGTAAGAGACTACTTTCTGATCTTGCATCAAAACACATCCCAAATCTGTTCCACTAGCATTTGTAAACACCACTAACTTCCCGCCACGAGTGGGATTGATTAAAATTGGAGTTGTAGTCAACCTTTGCTTCAACTATTGAAATGCAGTCTCACAGTCCTTAGTCCATATAAACTTGACATCCTTTCTAGTCAGACTCGTCAAAGGTGTTTCAATTAATGAAAATTTCTCAATAAAACTCCTGTAATATCCAGCCAACCCCAAGAAACTTCGAATTTCACTGGCATTAGTGGGTTGTTTCCATTCTTTAACTGCTGCAACTTTGTCAGGATCAACTGCTATCCCTTCGCTAGAGATCACATGCCCAAGAAATCTCACATCTTTCTCCCAAAAGTGGCACTTACTAAATTTAGCATACAGCTTGTGATCTCTTAAAGTCTGCAACACTAATTTCAAATGCTCTCGATGGTCCTTCATGTTTCGGGAATATACCATAATATCATCAATGAAAATGACAACAAATTTATCAAGGTACGGGGGAAAAATATGATTCATCAAATCAAAGAAAGCAGGAGCATTGGTCAATCCAAAGGGCATGACTGAAAATTCATATAACCCATACTGAGTCCGAAACGCCGTCAGAGGTATGCTCTGCTCTTCAACACCCATCTGATGGTACCCAGTCCTCAAATCCAACTGTGAAAATACAACCGCCCCTTTCAACTAATCTAACAAATCATCTATCCACGGAAGATGATACTTATTTTTTATTGTCACCTTATTTAGTTATCTATAGTCGACAAACATCCTCAAAGTATCATCCTTCTTAGAAACAAAGATAGCAGGCGCACCTCATGGAGAATTACTTGGTCGAATAAACCTAAGTATACTCACCTTAAAGGATTAACCATATAGTACTCACAAATATGCACATATATATAACTATTATAAATAAATAAATAAATAAATAAATAAAAACATACGAGAGAAATTTCTTACCCCTTCTGGAGTAATTCCTCTAGTTGGACTTTCATCTCATCCAACTGTTTGGGAGCCAATCGATATGCAGCTTTCAAAATCGGTGATGCCCCTGACAACAAGTCAATTCGAAATTCGACTTCTCTCTTAGGTGGTAGACTGGGAATCTCTTGGAATACATCTACATAATCCTTCACCACCTCAACCACGCTAATATCTTTCTCAGGTATATCCATAGAGTATAGAGTGCTCGTCATTGTCGAGTCCTCACAAGGTTCACAAACATGACTAACTCACGGCAACCGTGGTGTATCTATCAAAATGGTCATCGCGGCACAATCTATAGTAACATAGTTTTTACCCAACCAATCCATCCCAAGAATAACATGAAAATTCTCAAAATTTATAACTATCAAATCCGCATCAAGTTTTCGACCCATTAAAGAGATCTCAAAATTTCTACATTGCTCAGACAATGTGACAATGCCTCTTATGGGTGTCTCAACACATAAATGTTTGATAAGTGGCATAGTTTTAAGGTTTTCTACATTGCTCAGACAATGTGACAATGCCATTCGACGAGAAATAAAAAAATGAAAAACACCAGAATAAAATAATACTCGCAAGGGAAACTGAGTGGTGATGATACCTTCAACATTTTCTTGCCCTGGTAAAACCACAAATGTGTTGAAGCTGGTGGGGTCTGTCTACCCTGTAGAGCGTCTCGCCCACTGGGACAATCACGAATGAGATGCCTTGGCCGGTTACATCTGTAGCATAACCTATCAGTGGGAGCCTGCCCTCGTGGTGCTGCGGGTGCCTAAGGTCGAGGATCATACGGTCGAGGTTGCTGATATGGGCCTTGCGGGTACTGGTTCTGAAATGTCGGTCTCTGCCACTGTTGCCCTTGGGGCTTGAAGCCACCCTGCTGCCTGAAACCTCCCTGGGACTCAACTCCTCCCTGGGGCCTCTGGTGAAACTGACCTCTAGATTGGAACCTCGGTTGATACTAAAATCCAGGTCCTCGCTGATTCTGATCATAAGGCTTATACCTGTTCTGATCTCGGTTCCCAGATGAACGCGAGTTTCTAGACGACTCACCTCCGTTGCTATTCTCCCTAGCCTCTCGAAAAGCGGCGTCTTGCTCTTCGAACTTGAGAGCTAAGTCTAAAACTCTGTCAAAGGGTTCTTTATCAAGGGGTAAAAATGACTTTGAAAAATAATGATCCAAACCCTTGATAAACTTCTGATTCTTCTTGGCATTAGTATCAACCAAGTACGGAGCATACCGAGTCAACTCGTTGAATTTTGTCGCATGCTGGGTCACTGACTTTGTACCTTGCGTCAAACTAAGGAACTCTGCAGCTAGTTGAGATTTCACACCTTCAGGTACAAACTGACAGTCAAATTTGGACTTGAAAGTTTCCCAAGTCATAACAGTCGTATCCATGCTCTCCTCGACAGAATCCCACCAATACCTGGCATTACCATCCAAGTTATGAACAGCTAATTCTTGTTTCTGTACCTCAGTCTTCTGCATCCGATTGAATATGGTTTCACACTTACAAATCCACTTCTCAGCTGCATAGGGCCAGTCTCTCCATTAAACTTCTGACCGCCTAGGTTCTCAAACTACTTATTTCTCCTGGCAAACGGGTCACCCTGATTATCCTGATGGTTGTTCTGCACAACTTGCAAAAGTTGCGTCATCATAGCTCCCACGTCCACCTGAACCAAGTTAGGATTTCCCCCTTGATCATTCGAACCGTTTGGGCCATTAGTGTTATTCCGCCCCTTATCACCATTCATCCCATTGGCACCATTCGATCGAGTGGTGTTTGCCATTACCTTCAAGAGAAAATAAATAACCGTTAATACTTAATAATCCAAACGTTCATAATCCCATTCCACACTTTCGAGGATCACCTATACCTACCCTAGATCTAGACTAACCAAATGCTTTGATACCAAATATGTCACGCCCCAATTTTTAAACAACAAAAATTAATAGATTGTCCCAAAACCAAGGCACGTCAGGAACAATTTTCCTCTCATCACTCTCCACAGACTCCCTCATCCCCTTCCCTGCATAGTTTCCCCACCACCACCGCCCCCATCCCTCTATTGTCTTCTCCGAAGTCTACGCCATAATCCCCTCCCTCCACTTCCATGCTTCATAGTTTTCCACCATGTCACATGCTCAGTGCCACTATCAAGCTGAAGAAAAGAAGTCAGTTACTGAAATATTGGCGGGAAAGTTTTAATTGAAAATAGGGGTAGTTTAGTAATATCAAAAGAATAGGCAATTATTAGTACTGTTGCTAGACACGTGTTATGATCTGAGCAAAAGATTCCAATTTCTGTTATACACCTTCTTTATAAGGTGAGGGAAACATTGTATGAAAGGCAAGAAATATCTAAGTAATTCCACAGGCTCTAATTGTTTTGATTTAGATATTTATCTTCCTTCTTTCAATTTCTATGTTCTTCCTTCAATTTCTCTGTTCCTTTATTCAATTAGCTTGTCATTACTTGACAATTGGTATCAGAGCGATCGATTCTGAACCGAAGAAATGGAAAATAGGGCTTGCGAGATGGAAAATTTTATGAAATAATCGAAGAAGAACCAATTGGAAACAACCAACCAAGTGGAACTGATCAAAGCAAAGGTGAAATGCTTCTTTCAAGCCAATGAATTACACGAGAGAAAACTGGATGCAAAGGTAGATTACCTAATCCAACTATTTCAAAATTTGAGAGCGATGAACATCGAGGGAGAATCTAGTCAAGCTCAGATGGCTGGAGCAAATGGAAATCAACCTCAAACACCCTCCCACCCGCCCACTGATTATGGAGGTAACCTATTTCGATTTCCAAAAGTAGATTTCCCTCGATTTGATGGCTCTAACCCTAGATCTTGGGTTAAGAAGTGTGAGAGATTTTTTGGTTTGCATAATGTTCTTGATGAGTCGAAAGTCTCTATTGCATCTATACACCTGGATCTCAAAGCTGATGTTTGGTTTCTAGATAATCAGATTGCAAACTCCTCAATCCACTGGAACAAATTCATATGTGACCTTTGTTTCCGATTTGAGAACCCAGTCTCTGATAATTATCTTGACTATTTCAACAAATTGTCTCAAACCAACTCTGTTGAGGACTGCTTTGATCGATTTGAGGAACTTAAATCACTAATGATCCTCAATAATCCATCCCTCACTAAGCGGTACTTCATCCTGAGTTTTTTGAGTGGTCTAAAGCCAGAAATCAAAATGATGGTACAGATGTTTAAACCCACTTCCATGGCTCATGCTTTTTCCTTAGCTAGATTACAATAGTCTTACAAATCTACACCATCTGCACTACTAACTACTCGTTGCCCCTTCACACCAAATTCCTTTTCTAATTCCTGGAACAGACCTACCACCACCCATTCAGTCACTCCACATACAAATAACAACATTACAACTCAACCTCAGTCCCAATTTTCTAGTAGTTCATCACCATCTGTACCTAGACTTCCATTTTCAAATCCCCCTATTAAAAGGCTTTCACCCACTCAAATGAGAATTAGAAGAGAAAAAGAATTCTGTTACAACTGTGATGAAATCTATAAACCTGGCCATTTGTGCAAGAGGAAACACTTATACTTACTTATTCATTAAGAAGAGCACAATGAACCTGATGAAAACCCTATTGTAGTCACTGAGGAACTGTTTTCAGAGTAGCCATCTGACATGGATATATCAATCCATGCTCTACATGGAAGTCATGCCTCAAACACAATTCTTTTACAAGGGCTGGTCATGAAAAAAACCATTTCTATCCTCATTGATACGGGCAGTACCCACTCATTCATTGATCCAAAAATCATCAAAACAACCCATTGGCCTACTGTCTTCACACCTCAAATGTTAGTCAAGGTTGCCAACAGCCAACGGCCAACACTTAGTCAGTAATGCAATGTGTCTGCCTCTTGTTTGGAGTATGCAGAACAATACGTTTGAAGGGTCCATTAGAGTACTTCCATTGGGTGGTTATGACATGGTCCTTGGTGGGGATTGGCTTAAGACCCATTGGAAACATTATCATTAATCTACAAACACTTCAGCTGTCATTTCATTATCAAGGGAAAAAAATCACCCTCCAAGGCGTTGATGATTCAACTTCATTGTGCCTAATTCAATCTTCAAAACTTTCCAAGTTTCTAAAGAAGCATTCACCATCTTTTATAGGACACTTCTTCTCTCTTACTTCCAGTCAAATTACTAATCATGTACATGATTCTATTACCTTGTTACTTGATCAATTTCAGGATGTATTCCACCACCTTCATCCCTACCACCCACCAGGGCTCTAGACCACACCATTCCTTTAAAACCCAATGCCACCCCTACATCCCAAACACCCTATAGAGTCCCTCAAATGCATAAGGGTGTTGTTGAACAACCAGTTGAAGAAATGTTACAAACTGGTTTCATTCAACCTTCTCATGGCCCTTATGTTGCACCCATCCTCTTTGTAAAAAAGGACAATACATGGAGATTTTGTGTCGATTATAGGAAGTTGAATGCCTTTACAATTAAAGACAAATTTCCTATGCCTCTTATTGATGAACTTCTTGACTAACTACATGGTGCCACCATTTTTTCCAAGATTGGTTTAAGATCCGGATACCATCAAGTATTAGTCCACCCAAGTGATACCCATAAGACCGCATTCAAAACTCACCATGGTCACTTTGAGTTTAGAGTCGTGCCCTTTGGGTTGACCAATACCCTGACTATTTTCAAGCTCTCATGAACCAAATCTTCCAACCATTCCTAAGAAAGTTTATACTTGTATTATTTGATGACATACTTGTATATAGTACCTCACTAGAGGACCATCTCAATCATCTTTTCACTACACTATCCATATTGAGACACAACAGCCTATATGCAAAACTTTCTAAGTGCTACTTTTGCCAATCTCAGCTGGAATATCTAGGTCATATAATAACTGCTCATGGAGTTGCAGCTGATCCTTCCAAAGTTTCAGCTATGCTTTCTTGGCCACTACCGCACAACCTAAAATCCCTTAGAGGTTTCCTTGGCCTAACAGGCTACTATAAATGATTTGTTCAATTATATGGACTAATTGCAAAGCCCCTTACTGACCTATTAAAAAAGTATGCTTTCACTTGGAATGATATCACCCAAATAGGTTTTGATGCTTTAAAACAAGCTATGACTACCACCCCTGTCTTGCAACTCCCTAGCTTTGCATTACCATTCTTCGTAGAAACTGATGCATGCTCCATTGACCTTGGGGTTGTCCTATCACAGAATGGCCATCCTATAGCCCTTTTTAGCAAAGTTTTAGGTCCAAAGAGTTTGGGTCTTTCTACCTATGAAAAAGAGCTATTGGCCTGTCCAAAAATGGAGACCTTATCTTCTTGGTTCTAGATTATTTATACTCGCTGACCATGAGAGCATTAAGCATTTCCTAGATAAAAAAAACTCACCACCACTTTACAGCAAAAATGGTTAACAAAATTATTGGGTTTTGATTATTCAATCCTATACAAAAAAGGCTTAGAAAATGTAGTAGTCGATGCCCTTTCCAGAAGTTGTACCCCTGACAGTGAATGTTTGGCAATCTCTCATGTCTCTCCACAATGGCTTAGGGATGTTGTCCAAAGTTATGTCCAAGATCAAGCAGCTCAAGAGCTGATATCCAAATTGTTAGTCAACCCAGCTACAGTCCAACACCACTCTCTAAAAAATGGACTACTCTACTACAAAAAAGGATGTATATTGGGGGTACAAAACAACTGAGACACAAGTTTTGATGGCTTTGCATGCTTCTTCAATTGGTGGGCATTCAGGCATTAATGCCTTTCTTCAGAGATTGCACAAACACTTCTTTTGGCCTGGCATGAAGGAGTTGATCACCTTCATTGCTGCTTGAGACACATGTCAACGGAACAAGACTGACCAAAGCGGATATGGTGGTTTGCTGCAACCACTTCCTGTCCCAACACAGGCCTGGCAACATATCAGCACAGACTTTATAGAAGGCCTCCCACCTTCTCAAGGTAACTTTGTCATATTGGTAGTTGTTGATAGATTGAAAAAATACAACCATTTCATGGCTTTAGCTCACCCCTATACTGCCCCTAAAGTTGCTGAAACCTTTCTAAAAAATATCTATAAATTACATGGTTTACCAAATACAATTGTATCAGACAGAGACTCTGTTTTCTTGAGTACCTTTTGGCAACATTTGTTCAAAGCACTAGGGACTTCTTTACACATGAGTACAGCTTAACATCTGCAGTCTGATGGTCAAACTGAAAGGACAAACACCTGCTTGGAAATCTTCCTGCGTTGCATGACAGGTAATGCTACCACCAAATGGTCACAGTGGTTATATCTTGCTGAGCATTGGTTTAATACCAACTACCACTCAAGCTTGAAGACTTCCCCCTTCCAAGCTCTATATGGTTACTCCTCCACTGCTAGCTCTACCTCCAATAACATCCTCTACTCTTCCTGACATTCAACAGTATCTCACTGAAAGAGAAGCTATGCTGGATATTTTGAGGGAAAGACCACATAAGGCCCAGGCTAGAATGAAACAATATGCTGACTTACATTGACAAGAACACTGTTTTGAATTGGGCGACTGGGTTTTTTTAAAACTTCAGCCTTATAGGCAGGTCTTTGTGCAACTACGAAAGAACTTGAAGCTCTCTTCAAAGTACTACGACCCATTCAAAATCATCCAGAAGATTGGCAAGGTTGCTTACCATCTTGAGCTGCCAGCACACTCCAAGATACACCCAGTGTTCCATGTTTCACAGCTCAAGAAACAACTCAGCCAGGCTCAGTCTACCTCTCCAGTACTTCCAACAATTGATTCACATGGCCAATTTATCGTAGAACCTGCTAAAGTGTTGGCTAGACGCTTGTTCCTCATAACAATGTTGTTGTTACTCAGTGGCCGATTCAATGGTCAAACTCATCTGCAGCTGATGCTACTTGGGAAGATATGTCTGTCATCTCCTCCAAGTTTCCCTTTTTTCATCCTTGAGGACAAGGATGCGGTGATGGGGAAGGTATTGTCACATGCTCAGTGCCACTATCAAGCTGAAGAAAAAAAGTTAGTTACTGAAATATTGGCGGGAAAGCTTTACTTGAAAATAGGGGTAGTTTAATAATATCAAAAGAATAGGCAGTTATTAGTACTGTTGCTAGACACGTGTTGTGATCTGAGCAAAAGATTCCAATTTCTGTTATACACATTTATAAGGTGAGGGAAGCATTGTATGAAAGGCAAGAAATATCTGAGTAATTCCACAGGCTCTAATCAGTTTTGAGTTAGAGATTTATCTTCCTTCTTTCAATTTCTTTGTTCTTCCTTCAATTTATCTGTTCCTTTATTCAATTAGCTTGTCATTACTTAACACACCACCACTGCTCCCATATCTCTCTCTTTCGTCTTCTTTGAATAACCTCGCAGCCACCACAAAATAGTAAATGTATGTCAGATCCAGTGACGAACATAACATATTTTCCTTGTGTGCAGTGAACGCCGTAAGCGAGCAAGCGAGATAGATCTTGATCATCACGACGATGGGATCCCCACCACCTTGTTGAACTAGCCTGTACTTGTGTCCGTGAGATCCTTCATGGCGATGGGATCCAGGCCACCTTGGAGAAGATCGCCACTTTGGTGAAAGCCACAAAGGTTTCCATCGAGCCATAACGGTTGATAGAGAGATGAACAGGAGCTAGGGTTGAAAATTGGGGAAATTTGAGATTTTATTCCTTTTTTTTCATTTTCGTTTTCTTGGGTTTTAAGGGCTAAGAATCTTGGTTGGGTTGTATTTGAGCATGTTTGCTAAAGTAGATATTGATTGTAGATGGGCAGGATTTCACTTTTGTTATGTTATAGTAACCGAGACGGGATCATACCGGTTCGGGACTAAATTTGTGGAAATCGGTTTCGGTTTCAACCGGTTCTATCTCGGTTTCAATTCAATCGGTTCGTGACTGGGATAAAAATTGCATGAATCGATTTGTCACAATTTGAATCAGGTCGGGACCATATAGGTATGGTTCGGAACGGTCGGGACCGGGATTATTACCCACCCCTAATGTCACTCCAAATCAAAACATGAAGTGCACAACTTTGGACTTTAGTGATTTGTCCATATTCAATTATCGCAGCTGCTATTGAGGTATGAGAGTCTGCTACTGCGTTTTCTTCCCGAAATATCTTCATGATCGTCATCTATTTGAATCTTTGAAGCAACTTGCTGAAACTCTAGAGCATTAGTCAAATAGTCCATTGGCACTTTGAGTTTTTCTGAACTCCTTACACCACCACCTGCGAATCAGATTGCACAATAAGATTCTCAATATTCAAAGAAATAACAAGTTTTAACCATTCCCAGATAGCAACGGCCGATGCAATGTTATTAATTTGGACACCTATATAATGATTAACTCTAGTCATACAATAAAAAAATTGTTTCTAACGAATCTACGAATTCCAGAGTTACCTCCGCTAGCTTTGTCAACAGTAAGTGTAAACTGCCTTTATCAGGAACCGTCCACTTAATCTAAGGAATCCACTGGCGGTCACATGTTTCGGTATGTTTTCATACTAGGGTATTTTTCGTGCCGTTGGCATGATAAAAGTTTAACATGATAAATAGAGTTTATTCTACTTTAAATATCAAGATAAATAAATATCAATATAAATAAATATCAAAATGTTGGGTATGAGAATCAAACCCATGCACTCTTGGTGCCTTAAGTTCTATATCTCCAATCCCAAACACAATTCTGATTTATAATAAGATGTTGTGTAGAGCTTACATTCAACAAGCGCCTGCATAAAAATAAAATTAGTGATGTAGTGAATCCTGTTATCCTGACCTTGACCTTGATCTGCATTGGGAACACACGTGAGCCAAAGACCACTGTTGTGGCGACCGATGGTACTCTGATGCTAAAGTTAGACATGGCTTGAGAAAGGATTAAAGCTGTAAATTGAATTTTGTAGCTTATTTTTGTTCATCATCCCAGATGATACATAAAAAAAGACCGATCATCACGACCGCACACATGGCATAAAGTCCCATCATGAGAATACAACGCCCGACCCATTGGGCCAACTCATAAAGCCTTGATGGATTGAAGACAATTATAGAGGCCTAGACTAGGCCCACCTCCAAGGAGGTATAAATAGGATTCAAATCCAGGCCCAGACGAATCAAAGCCCAAATCCAGGCCTGATACACGTTCTTTCATAAAGAAGAAGAACGCTGCACAAAGAAATAGCCGTGGAGGGACCTATGCCTCCACGAATGCATCTCCATTAAGGAGGAGACTGTTACAGAAACATCTCATTCCGTTGCGCCTCACATGCTTTAGTCACACGGAGAGTTAACTATGACCATTATAAAAGTTAAAGGGAACATTCGACAAAGGTATGCAACTTTAACTGAGTTTTATCCAGATTTACTTCATTCTTCCAACAAAGTTATTGACTTAAGCATCGGAGTGCCTTCGGCCACCAAAAAGTAGTCCTTGGCAGTCTGACAGTGATTTTACAGGTCAAACTCACAGGAGGACGATTTTTTGGACGCATCAGTTTGGCGCCATCCGTGGGGAATGATGAGTTTCCTTTTCTAAAACAAAACACATGTGATAAAGCTCGCCACAACCCAGCAAAAGATCGAAAAAGCCATCAGAAGGAATAATGCAGTCTACAGACCCCCAATCCAGTAGCGATCGCTACAACTCTCCCACTGACATATCGCTAACGGCTCAAGGAGAGGATGCAACCTGAAACACTGAACCAATAACATCCGAGAATGCGGATCCGCTATAGGCAATAGTTTTGACAGCCGTCGGCACAACCATAGACCCTCGAGTAGACTTGATCATGGCCTAGATGAAATACATGACTTCGAGTCGACTAGAATGTTGCACAAAATGAAGCAAATATTGGCACCCGAGTCAAACCAAAAACTTAAACTTCGGATCAACCGAGACGTCGAGTTGACGAAGTGAAAGTTAATAGGTAAAATAACTCCAAGACGACTGGAGAATCACACCAACAAAACAATTCGAGCGAACGAATCAATGGAGCAAAAACAACTTCTTGTCATGACGAGATTGAATGGATAATTCAACAAAGTAGAAAAGCGAACGAAACGACTTTCCACAAAATTTCAGAGACAACAAACACAAAATCAAGACATGCGTACTGAAACATTGGGAAATTCAAATCACCAAAAGATTGCTACAAGCATATTTTTGGAACGTCAAATACGAATTATCAAGAAATGATAGACGAACAAAGTCGATACAAAGGAAAATAAAGAAGTTGATTCCTGTCATTCAAAATCTATTCGATTACATTCAACGATAGCAGTGGAAGACTAAGGGAAAAGATATATAACGTCCTCAACACCATCTGCAGGAGCAAGATCGCCAGCAGGAACTCTCTCTTCAGGAGGAGGAAGCGGTTTTTCAGCCATTGGGACACCCGGAGGTTCTTCAACGGCACTTTCCATGTCCTTAAAAGTATCATAAACCAGATGATGATACTGGGACAAATCAACACCAAGACCCTCGATATAGTCTAGAAGTTTAGTCTGACGCTAGTCTGCCACCTCCATGATACAAAGTCTATCCTTGACAGAAACAAGCTCACTCTTTGCAACGATAAGTTGGTCCTTGACAGTAGTGAGCATCAAGGAGGAATCAGCCTTGACCTCACTAATTGAAGACAACAATTGCTCCACCATTTTCTCAACAATATCTTGATTGTTAGAATGCTCTATCATGGCCCGCACGACTTCATCATGAGACGCCTTCTCAGAAGAAAGTTTTTTCTCCACATTGAGCAAAAGGGTGTGGACGCTATCTAGGTCAGCTCTCAGATATTTGAGTGCGACCACAGATCGATCCCGTGCACCCTCCACATCAGCCAACGACGCCCGAGCAACCTCAGCCACCTTGGTTCGTTCAGAGCATCGCGCTTTTAACACATCATACTAGTAAAGAACATGAGAGAACACCAACATCAACACTGAAAGCTTCCTCTCCCAAGAAACCATGAGACTGTGATTGACCTAATGACTCAAGCCCATCACTCCTGCATAGGCAAGATGAGTCATCCCCTCCATTACAAGCCTAACACCTTGCTCAAGATGAAGGTTCGAATTCAACATGTGGGTTTAGTATAGCCCTGCAATTTGGATCAAATATATTGGATTATGCCAAAATAGGCTTAGTGTTGTCTAGGCTTTGCCAAATTGGGTGGGAAATCAGGCCCGTTGTGTTCTGCTGATGAGATTATCATGACACATGTACGACACGGATTATAGGACGGTTTGGTGTATCATCAGCTGCTACCCCGAGTTAGTAAGAATCATGTCGGTCCACTAAGTCTTTTCAATAGGAACTGTACATTCGTGATGATTGAGCTCGAAACGTCATTTCGAGCGGCACACATCATTAAATGAGTATGTGATTGCTCGAAAAAAGGGCGCGAATTCCTGGTTCTATATAAGTTGCCATCTTTGCAGAGAAGAGTTTCTTTACTTCTGTAGTTTTTCTGTAACTCCTTTTTGTTTTGAGTTTGGCCATCATTAATTTATGTCTAATTGATTTCAGTACTCATTTTAAAAACCAATTCGGTCAAACACTCAAATTATAATAGTCAACATAGTTGACTTCCATCGACTATTTAAGTTTTCTTAAAACCAAAAAATATCCCCCTCTATTTCTTAAACAACATGGGGTGTATTATCACCTAATTCACTAAGCATTTAATTCACTCAACATGGGGTGTATTATCAGAATTCAAATTAATAGGAGATGATTAAGATTGAAATAGTCTCGGAGAGAAAGGAAAATAGTGGGGTGAGATAGTGGAAACTGAGATTGAGAGCTCGATCGAGAGGAGGTCGGTTTAGATGCATGTTCTCTTACGTTCCATTTTTTCTGTGAAGATGAAGAATTTGGTGGTCTCATTCGTGGAGGTAATGGCGAAGAAACAAAATTTAAAATTGGGGGGGGGGGGCAATTTGTGCCGAAGACGACAATAATTTTGTTGAAGAGGCATGATTAAAGAGAAATTATGATGAATTAGAATTTTCGACAAACAATGCACGGAGGTGGTTATGGTGGTTTGATGGTGAAGGGCAGGTGGAGGTTGGGGTAGGTTTACATTGCGTGGAGGAATTTGGTCGTAGGAATCGAATGGAGAACTGGAAGATTCATTTGGGATAATCAAGATAGCAATATACCTTCATAAGCATCATAAAACTCTGATGTAGGAGTAGGTACGGTGAGTTTCAAAGAATGCTCATTTGAATCAAAGTTATTGCTACTAATGCTCATTGTGCTCATTGTCTCTTGAGGATCAAAGAAATCCTCCCCAACATAATCTGTCTCAGAACTCACCCCAACCGACATCGACGAATCGTCGGCCCCACCACTACCACTTCCTCCCAATCCATCCATCAAATTGACCCCATCCTCCTCCTCTACCTCATAACCACTCAACTCCACACTCTTTCCATTCTCATCCACCTCTTCACCCTTTTTTTCCACCTCCTCCTCCACAACAACAAATTGTCTCTCCTCTGACACATCCCCCTGCGAGAAGCTCTTCAACAACCTCGTCCCTCACCGTTTATAATTCACAATGAACGGCGCGACACATAGGTGTCCGGCGGATAGTCGTCAGGTAATGGTGTTGCCTTAGCAATCGGTGGAAGGAGACAAGGCAGTGGAGGAAAAAGAATTTGTTGTTGTTTAAGTGAGAAAGAAAAGGGTTGTTGTTTAAGTGAGAAAGAAAATGGGTATTCATTTGGGATGGGGTGTTGGCTTTGGAGATGATTAGATTAGATGGGCAAACTGGAAGATGTTTGGGGAAGAAGGAGATTTATTTATTTTTCTTAACCATGACTATTATATATCTCAGATATCTGTGAATATATCCTGACCCTTAGATGATTTTTAGAGATCTGGCATGTGTCTTGCATGTGCCTTCTAAGTGAAAGCTATTTTTGGATTTTAAGAAAACTTAAACAGTCAATGGAAGTCAAATACATTGACTGTTACAATTTGAGTGTTAGACTAAATTAGTTTTTAAAATTAGTACTAAACTCAATTAGGCATAAACCAACGAGGGCCAAACTCAAAAAACCCTTTTGTTTTCTTGCTTTTAGTTTTGCAAGAGCATTCTAAAGTTTGCACTTTCTTTCATGGAGGACATTGTCGAACTCATTTCCGAACAGGAGTTGTCCTATACTTGCCTTGAGTTTTTCCAGGACAGGAAGATCGGTGAATTTGATTTGGTTAAACTCTGGGATTAATATCAGATTCATGAAGAATTGGAATTTA
Source organism: Berberis vulgaris (assembly GCA_963556465.1). Taxonomy (NCBI): domain Eukaryota; kingdom Viridiplantae; phylum Streptophyta; class Magnoliopsida; order Ranunculales; family Berberidaceae; genus Berberis; species Berberis vulgaris. Next base: position 67,023,356 of record OY747132.1, read on the forward strand.
CCCTATTGGGCACTAAACAAAACCCGTTAATGACTCCGCAAGGGTTCATCACCTTGCATAAAGGCATGTTTCAAACCGAGCTCCGCTTTCCACTTTCCACTTTCGAAAGATATTTGGTGCTTCCTGGCGTATTTTTGCACTCCTCATACTCGGAAGGTACTGAACGGGTTCAGGACTTTGATTGTTGTTTTATCAAGGAGAATGATGTTAGCCTTCGGTTAACCTTGCATGCGATCCATCTGTTGACTTCCCCTCGGCTGAATGCTCAAGGGGCCTGTTAGCTGAGCACGCCGAATTGTTTGGGTCTACTATCGGACAACTTCAAATCCTACCCTCAGATCCCGATGTTGGGCATCGAGTTGAGCCTCTAGTTGAAAAGGCCTCGAGTGCGGAGCTGAAGTCCTTGAAAAGTCCCCTCGTGACAGTGACGATGTTCGAGGGCTAAGTAGGCGGTTGGATTAAAGTGAGCTATACCCTGACGCCCATAATAGAGTACATGCTTTGGAGAAAGCTTTTGTTAAATTCCAGAAGTCATATTCTGACGCTATCTATCAGATATATTCCTTAAACAAACTGCTAGAGAAGTCTCGCGCTGGGGCAGACCCCAAAGCAATGCGGGCCACGCGAGCTGATCTTGAAGTCAAGCTGGAGACCTCAAAGGCTGAGCTGAATTTGACCAAGACTGGCTTGGTACCCGTTGAAGTGGAGTTGGGGCACACTCGGGAGGAGTTGAAGTGCGTGAAAAAGGTAGCGGGCAAAGGCGCGGGCTGACATGAAAACCCGAGTTGTTGAAAATGAGCGAGTTGAGTCTGAAAGGACTTCCTTGTGTAAGAAGCTTGAGTCTGAAGTTGTTGAAAGGCGTCGTCGTATCCACGAATGACGAAGTGGCGGATCAAGCTGCTTCTGCGTTGGCTTCGCTAAGGCAGCAACTGGCAGATGACCAATCTCAGGTGTCCATGCTTGCAGACATACTTAAGAAGGCTCAGGAGTGGCATGCAACTTTGGACTTTGCTGAGATTGTCCGGGGCAGGCTGGAACTACTATGGCTGACGGAAGAAGAGAACCCCGGCCTTAAACTTGACTTTGAGTGCTACAGAAAGACTACTTATTGGAATATTGACGAGGAATAAGCTTCTTATCCTGTGCCTTCGGCAGGCAATCTGTAACAGGCCTTGGATGATGCTAACTTATCCCCTATAGTCCCTTATGATGTAACTGGCCCTTCGGCCTCTGGAGCGGATTCTCCACAACAGCTGTAAACCTTAAGATATGAATTAAAGAAAACTTGTTAAGTAGTATTTCATACTTGTACTTTCTAGAGCTTAGCTGTATTGTCACGTTGTTCCGTTGATCTCCTAGACTTGTAACTTGCATAGTAGATTTTGAAGCCATTGTACTTCATATTTCTTAGACCATCTTAATCTGCTTACCGGTGGACTAGACTATTGGTTGGACCAGAAGCTATCGTCGTCAGCCGAAAGTGACTAAGCTTTGGTCGGGTTTGACCAACATTTTCTGTGGTGAAACAATGATCCCTGGCAAGCCATTGTCGTCAGGCTCGATGAACACTAACTAGACTCCCACTTTCTAACCCGTCGTCAATCGCACTCGATAGACTAGGTGTTAGAGTGGAACATAAGCCATCGTCATCAGCCGAAAGTGACTAAGCTTTGGTCTGGTTCGACCATCATTGTTTATGGTGGGACAATGATCCTTGACAATTCATCAACAATGAGCACTGACTAGACTTCCACTTTCTAACCCATCGTCATTAACGCTCGACGGACTAGGCGTTAGAGCGGACCAAAAGCCATCGTCATCAGTCAGAACTGACTAAGCTTTGGTCAGGTTTGATAAGTCTGACTTGAGTTTTCTGACTTATGTAACTCACTGAGTGGTATGACATGGGGACCGACTCCTTGGATCCGATGTGAAAATCAGACAGTAATAGACTGATTGGATGAATATCGGTTGGAGTTTAGTAAAAACAAATACCCTTTATGGATAATAATTTTTAGGATGATTCACATTCCATGGCCGCTTAAGGCTATCACTGTTCATGTCTTCCAACCAATATGTCCCCGGCCGGTTGACCTTGTTCATTTAGTAGGGCCTTTTCCAATTTGAGTTTAGCTTGTCTGCGCCTGGTTCTTTAGTGTTTTGCTGAGTACTCAATCTCTCAATTTGAACTCATGTGGCTTGACTTTCTTGTTGTAGTACTGAGCCATTCATTGTTGGTAGGCGGCTATCTTGGCGGAAGCCTGATGTCTCTTTTCTTCAAAAATGTCTAACCCGACGCGCAAAGCTTCGTTGTTGTCTTCCAACTTGAATTCCTTCATTCGGAAAGTTGGCGTTTCTAGCTCTACTGGGACAATTGTTTCTGACCCGTAAACTAGGGCAAAAGGTGTCTCCTCAATTGGGATTCTTTCAGTGGTCCAGTATGCCCAAAGTATTTCGGGTTGCACCGAAACCCATTTTTCCTTGGCCGCGTCAAGTTTTCTTTTGAGTGCTTCCAAGATTGTCCTATCGGTAACTTTCGCCTAGCCAATGGCCTGTGGGTCCTCTGGCGAGAAGAAGTGGTGGCTGATGCCAAGAATTTTGCATAGTTTTTCAACCTTTTTGCCTTCAAATTGGGTTCCATTATTACTGACTAGTGTCCTTGGAATGTCGAATCTACAGACGATTGAGGCCCATATGAATTTCTCAATTTGATTTTGGCCTATCTTAGATAGAGGCTCGACTTCGACCCATTTGGTGAGCTACAAGGAGGAACTTCTAATTGGTTGAGGTCGGGAGTGGTCTGACGATGTCCATCTCCCATTGCCCGAACGACCATGGGTTGGTCATCGGAGTCAAGGGCTGAGTAGGCATGTGTGTATAATGTGCAAACCTCTGACATTTGTAGCATCTGTGGACAATATCTTTGATGTCTTGCTGCATCTTCGGTCAATAGTACCCTAAGGTTAGAACTTTGTCGGCTAGAGTTATTCCGCTAAGGTGGTTCTAGCAGATGCCATCATGAATCTCTCTAAGAACATGGTCTACCTCTGAGGGGGTTAGACATCTGAGTAGGGGATTCATGGATGATCTTCTATATAACTTGTTGTCTAGGAGAGTGTATTGCGCTACTCGGTTTTTCAGCCTTCTAGCCTTTGTCCTCTCAGTTGGGAGGACTCCATTCTTGACGTACTCAATGATGAGATTCATCTAGCTTGTCTGCAGGTCTGTCGCATAGACGTTTGACTTTTCTTGTTTCAGACTCGACTGCTCCTAGAATTTGATGAGCCCATCGAAAATCTCTGCCGCAGATGAGGCCTGCTTGGCCAGTGTGTTGACTATTTTGTTGTTGTCTTAGGGACACTATAGGAGTTCGAACCTTTTGAATCCGCTCATGATGTTGATTACCTTCTCGTGGTAAGCAATCATCCTAGGATCTTTGTTATTGAACTCCCTCTTGACCTGGTTGACTGCCAGGCGTGAGTTATTGTACGCGGTTAGCTCATCTATCTCAATCCCCTTGGCGAGCTTCAGGCCGAATAAGAAAGCCTCGTATTCTGCTTCGTTGTTTGAGGCAAGGAGGTCGAACTTGACAGCTTTATCCAGGGTGAAGCCAACTGGAGAGCGGAAAGTAATTCCAATTGCACTTCCTTTTATTGTGGATGACCCGTCGCAGCACAGTATCCATCCTTGGTTGACTGACCTCTGTTCTTGGTCACCTTACTCTTGTTCCCCACCTCCAGTAAATTCGGCGATGAAGCTCGCCGACGCTTGATCTTTGATATTTGTTCTCAGAGCATAATTGATATCAAACTGCCCCACTTTCGTTGACCATTTTACCATCATGCCCGATAATTCTGGCTTGTGCAGCCTTGTGCGAAGTGGATGTTTGGTCAGGACTATTATAAAATGGGCCTGGAAGTAGGGTCGCAATTCCCTGGAGAAGACGACCAGTGCCAGAGCTTGTTTCTCTATGTCCAGGTAGTTTACATCTGCTTCTGCGAAAGTTTTGCTGGCATAGTACACTAGTCTTTGTACTCCTTTATAGTTCCACATAAGAATTGAACTGGCGGCGTGCTTTGAGACATATAGATATAGGTAAAGTGTCTCTCCTAGCACTGGTTTCGAAAGTAGCTCTGTACTTTCCCATGTATGCTTTCAGACTCTGGAAGGCTTGCTCGCACTCTTCATCCCAACTGAAGCCTTTGCTTCCTCTCAAAATTTTGAAAAAGGAAGGCATTTGTCGGAGGATTTTGAAATAAATTTGTTGAGTGTTGCACCCTCCTAGTCAGGCTCTGAACTTCCCTAATGGTGGTTGGAGACTTCATATCGAGAAGATCCTAAATCTGCTTGGGATCGGCTTCTATCCCTGTTCGGTTCACTATGCAACCTAGGAATTTGCCCGACTCAACCCCGAATGTGCATTTTTGTGAGTTGAGCTTCATCGGATACTTGCGGAGCTGATTGAATGCTTCGGTAAGATCGGCGATGTGAACAGGACTGCGGAGGCTTTTGACCAGCATGTCGTCTATGTAGACTTCCATGTTCCTGCCCATTTGTTCCTTGAACACCCGGTTCACCAGTCGTTGATATGTTGCTCCTGCATTTTTTAGGTCGGACGACATCACCCGATAACAGTATATCTCTCTTTCGATTATGAAAGATGTCTTCTCTTGGTCTAAGGGGTGCATCTATATTTGGTTATACCCAGAATAGGCATCCATAAAACTTAGGAGGTTGTGTCCGGACATGGCGTCCATGATTTGATCAATGCAGGGAAGCGAAAAGATGTATTTCGGACACGCCTTGTTCAAGTCTGTTTAGTCTACGCAGACTCTCAACTTTCAATTTTTCTTTTTACCAGGACTGTATTCATCGGCCAGTCTGGGTATCGTGCCTCTTTGATCATGTCTGCGTTGAGTAGTCTTTGTACCTCTTTGTTTATGATCTAGTTTCTTTCGGGAGCCATAGGTTTTTTCTGCCTGACTATTTTCCGTGCGAGGTCAACTTCCAATCGATGAGTAATTATGGAGGTGTCAATTCTCACCATGTCCCGCATTGTCAAGGTGAAGACGTCCTGATTCTGCCGCAACAGCTTTACCAGCCGCTCCGCTAGTTGTTTGTTCAGGCGAGAACCTATTTGAACGACTATGTTGTTATTGGAGCTGTCGATGTAGATCGTGATAGATTCCTCATCTAGCTAGCCGATGCTGGGTCTTCTCCTTGGACTAATTGGAGTCCCATCATCTGAGTGGGAAGATTCTTCTTCAATTCCTGGACTCGGTCTCTGAGATGTTTCATGGGCCCAGACTGTAATTGGTAGTTGTCAAGCTGTTTCAGAGCTGCGTAGTGACATTCTCTGGTTGTTGGCTGGTTTCTTGTATGGTGCCTACTGCCTGGTTAATAGAGTACTTGATACACTGGTGCAAATTAAAAACTGCCGCCTCCATCTGGTGGAGCCAACGCCTTCCTAGGATGATGTTATAGGTGGATTTAGCATCGACCACCATGAACTCCTGAAAAAGAACTTTATAAAGTTGTGTTCTCCCGCCACTATTTTCAATTTGATTTTCCTGACAAGGAGCATTTCTCCCTGTTGAACCCAACCATGGGATGACTAGTGGGTATTAGGTTTTCTTTCTTTAGCTGCATGTTGCGGAACACATCGAGGAATAGAATATTCAAGGAGGTGTCTACTAAATATCTCCTCACTTCCCATTTTGCTATGAAGACCGAAATTACCAGGGCGTCATTATGCAAAGATTAGATGCCTTGGAGGTTTCTACCTATGAAAGTCAAGGACAAGATCAAGTTATGGACACGAGCGTGTTGCATCTGTTGATCCTCGTAGGTCGACCAGGTTCGCATCTCTTGGAGCGTTATCTTTTGAGACCTGTTAGATTGTTCGGCTTCCGAGCACACTCCGTGCAGGACATATACAATATCCGCCGCTTTGCCTTCAATTTCATTGACGGCCTGGTCAGTCTTGTTTGACGTTTGGGCTTAGGAATTTTTTGAGTTTCCCCCTCTTGATCCATTGCTCAATCTCGTACCTAAGATTTTTGCAGTCTTCGATATCGTGGCTATTGTCCTTGTGAAAGGAGCAGTATTTTCTGCTATTTCGTTGCGAGGGATCTCCCCGGAGTTTGGCAAGGCCACTTCAACCCTCCCCAATTCTAAATGGAGTTGAGGATGTCGGACAGGCTGGAGTTGAGAGGAGTGAAGGATTGGGAATCGTGGTAGCTGAAGGCTTTGTCTCGCCTTGTGGGGCCAGGGTTTGGCTTCCTGTCATTCCGCTTCCTCTTGTTCTTGTCATCATTCTCTTGCTTCCTTCCCTCCTTCTTGCCAGAGGATTTCCTTTCAAACTCCGCCTATTTCTTGGCAGCCAACATCTCGTCGAGAGTGATGTATTTCAGATACTATTCAGCAAGTCCTCCATATCCGTTGGAGGCTCTAGAGTGAGGAAATCATAGAACTTGACTCTTCTTAGACCCGAGGTGAAGGTTGTGACCGAGGTGTCATTACTGCAGCCGTCGATGAGAGTTAACTCATCACTGAAGCGTGTGACGTATTCCTTCAATGTCTAGTTCGACTTTTGTTTGTGGGTGAGCATATAATGTGGGCATTTCCTGATTCGTTGGCTGCCGACGAAGCATGTGAGAAATGATGTTGCCAGTGTCCGAAATGAGTTGATGGACTTCAGAGAGAAGCTGTGGAACCATGTCAGCGCTGACTTATTCAGGCTGGTAGGGAATTATTGACATATCACTGCTTTAGATCCTTTTTTGAGCGCCATTACATGTTGGATGTGGCGCAAATGATCGGATGGGTCCGCTATCTCGTCGTAAAACTCCTACTTTGGCAGGGTGAATTTCTTCGGCAGTGGCTCGTTCATGATGTGATCCATGAACGGGGGACGGTGGGTTGAACAACACGTCAGGATTGGTGGCCCCAAACCGAAAGGGGTTCTGCGAAGCGGGTTTGTCGGCCCTTGACGTTGGGTCTCCGTTGGCAACTCCTCCGCCTCTGGTCCACTGAGAGCCCACAGGGGCAAAGTGGCTCTCCTGAACATGTTTTCTAGTATCTTCCAGGGAAGGGGCTCTTCGCTGCTCCTTGTCTCCTCCGGTGGGTTCCTCTGAGTGAGTATCTCCACCGCTTGTGTGATTTGTTGCATCTGGGTTTACAGTATATCCACCCTGGGGTCCGTCGTGGTTGCTACCAGCACGGGGGTATAAGGTTGTTTCTCTCGCGGTGCCTGGTCGCCAGAGCTCGCGCCGCTCTACCGATTTGAGGGTTTAGCCATGTCTCTATTGTTGCAAGATGTCTTGATCACCGTCTTTCTGGACTGTAGGGAAGGGTGATATCATTGTTTTCAAAGGAACTTCGTTGTTCCCCACGGACGGTGCCAAACTGATATAGACGAATCATGTTCTCCTTGACTTTGACGTTGACCTACACAGGGAACACACGTGAAAGACCACTGTTGTGGCGGCCGATAGCACTCTTATTTATAATGCGAGAGCCCTTGTTCGGCTAGACCGTTGGTGGCTTAGTTTAGGGAAAAATATATTGCTGGAGATCCTTTCCTTGTTAGGAGTCGTCCATGTAGGATAGTTTCCCTACACGACTTGTGCTCCTAGATCTGTGGGAGAAATTGCTCTTTTGGAGTGTTGTCCATGCAAGTGAGTTTTCATGCACGACTTATAATCTGGTATTTGTTTCCTAGTCGGAACCAATGTATTGCTGGCCTGTCTGTCTTAGGTCGATCCCCCAGATGCTTGCCTAATTATGCCTTACGAGTATTGGGCTTGACCATGTGACGTGTGGGCTTAGTAAGACGTTGTAATTTGGGTCCAATCTCCTGGATTATGCAAAATGGGTTTAGTGTTGTTTGTACTTTGCCAGATTGGGTGGGCAATCAGGCTCGCTTTTCTCTGCTGTCGAGATTATCATGACACATGTACGGCGTGGATTATAGGAAGGTTTGGTGTATCATCAATTAGCATTCCAAATTGTATTACCAAATGCAACCAATGTTTGACACCACCACTGTTATTATCCCACACCACCACCCCCACCTTTCTCTCCCACACGACCACCTTTTTGTCCCACACAACCACCTCTCTATCCCACCACCAATATAAACCTAATATTCAAAATTGTCTCCCATCCCTTCTCGTCCTTTTATTGGCACAGTTATCTCTATCACCCATCACAGCCAATCACAACTCTCCTTGAGCAGCCACACGCACCCATCCTTGAATTCACTGGGCTGGAGAACAGGTTGTCGTTGCTCATTAGTTGCGTAGCTGGGAGCCCTCTCCCAGCCATGGTGGAGGAAAAAAACTCATAGACTGATACAGTCCATCACTCTCCATTACCACCCCACTCACTTTCTCCCGCACAGCCACAACAACGATCGTCGCAAGTCGCCGCAAAGGCGAGAAGAAAAAAAGAAAGAAATAGATAGGGGCGGTGCGGTCGACGACTATGAGGTTGCATCCATCTCTCACAATAGCCGTCACTATCCATCACCCTTCCAGTCATCTCCCTCTCACGATAGCAACCTTCATCTCCCTTGCAATCACCCAACCAAACAGAACCCTCACCCTTGCAATCACTCAACACCTCTAGCCATACACTTATCTCGATTGCTAGACTTTTCCCTTCTTACACACACAAACCAATCACTGTCCCACTCTCTCTTCTTTTCCCACACAACAACACCTTAAGACAACCACCATCACAACTCCCTCTCTTCTATCTCTCGTCGTCGCCAGTCTCTCTCACCATTCCTCGCAATCGATCGCTCTCTTCCTCGCTACACCACAACACACAAGAGCAGTTGACTACAGCAGGGTGGTGTGGGTTAGCAGGTAAAAAAAGGCTTATTTCCCTTTTGGCTCCCATTAGTTTAAGGCTATTCTTCTTTGACCCCTAAAAGTTTTTGTATTTCAGTATAACCTCGACTTTAAAGTTTTACTGTTAGATCAAACACATTGATCTATCCATGCCATCCATAAAATATATAATGACCAAAACACCCAAAACTTATATCTCAATGAAAAACAAAGTGATAATCTACACACAAAAGAAAATACACAACATCTTGCAAAAATTATCTCATCCACCATCCATGTTAGTTGCCAAATCCCACTATCGTCTCCACCTTTTTTTATCCTAATTACGCCCATGTGAAACAAATGACCGAAAATACTCACAGGACAATAACATGTGAATGATACTCCCTTTTTCCCTCCCTTCAAATTATCTTATTTTTCTTGTAAAAAAACTTTTTGCTCATTTATAAGAAGGCGCCATTCCATTTGGGTCACATGCCATTTATGTCTACCATTGATGTGTAAACAAAATCTCGGTGTACACTTAATGGCATCAGATGGACCTCGATACCTTTTCTTTGTTAAGAGTATCAACAAAATTTCCCTTTTCTTGACATTAACAAAGAGCGAGCTTTCGTTTCTTAAGGATGTGAAAAATCAAGATGAGGATCGAATCCTTGTTCTTGACTATACATGTAATCCCCACCAGTTTCAGACTTAGAAAATATGGGCTATCCTCATAATTGTTTGTTGAGCTAGACAAGAGAGATATGTGTGCGTGGCATAGAGCAAAATGTAATGTATCAAATGGAAGTAAGATTTGATATGTCATCTCTACTTGTACATGCCCTCCATGAAAAGGCAAACTCAACTACCCCAATCAATATCTCATTTATAATTTCATGTAATATATAGTAAGTTTAGTGGCTGATAATTATGAGGATACATAGATAAACTGAATGAAAAAGATACAACCAATCAACTCAAACCTCAATTAAGCATTACCCTCCATGCAAAAACACTCAAGATTGATTGTTATTTCCACCTCCACCTTCCTCTATTACAAAAAATAAAATCATAACTCAAACTTAATACGGTTACTTGAAGAAATCAAGGAATTCGTTCAATACCATCAAATTCACACTGATATGATCTTAACCTACTAGAATCCAAATACCACATCATACAAAATGAAACAAGATATTCAACACAAACAACCAGAGATGTTGGATGTAGAAAAGGTTTGTGGCTGAGAGCAAGGGAGAGACTGAAGAAGAAATGAAGGAAAAAAAGTCTTTGATTGGTGAGAAGAGAAGTTTTGGTGTTGGAGATAGAGAAGATTTGAGAGAAAGAGACTTAGAAAATAAATAATTCACTTTTCATTTTTTGCTATTAAAAAACATGTTGTCGGTGGCGATTCTTTCAAGATCAAAGTCTCTCGAGCCTGAGGATGAGTTGAGAGTGCTCTAAATTCGATCAAATTGAGCATAATAATCCTCAATTGCCCCACTTAGCTTTACAAAAGTGTTCATGTGCCACTTAGAAATAATGGAAGCAATGTTTTTTTACGGAAGCAATTTTTTTACCTTATCGTAAAACGAATTAGCACTAAGATCATGGAGATAAGGTTCCAAATATAAGCGAGTGTTGTGTTATGGAAAAATCATGGTCATTTGAGGAATCTAAAACAAGGTTTTTATTATTACTAAATATTATCATTTGAGCTTAAAATTGTCAACTAACTATAATGTATTATTAAATATGGTATACAAGGTTGAGAAAAGGAATAGAAACCCTAGATCACCTCATTTTATCTCTCAGCCTCCTCTCCACTCCAGGCCTCCAAACTTGGCTCTTCTCCTCACGTTTAAAAGAGAAAATGCTCATGGCAAGGTCCATCAATAGAGGAGAGCATATGCTTTTGTGTTAGTCAACTAATGATCAAGATAGGGGTTGGATCAAAGCCATGTACGCCCACAAATCAGAATGGTGTTCATGCAAAAATCTGCTGTGTGTTGTGCTCAAATCAGTTTATATTTGATACAGATATAAGGTCTATTTAGCAAGCAATTAGCTGTTGTTTCTAGCTAAAATGAGAATTGTCCATTCCCTAATTTGTGTTGTATGGCATGGTAATGTAAGCTTGATTGAGAGCTATGTATCAAACCGATTTGTAGCTAACTTTGTTTTGAATCAGAGTTGATAGAGAATTGTATTTTGCACCAATTCATAGTTGGGTTTTATGCTCAATTTAAGCTAATTTTTACGTCTACTTTGGTATAAACAAGTACATAAACCCTAAAACCATGTGAAGCTGGTGAAAAGGGTTATATTGTGTCATGCATGTCAAAATAGGTTGGCGTGTCTAGCGTGACTCATTTTGATACGGTAGGCTAACGATGTCGAAATGGGTTGTCACGGGTTGACATTCTTCATGGTTGGTCGTGTTTGAGTTTGATATTTTTACACAATTAGTAAATGTTTTGTGTTTGGGTTTGACATTTTGAGATGAAATTGTGACTTGACACGACATGGTTGTGACAATACAAATTGTGACATGACACAACCCACTCCCACATACCTCCACCTTGTCTAGCTGAGTCCACATTCTCTCTGCCACCAAAGCCCAAGGAATCCATGATGGGGTGGAACTAACAACGCAAAGCTTGGTATCCATGAGAAAAAGAATCAATGGGTTGTGCTTCTTAACAATAATGTCTAAACTCTTTTCGTTTGGCACCTCAAATATTCTAAATAAGGATTATATTTATTAGATGATTGTTAAATAAAGATAACCTGCGGGATTTCGAAAATGTAATGGGCCTCGTCATGTTCAGATCTGCGTTTAGAACTAGGTAGTTTTCCAAGGGAAAATAATTGAAGTACGAAGACCCCATTGGGATGTCGTTTGCTTGGGAGCCCCATTGGGTGATCATCATTTGTCGCATAAAAGGTTTCACGAGCACAATGAGGGGTTTTTGGGGTCGATTCCATTCTGACGAGGGGGTTCGTTTGGTGAGATTTTTGGTTTGAGGTTTAGGGGGTTGTAGTAGAGAAGGTCCTCATGGTGGGGCAAAGAACCCTTTTTCAGGGAGGGTGGAAAACTTTCAAGAAAACTTTCGTGTGAAACCTCGTCTTTCTTGCCACTGAAAGTGGTGCTTATAAGAATGGAGAAATGAGTTCTTGGATGTGTTTTTCTATTTTGTTTGAGAGCCAAACATGGGTTGTTAGCATGTGACAACCTAACCAAGATAAGGGAAGGAGCAGTGGGATTGGATTGCTTGGGTTTCGAATGAAGCGATTGAGGACGAAGCCTTCCATTGAGATGCAACCATTGTGAGAAGGTTTTTAGAAGTTAAGCAGGCACTGGGGGCAAACATTTTGTAGAGAATTTGGGTTAGGAAAGGAATTATAAATAATAGAGATTTGGTTATCTGTGTTGAAGTAATTAGATAAATATTATTTTGAATGGCCCCATCAAGGTCTAAATTTCTATATGCTTGAGGCAAAGTTGATCCGATCAGAGGTCGGGAAAAGAGAGAGAAGGGGGGGACGGTTGTCGGTCCTTGTTGGTATTGTTTTTTTTTTCTGTATCTATATCTTTGAATTTTAGTATAAATCTCGCGGTTTTTCCGTGGTTCACCTTTGATAAGAGTCGTACCATTATTCTCTTTGTCTGAAATTTTTGCACGCCTGTTCGGGATGATGTGTTAAGATGTTGGTGATCCGTAATTGAGGCACTTGCAGAAGAGTTTTTTTTGTTAAAAGCATCGATCATATATTACTAATAAGAGTTACAGTACTATTTGCCTGCTACTGCAGCGAGGTTATGAGCATCATAATTGAGGTCTCTACAGATAAAATTACAAAACCAAAAGTTGTGGAAATAGAGCAATCACCGTATACTGCTAATGAGAGGTCGCCATACCCATTCAATGACTTCTCTAGGGTTTCACTGGTCATCCTATAGAATAGAGTGCAACTTCTCTGAGTCTCTTAGCAAAAAACTTGTTTTCCACTCTTTAGCTTGGATGAGAAGAATAGTCGCCTTAGCTGCATGACACTTCGCCATGGTACTATCCATCATCTTCCCTGTGATCAAGCATGCAACCCGCACAAGAACTTCTCCAAGCATGTTGAATGCAAAAATTCTAACCGCGACATGTTGAGATGGGGCAAAAAAACTTGCGTCATATGTAACCACTATCATATCCGGATCCAAAGAATGGGGAATAGGTTTGAGCTGTGAGGATCAGAGCTTAAGTCTGTGACATCTTGCTGATTGGATTTGGGCCTATATCATTGTTATTTGGGTAATGGCTATCTCAGTGTGGAGGCCAATAGGAGATGGAGAAAAAGAACAAGAATTAGACCGAGTGTCGATGACAGCTGTTTCAAGGACATGGTGAATAGAGACCGGATCGTTGGAGTCAACAGTAGTAAGGGCACCCTAATGACTCGTGTGATTGGATTTTGTAGAAAATCACCGGTGCTTTCAAGCAGATCAGGTACTATGAAAAGACAGCCGAAACTTTTGAGCATTGAATTTGTTTTTGTGGAAAACACATTTGTTTCCTGTCTGCCATATTGTCTGAATGAATGATGTAAACTGTGAGAGCATTTCCTCTTTTATCCCTGAGTGGGTTTTCGCCGTATCCCACATGAATTTTAGGAAGAGGGATGTACTGTGTAACCCAAAGTAATCATTAAACTAGTCGATCGGGATGGGAGAGACTAGCCAGAGTTGGTGAATGACCAAACATAGGAAGAACAAATGAGTAGCATTTTTGTGTGGCTATGGCAGAAAATGCAATTGTCCTCTAAAGGTGTGTGAAGTCAAGACAGATTGGTCATGGTTGGGAGGATATTTTGACCTAGCTTCCAGAGTAAAAAATGCAGGGGGGTGCTTTGACTCTCCACAATTCTCTTAGCATCTTAGCATCAGTGTTGAAAGCGATAGGGATTGAGGTGGAGCATTCATATTGTTCCGAAGTGAACAACTTGGTAGCATTCTTGACAATGAAAAAACTTTTTTTTATCAGGGAGCCAAATCAGTTTGTCAGGACAATCCGAGTGTCTGATCAGAATATCCTGAATGTCGCTAGCCACGGGGGCGGGGAAAAGGGAATTGATTAAGCTATCATTCCAATGGGGGTGTTGACTAGCCATAAAGGTCCACAAGTCCAAAATACTAGTGGGCAGATTTGGGGACTGGGGATTAAGAATACAATCAGTCAGTAACAAACCTGGCTTAACCCAACATTCCTTCCAAAAATCGATATGGTCTCCCACCAACACTTGCCATTTGATAAAGCATCTCATTCTGGCCAGTGCAATGAGACTGTCTTTCAAAGGAAAGGATGCCAAAGATGGAGGTTTGGAAATTTGGAAGTGGCTTTTAGCGTTAAAATAAAGTGCTTTAAGTTGGCTAACACGAGTATTGTGAGGGAAAAGGTTGGTTTGCCACATGCCTTTTGCCATTAAGGCAAGGTTTTTGCTCCTCATTGAGGGAATACTAAGGCTGCCCAGGTGGCGAGGATGCATGATGCGGTCCCAGGTACACATGTGTTTAGCTTTACTATCTTTGGTTTCGTTCCGCAAGAAGTTGCAAGCGAGAACATCAATTTTAGTTGTAATCGAGTTGGGGAGAAGGAAAGTTTGCATGTTGTATACAGGAATCGAATTAAGGACAACTTTGATCATAACTATTCTACCCGCTTGAGAAAGCATTTTGGATTTTCAGTTGGAGAGTTTGACATTGATTTTATCAATAAGGAATTGGAAATCACTGGCCTTTTTATTTGACATGAGCAGTGGAGAACCAAGATAATTGTCCTTAGGGTTGTAAAATTTGATCCCAGGATCTTGCTAATAATTTTCGCATGCTTCAGGTTAACATTGGAGCTGTAGAACACCAAGGATTCGTCAAAATTAACCCCTTGACCTGATGCGATACAATATTGTTGAAAGTATATCTTTAACCGAGTGGGCTTCAGGTGAAGAATGAGATTTCATTTTCGACGCAACAACGCAGAGAAAAGAAATTTTTTAGTGTTTTTATCTCCCTCTTTGAGCCAAGAACGACCCGACTTGTTTTTCCAGAAAAGTTTATCTCTTACTAGGAGTTTCGAAAGTCTATCTTTCAGCGAGGCAATTGCCAAGACATTTTGAGTGGAAGGTTGTTCATTTTCGAGAGCATCAAGTATTTTTTGTGTCTCTTGAATACACAGTTGAATATTATTGAACTCAATGTGGTTCCATCGAGATAGACAATAACTCAGCTTTTTGGTTTTGATGTGAAAGTTTTGATCAGGTTCGGGGTGACGCCTTAGATTCCAGGAGGAGTCGATCAGTTTTCGACACTGGGAGTCTCTAGTCCACATTTGAAAATTTTTAAAGGTTTGGGACCATTTGAAATTGTGGGAGACTAACTGAAATTTGAATTGTGGGAGATTAATTTAAAAGAAAGAGCTCTATGATCTGAGGTAGAGGAATGAATAGTATGGGTTGTAGCCGAAGAAAACATATTCACTCAGTCAGCAGTCACCAAGATGCGGTCAAGTTTTGTCTTAATCCCATTTATGTCTTTGCATTTTCCAGGTGAATTGGGAGCCAGTAAGAAGGAAATCAAGAAGGTTATGGTTGTCTATGAAAGTACGAAGGTGGCTATGGGAAGAGATAGTTGGTCTATTACCCCCATTTTTCCCCCGAGTTGAGAATGACATTAAGGTCCCCAATAATGATACCCAAAAGATTTTGGCAATAGTAAAGTGCAGACATATTATCCCAAAAGAAACCCTAAAAGATGGGTTGGGTTCACCATACATGAAAATTGCAGACCAAGGAGATAAAACAATCATGAATAAATAATATTTACAAGACGAAATGATGGTAAGTGAAATATCTTCTTTCCAGAACAGTGCAATGCCTCGTGATTGACCAATCGCTGCAACTGAGACACCGTATTTGAATTCGAGTATCTGGCGAATGCGATCCATATGTTCAGAGGAGGCTTTGGTTTCTAACAAGAACAAGATATTGGAGTTGGACTGATGGGATAAAGTTTTTATATTTCGAAACGCGTAGGGAGACCCAATGCCTCTTGCGTTCCAAGACAATATCATGTTTACTTGGATGACCCTTCTACGGCGGTCGGCAGTACCTGCAAGGCCTGGGTGTTGACATCAAGAACTTGTTATGCAATCTTTGCTAACCCAATAGCTTATTTGAGATGAGTGACAGCAGCATGGACATTCATCTGAAGGTTCTGAGCTCGCAAGTTTGTCTTTTCTTTCACCCAAAATTCACCATACTTATTATCGACCCCCGAGGTTGTCTGTCTGTGAACATGCCCTTTAAGTAAATATGAGTTGTTAATCTCAAGTTTGCTTTTTCCGTGCGTACTGTGATACTTACTGAATATGATTTTCTTTCAATCAGAATATCTCAAAAATAAGTGGGCTTTCAATTGAATCATGATCAGATAGTGTGTTGTGCATGCTCTGCGACCAGAAGTATCAATTGAGTCTTTGAGCTCTCAGGGATTTCTTGCCACATGTCGTCCATGTTCTCTAGCAAAGAAATCAGGTGGTTGTAAAAGTTGTGTCATTGTTTATAGGCAAGAGGTTGTGAAACACTGTTGATTCGAATATGAGAGAAGAATTGTTTAGATAAGTCAAGTTCAACGTAAATTTTGATGAATCTCTCTCTCCCTCATTTTTTTAGTGTGAGGATTGATCTTAATTGGGCGAGCTATAGCTTTAGCAATCAGAAAGTGGTCATCTGGATGATAATATTATATGGAGAGGTTAGAAAGTTGAACCTAGACGATAGTCCTCAAGTGATGTTGTGAGGAGGGGCATAATCCATTTCTGAAAAGAAATGTAACGTTCAAACATGTTCCAAGGTCTTCTTTTGAGTGGAATTGGATGATGAAAATATCATTTCCTAAGTCAATTATGCATGGAGGGCATTCAACATAGGTCATCTCTAAGAAGTGCTCTTTGAATTGGACGAATGGAACCTCACCTTCGATATGAGCACACAATGCCATGTTTTTTAATTTCACTTGTTAAGGTAGTTCCAAGCTTAATGCTCATCATACCCTCCAAGAATTTCATTGAACTTGGGCTGGCTTGATCGATGGCTGGGGTGGCTTGATCAATGGCTGGGGTGGTATGCAAGAATGGATCTTAAGGAAAATGTTCCATTTGATTTTGATCCTCATTGGAATTAATATCGTCATAGAGATAGGTCTGACCCAATCATTCCGTGTTGTAATCAGCTTTGAGGGCATCGTTGTAAGAAGTGTGTACCCCTAGACTAGGGATATTGCATGTTTGGTTGTGGTGATTAGCTATTTCCTTTGTTTTGTCCTACAGAAAACGAGAAGGGGTCTGGTGGTTGTTTTGGGTGGAGGGATGAAGGGGTGGTGCAGGGGAAGTCATAGGTTTTTGTCCCACTACAGTTACCACTCAACGTTAGGGGAACAAAAAGTGAAGTTATTCCAATTTACCGTATGAAACTATTTCAAAGTGTTTCTTTGACACTCTTCAGCGAAAGGGGGATGATGAGAGAGCCCACACTCTAGGTAGTTTACATGCTACTCAGTAAGGATTTGATTGAGGAGTAAGTAGCGAGTTTATCAAATATTTGAGGAGTAAGCAGCAAAACTGAGACGATTAATCCCAATAATTTTTTTTATATATCTACACTAAGAACACTTAATTAGTTCAAGGAATATCAATAAATTTAATATTTCAACACCTATCATAATATAAGTAACATCAACATTGTCAAAAGAGCAGTGCTAGGCAGCAAGGATTTTGGCAACCATGATGGGCAAGCACATGTGGTGATGACATGGTCCACCCTGTCAAGTTAGCACACAGGAATTAGAAAAATGAACGAACATCACAATTTAATCTAATGGTTCAAACAAACCTAGAAAAAAAAAACAAACAATAAACATACAAAGTGAGATGCATTCATTCTCTTCATCTTCTTCCCTAGTCAGTCGCCATCTGATGTAGGAAAAATACAATTAGTAGGATTTATTTTTAAAAGCTAAGAGTTTTATATTTTTAGAAAAGTTTGTTTATATTTGCAAGTCTACTAACAATTTTAGGAATTACTATTTGTCTTAAGCTAGGAAATAGGCAATTTCTATTTCAAGTAGGATTTGGGTTGCTGTTTTAGGAATCTTATTTTGGTCTATGAATATACCCTAGTTGGAATTGAATTTTGCTTAGAGTTGAATAAAGGTAGAGTTTAGCCATATGAATTCTACAGAATTCTATTTGTAAATTGTGATTTGCATCAGTTGGTATCAGAGCGCATTTGAGCAACATGATTGCTTTCGTCATTGATTCCGTTGAAATTTTTGTCATCTCCATTGAAGACTTCTTTTTTGCCATCATCGTTATTGCCTTTGTCATCATCATCATCGTTGCGTGTGATTACAAGTCCTTGTTGAAGTTAGTGTTAAAAAACATCATGGTGAAAACGAAAAATTTCAACAATTGGCTAGCATAGTTGACAAAAATTGTAAAGAAATACAAGCAATCAACAAAAAATTAATATCATCACTCACTACTACCTTGAAACGTATTAGTATGAAACTTGATTGTCCTCGTCCTCCTCAAGCACATCATGCAAGCTCGTTAGGTGCACGATGACATGCTCCTCGCCATGAACCACCATGGCAAAACAATCCGCTTTTTTCAAGGAAGAACTATCAAAATTGATTTTTTCAAGATTTGAGGGTTCTAATCTAGAAGTTTGGTTAGATCGTGCTAAAAAATGTCAACTTCTTCACGAAATTACTGATAATCGGATGATGATTTCGTTAGCTGCATTTCACTTAACAGGTAAAGCTTCTTCTTGGTATCACTGGATGTGTACTTTTATTTAAGTAATGAGTTGGCCAGAATTTTATGGATGTATCTGCATAAATTTGGTGATCGAAAACATCTTGACCGGGATGGTGCATTGTCAAAGTATTCACAAATTGGAACTATGCATGGATACATCAATGAGTTTGAGCAAATCTCAAATCTGGTAAACCCTCCAATCCTCGAAGTTCATCTTATTAGTATGTTTATTTTTTGTATGCGTCCTGACATCAAGCTTGGAGTTCACATCTTACATCCTAATTATCTTATTGGTGCTGTTGAATATGCACTTTATTGAGAAGAAGAAATTATTTCGGTCAAAACATAGATCATCACAATTTTCTAAATGCGTTCGTTTAGATTCTAATATTTCAAAAGATGCTTTTAAAAACACTCCAATGAAATGTTTAACTTGTGGGTAAGAAAGTCATCTCCAAGCTAACTGTCTAAAGAATAAGAAAGTCATGATTTCTAATGGGGAGATTTCTAATATAGAAAAGGAAAGAGAAGTGATGATGAAATTATTTATGGGAAAAGTTTGTTGGCTTATGTTAATGAAAATATATAATCTAATGTACATGGAAAACTCTTTCGACAATCTGGGACTTTGTTTAACCCATTACTTTCTAAGACTTGTAAGGCTCATATTATATTCGATAATCGATGTAATGTGAACTTAATTTCCAGATGTATGGTTAATTCTCTTTGTGTTTCTCTGTTTTAAGAAGAAATTACATACTTTTAAAGTGAATTGAGAAAGCATTTTTCTTCGACAATGGCCTGCATCCCACATAAAATCCAGAACTTGCACAGTTGTGTTGAGTTGTAATTCTTAGTTTTACCAATCAATAGGTAAGGGTGATAACTTCCACCAATGTAACATAATGAGGCAGTGAAAGAAAAAATGGAAAGAAGTCTCCGAATGCTTAAAACAGAAAGCACACACATGTTCAATAGGGGTATGTACCCTGACCAAGTTTGCAAGAGTAGGGATGACGTTCTTGCAGATTTTTCACACTAAAAAGATTGTTCTATGTGGAGCTTTTGTCCTCCAAAGTTTCCTAATAAGGGTTTTTGGATTAGGAGAAAGAATATAGGTTGAGCTATTGATTGAGGTATGATCCTCATTGAAAGCTTTAGTGACATTTTGATAAAAGAAAAGAACACTTTTCTTATCAAACAACCAAGTTTATTAGAAAATCTAAGATGTGTATCAACAATATCCACGGAAGCAAGGAAAAAAAGGCCGAACTGTGTTTCTGATTAGTTTGGGAAGGTATACTTAAGAGGAATGATAGGATTTCGAAAGTTCTAATCAAACACTCATTCCACACCACTTCATTTGAACCAGACTCTAACGTTATATCTCTCACATTAGGAAGCCCAGGAAGACTGAGTAGCTCTGCCTGTTGTCTACGATCATCGGGAATGAATCCTGGTTCGACACAAGCCTCCTTTAAGAAGTCCACCTCTTTCTCATCCCTGATTTGCCATTTTTTACCCATGGTTTCATCTTCTTAAGAGTAGTAAGGAATCCTTTCCAAGCAAAAAAAGCCACTGATGGAGATTTTTTGATCTGGAAGAGACTCTTATGATGGTAATAAAAAGCCTTGAGATGAAACGCTCTTGAGTTAAGTGGATAAACCTAAGGTTGGCAAACATTCTTTGCCACTAAGGCAAGATTTATGTTCCTTAAAGAAGGAATATTAAGACCTCCTAAACTTCTTGGGAGGAAGATGACATCCCATTTACACATGCTCATACTATCTGCTAAACCATTCCACCAAAATTTTCTAGCAAGAGAGTCAAGCTTAGAGGTAATGGAACAAAGAATAAAGAAATGGGTGTATTGTTACGCCCCGATTTCCAAGACACCTAAATATCTCAAAAATTAGGGGTGGGCAATGTCGGTTCGGTTCGGTTTTGAGCCCCAAACCAATTTCGAACCGATTTCATTCGGTTTGCCCAAAACCCAAACCGAATTCGAATTTTGTATTTGTAAATCGATGAATTCGGTTGAATCGAATTTCGGATCGGTTCGGTTGGGCCGAAATTTCGGGCTCAAGCACTTGAAAGAATTTCATTAAAATATGCCCAATTTTTTTACAGGCCCAATTTTTTTACAGACCCAATTTTTAGCCTAAAATTTAAAACTTTGAGAGAAGGGGTCGATTCAGTGGAACAGGGTGTACTGCAGTGCATTTGTTGCACTGATCAAGTATTGACACCTACCTGTTATTTAGTTATTTATATATATATATATATATATATATATATATATATATATATATATATATATATATATATATATATATATATCTAATTAATCGGTCGGTTCGGTTATAAATCGGTCGGTTCAAAGCCGTAAACCGATTTCGAACCTTTTATAATCGGTTCGGTTCGGTTTAAATTATTTTCTTTCTATTCATATTTCGGTTCGGTTATCAAACCGAATTTAAAAATCGGTTCAGTCGGTTAACCGAATTTAAATCGGTTTTTGCCCACCCCTATCAAAAATTGTGATGCGACACTGCCCTAAATAATTTTTTTCAAAAGAAATCACATAAATTCATACAGAAAATCCAATAAAATATGCTAACTCACCATCCTAAAAGACGAGCATCGACAACCCAGCTCCACTTGTAGCATCACCACATGCACTCAAGTGGGGTACACCCATTTGCCACAAAACAAACAAACGAGTCAACACAAGCTGGTATGAGCAGACCATAGATACATAACAATACTACACAACCATAGGATGCTATGATGATGCGGTAAACCTTCATACAACTAATGCATGAGATGCAAGACGAAATGAGAGAAATTCACATCATGTTAAGATTTTCAATCAACACGCTGTAATCTAAGTCATCAAACTGTTCGTTAATTATGAAAATCATGACAATCAGGACTACATATACACATACCTCTAAGCTAGCATATATAAAACACTCGGATATAACTCATGTTCTAAACCAATGTCCTAGGGAACAACCCATTGCATTAAGCTAGACCACCCTAAAGCAATGGCTTAGTTTTTCCATCTAAGTGAACACATCAAATCTCAAAGCATCTATCCCCAAATAAATACATTACATCGACTGAGACAATTAAAAGGAATCATAAAACTTAACAATGCACCTCCATTCTTAATCTCGAATGCTCAATTATGATGTAAATATGTATGTGAAATGCAACACTCAAATGTGCTTAACCAATATTCCTTTTCCATGCACAACAATGTCTCGTTTCTCAAGGCTAAGTGTTACTCCCTTTACAGGTTTGACGTAGTTCCTTATTTCGAAACGGGTATGTATGCAAGTGTTCAACAACATTAATATTATCGTATCAATATCACCACAATATTGTTTACTTGGTAGCTTGCCGACCATATCCCTCCGCTGCCTGCCCACCCAAGGAGTTACAATATCAATATACAATCAGGAAAAATATTGTCCAGCAGAATTCCACATGGATTCTCACATACATGCTATGAACGCTTAATTTTGCCATCACTATTTTCAAATACATGCCATGACTGCTTAATTATGCCATCACTATTCTCAAATACATGCCATGAATGCTTACTATTCTCAAATACATGCCATGAATGCTTAATTATGCAGTGACTCCCATGTGCTATGTTACATGTGCTATTGTACAATTCAAGCAAAGTTCATGGGATATTATGCAATCTTAGCAAACATGCAACAACACAAGAACCAGAAATTCCAAAATCCATAATACAAACTTCAAAGAACCCACAAAGTTAAAATCCAAAACAACCCATTTACTTAGATCCAAAACTTATAACTGGTTGGTCAAGTTCAAGCTCCCAAATCCACCAAAACGAGCCCTAAACACAAAGATCAATTCAGGAATGATATCTAAGAACCACACATGCATCTCCAACCAATAAATTTCAAGCAAAAAACCCATTTTATTTCAAAGAAAATGTTTTAAACTCCAATTGAAACTCGGATCCAAAATTTAACCTTAAGTATGATCTAACTCACTTGAAATTCTCTGGAATCAGCTCGACAAGGTCCCCCAACACCTCTGAACCGTATATCAAAGCACACCAACAAATCAAAAGCCAAAATCAACATCGTCGAACCTTACTTTCCATTTTTTTTGAAATTTCCAGCCAGCCACTTGACCACCTTTGCATGTGGGGTTTACCAACTCCGAACGCCACTATTGACATCGCCAAAGGACTTGATCAGAGAGAAGCTACTTGCTCGACCTCTGACTGGTCCGATCAAGCTTGTCCCCCTGTTGCACTTTGATTTTGGGCGGCAAATCGAAGGCGATGATAGAGGAGGAGAAAGGAAGAAAAGAAACGATGATTTTGGGTGGAGAGAACCGCTGAAATGTTCAGATGCAACAGAGCTTTGCCGGTGATTGAAAGGGGGAACAAGCCATATTCCTGCGTGAGAAAGAATAAGAAGAAAAAGGGGGAATTTTGATTTTATATGTGGGTGGCTATTCACCCCACCAAATTTCTAAGGGCACCCCACCTAAAAAATCCTGAAAAATAATTTCTAAAATATCAATTAAATTCCAAAAACTTATAAACACTATTTTTAATAATAAAAAAATTTACATGTCCCAATTAAAATTTAACGGGTGTTACATGTATAGTATAAGTTGGATTTGAGTTGAGAACAACCTTGATCATAATTGTTTTTTCAGCCCGAGATATAACTTTAGACTTCCAACTAGCTAGCTTGGAATCCACCTTTTCAATGAGGAATAGAAAGTTACTTGATTTTCTTTTGGTATGAAGAAGATGAATTCCCAAATACTTATATTTGGGGCTATAAGATCTAGAACCCAAAATTTTATTGATCATCTTGTGGAATCTATGGTGGACATTAGAGCTATAAAACTTTGATAACTTATTATAATTCACTGCCTGACCCGAAGCAATACAATACTGTTAAAGGAGTTCTTTGATGTTGTGGGCTTCATCCAATGATGTTTCACATCATAAAGAATGTGGTTGATTAATGGAACATGTCTCCTGATCTTGATGCTTTTGATCACTCAATTTTTTTAAAGAGAACTTCACCAACAATTATGAAAAGATAATGGGAAAGAGGATCCTCTTGTCTAATACCACTTGAAGACTTGATGTTTTGAAGAGGAAAACCATTCAGAAGAACAACCAGAAACGACATGGATATGCATTGGTGGATAAGCCGAATCCAGTCATATCCAAATCAAACTTTTTGAAGATTGTCTAAAAGGAAAGGCCACTCCTTGTTGTAGTGTTTCATCTGGAAAAAAGTTTCATGTGCTATATTAACATTGTCAACAATAGATCTTCTTTTAAGCAAAATACCCTGGTTAGGTGAGATGAATTTGTCAAAGAAGGGTTTCATCTTATTGGCAGTGATTTTAGAGATGGTTTTGTAAAGATAAGCCAATACGCCTAAAGTTATCTGGTGAAGTTGGATTTGGAATCTTGGGGATGAGAGCCAAAAAAGTTTCTTTTAACTTAGGATCAAGTGTTTTAGTGACGAAATGTTTTTGCACAATGTCAACATTCCCTACAATATCCTAATAATTTTTTTAAGGAGAAGGCATGAATACCCTTAGGACTAGGGGATTTGAGATTACCCATTGCTTTAGTAGTGGCAAAGATTTCATTTTTATCAGGGATTGACAAGAGATCATGATTTTCATATTTAGTTATCTCAAAATAGTTGTTTAGCACCTGCCCTATTTTGTCTTGATTTGCATGCCAAGCGTCTTGTTCATCTTTGATTCTCATAATCATGTTCCTATTATTTTCTATGGACAAAAGCAAGATGGAAAAACTTAGTATTTTTATCACCTTGAAGCAGCCAAGAATACTCAGACTTACTCTTTCAGAAGAGCTCCTCTCTGATCTGATGTTTAGAGGATTGTTCTTCTAGCAAGGCAATGGTAGTATCATTATGTTCATCTTGAAGAGCATTCAAAGCCAGGTGGGTGTCTTTGACACGTTGAATATTGCAAAATTCTTGTTTATTTGACTGAGCTTCTAATGACTGAATATTGCAAACTAATGATTGAGCTTCCTAGTTTTAAGATGGAAGTTGACAGAAGGTTCTAGTAAAAATTGTGATGCCAAGCTTGAGATATCACATGCCTACAATTATGGTATCTAGACCATATTTGAAAAAACCTAAAAGTCTATCGGACAAAGTTGATTTCAAATGTGAGCTCAAAAGCACAACAATCAAAAGATGAAGTATGAACAATTTTAGCAATGAGTTGACGGATAACATTATAGCCAATCAATGGAGACTAGAACCCTATCAAGTTTTGCTTTGACACAATTTTTATCTTTCATTTTGTTATTGCAAGTAAATTGTGACCCAGTCAAAGGAAAGCCAATAAGATAAGCGAGATGAGTGAGATTTGATTTTCTAGGTTTATTACCCCCTAATTTGTCTTGAGAAAATAAAATTGAATTAATATCACCAATAATCAATTATTGCAAAGAGTGATTAAAATAAACTAGGGGAGGGCATTTCAGGCCGATAACCCGGGCCGAACCGAGAACTAGACCGATCGGGTCGGTTTGAAGCTTCTTTAATGTTATTTTATTATTCAGTTCTGAAAACCGGCCCAAACCGATATATTCGGTTTGGTCATCGGTTCAACATCCCAAAGCCAAGCCGGTTTGAAAAAAACTAAATAAGAATCTAGGGTTTTATACTAAAGTGAGTTTCATTCACTCTAGCGGCTAGGGTTTCACACTCCTTCTGTCATTCTCTTATTCTTCTCCTCTACATATAGTCTTATACTACTTCAGTCCTTCTCTTCTACTTCAGTGTGCAACTCCTTATCTATTTCACATCCTCATCCACTCTGTAAAATTTCATCTCTTTCGATGACTTGCCTCAAGACTCTTTGTTGCTCCTCGATACAACCATCAAATTTCCAGCTCTCATCATGAGGTGATCTTCCTTCTTGTCTTTTTATCTCTCAAATCTTAACTGTGAAGAGTTGTGTTACTCTCAAAGCTTTTATATATTCCATATTTCAGTTTCATTTGAAAAGGGCACCCCATTGAAGAATGATATACACATAATTCATACATTTTATACTCCTTAATGTATATATGTTAGTGTTTCGATTCTTATATTTTATAATAATTACTTCGTTTTTATTTCTTTTCAGGAATTTGCGCTTAAACGATGAAATCATATTAAGACGACGATGTAAGGAATTGCACTTGGTGGTACAAAGCAAAGAGAGAATCCATAAACCAAAACCTATAAACCAAATCCATAAACCAAAACCCATAAACCCTAAACCAAACCCTAATCCTAAGCCCAAAGCCTAAGTCCATAAACCCTAAGCCCAAACCCAATCAACCCATATTCTCCCAACATCAAGAATATTCTCCACCCACTAAACAACCACCACATCATTCCATATTCTCCACCCACTAAACATCAACCACATCATTCCATATTCTCCACTCACTAAACATCCATCATTCCATATTCTCCACCCACAAAACATCCATCATTCCATATTCTCCACCCACAAAACATCCACCACATCTCCATATTCTCTAAAGATCCACCCTCTAGTCATCTTGGTTCTTAAGAACCACTCAAGAGGAACAGAAAGGTGGAGAGGAGAGAAGGGAAAGGAATTAGAGACAAATCAAAACCTCTCCTCTCTCACAAGTGATTCTCTCAAATTCACCTCACCCTCATTGCCACCACCTATCCCTCTTCCACTCATTCAGCAGTCACCACAACCTCGCCACCACAGTCTCCTCGACATCACCATCGCCACCACCGAGCACCACCACCAATTCCACCACCGTCTTCTCGCGCCACCACCGCGAAACAGGGGCGTGACAACCCTGTTTAGCGTCCAACTTCCACTCTGCCACCACCCTCGGCCCCTCTCTCCTGTCCACATACCATCACCACCTCCGCACGAGCACCGCCACCGAGCGAATAACCGCCGGAGAGCCGCCGAACAGCCGCGAAACAGGGACTGAAACAGGGAGTTTTTCTCCCGAATTTCTTCGATTTGTTTGCTGATTTTTTCGGTTTTTTCTTTACCCTTGCTCGTCCTTGCAGGTAATAGGATCAAGAGGAATTCGAGGTAAGCCGCGAGGAGCGTCGGACGGCCGCCGGCTAGTCGCGACAGCGAGTCGAAAACAGGGAGTTCGCTCCCTGTTTCTCTGTCTGTTTTTGTGATTATTCGGTGTTTTCTTCACCATTTCTCGTCTTTGCAGGGTCTAGCGTCACGAGGGAGGCCGAGAGGAGCGAAACCGAGCGACGGAAGGCGGCGAAAAAGCCGCTGTCGCGCTGAAGAAGACGATCGGCGTGGGCGGGGGTACTGTAGCACTGTAGCATGGCGGGGAACTCAAATTAAATTCTGATTTTGGCTAATTCCACCGCCAGAACTGCTCTGTACCACCACAGAGCGTTTTGGGCCCTTTTGTCTCGGGATTCGTGCACACCAACTGCTGTTTGACACCCTATCGAGCTTGTGACAAGCCGAAGGAGTTTTGTAAATTTTATTTTAGATTTATTTTACTGAACGATTGCTTAATTGTCATTACAAGTTATTTCTGAAATTTGATAATTTGCTTTCACCTTGCATGTTCAAGTAAGTAAACTTGATATGCTTGGTAGTTAGAAGTACTCTTTATCAAATTTCAAAGCATGTTCTCAAAAAATTATTAAGCTTAAACTTTGATTAAGTGTGCCTTAAAAAGACACTTAATACTAAGTAAAAGCATATTTGCTTGAATTAACTTGTTAAGGTTTAATAGAAACATGATATTATTTAATTGGATTTAACGATCATATTTTCGGTGTAAGCAAGGGATTCTCATCCCTAAGCTTCTCGTATTTAAATTCAGTAATCTAGATTTAGATAATTTTGTTAACTCATTGGTGAGTCCAAGCCCACCAAGCCCATTTCATTCCATCCATCTCATTTCATCGATCTTTTATTGTTTTTAATTTATTTTTAGTTTAGTTTTAAAAATGCTGTAACCCCTTTTTTCTATAAATTAGTGTAGATAAATTCTTAAATATCAATTGCATTCACCTTCTTCGTGGGATCGACCCGTACTTGCCGTTGTCTACCAGTTAGACACCGTGCACTTGCGGTATTACAAGTTGGTTTAATTAACCTATTAATTTGGGTTAGTTAAATTTGCATCAAGTTTTTGGCGCCGTTGCCGGGGAAGGTAACATTGTAATTGAATTTAAGATTTATTTTCACTAATTATAAAAAAAAAAAAAAAAAAAAATTTAAAAATTAAAAATTTAAAAAAAAAAAAAAACAATACAAAACAAAAAATTTATTTTTATTTTTATTTTGTTCTTTTTACACTCATTTTTTGTTTGATTTTGCAGATTACACGCTTCTCGAGGATATTGGTCGATCCTGCAAAACATCAAGCGATTTTTTTAATTTTTTTTAAAATTTTTTTTTTTATTTTTATTTTTGTGAAGAGAATTGTAATTTTATTTTCACCTCGTTTTACGAGTGTGTGGTGTAATAATTTTTAAACTCTACTGTTTATCATTTTGTTAATCAAAAAAAAAAAAAAAAAAAAAAAAAAACCCAAAATTTTCTAAGTCAAAAGAAATCATAGGGAAACAATTTTAATTGTTACCCAATAATTTTTATGATTTAGAAATCCGACTTCTAATACCAAGACCAGTAAATTTATTTGCATATGCTTGTGTGTTGAGTGAAACGGATAAAAAGAAGTCGGACTTTTTTTTGAATTGTGCTTACTTTTTGTGTAGAACGGAATACGCACACTGTAAGTATTTCTATCATACGCAATGTATTAGCGACCCGGGTGCTTTGTGTAATTGTTTGAAATTGTGTGATTGGTTGTTTAATTTCTGTAATTGTGGATGCTAAACTTTAGTAATTCATAATAAGCAGACCCAGCTTCTAAATAGAAACTGGTGGGACTTGATATCCCCACCTCATCACTCCAGCTGTGTGCAACCAATATCCTAACATAATTAAAATCAATTAGCAAGTTAGATAGAGCTTTCCTTAGGTACGGTGTTCATAAGACAACCAAGACCAAGGTGAATCCAGTAATTTTTGTGTTGACCACTGCTAAAAGTGACGTTGGGTTTAATCATTCAATGAACTCCGAGAGGCCACTGCCACAAGGGTAATTTACCCGGTACGCCGAGTCATAAGTAAGCTACGATCCACAAGAAGGATTGGTGTAACCAGCAGTTTTTGGTTAGGAACACAAGCCTCAAGTGTGCATTTAACATCACATCGTTCTCACATCTATTGGCTTACAGAGCGGTAGCACAAGGAAGTACTTAATTGGACCATTGTGACCTCCTTCTCTTGTGCGATAATCCGGTTTCTTTGAAACAAAACTCTAGCCTACTGATTTTGAACTTTGCGGTGTAAAGTGTTAACTCTTAGGATCAACTTGTAGCACCCATTATTCTATCATAAAGATTGCATAAGAAATAATTGTCCCCCAAAGATAAAAAGATAATTGATCTCAAAAACGTTTATTGCTTAGGGAGGCACGTTTCTTGTGCATTTATTGGTTGCTGATTGTGTGTGAGTCTGTGCATATTTTGTTTAGAGTTAGTGATTTAAAAAAAAAAAAAAAAAAAAAAAAAAAAAATGAACACAAGGGATTATCCAGCCTATTTTCCCGAGCAAGTCAATTCATTTCATGACGTGCGACGACCTGATTATGATCCATATTTAGATTATTACAACCCAGGTTTAGCCTATCATCCTGACTTCTCATGGGCTCATGGTCAGTACCATGAAGACCCTCTAGACACTCCTCAGACTCCTCAAGCTTTCATTCCTGATAATGAGTTAGAGACTATAATGAACATTTTTATAAAGCGAATAGGGGAACTGCTTGAGCAAAATTCTCAGGATATCATAGAATTGACAGCTATTTATCAACAAAACTCTCAAGCTATCCGGAAACTTGAGATGACTGTGAGTCAAATAGCTGAGTCATTTCGTGAGATAGAGTCCGATAGTGAAGGTGACCAATCTATTACTACCCTTGGAAGTGAAAAATTGGTTGACAATCAGGTAGAAATGCCTGATATAGGTGTCATTGAGTTGTCTAGCCAGGTTGCATCCTCATCTCATCAGAAAGCTGATACAGCCTCATTTATTGATGAACCTGTAGAGTCTGAGACACTAAAGACATCTCCTTCCCATGTTGACTCATTCCTCCCTAGTGACTCATACATAGAATCAAACTGTGAATATTCTTTAGAGTCTCCCCTTGACTGCTTAAAGGCTTGTTTGACTCATTTCAGTTTAGACTTTGATGTTGATGATTCCATTAGGGAAGTCAATGATTTGCTTGACTCAGTCCCCATTGTGAATCCTAGTTATAAATGGAAGTCTAAAGTGAATCATCTTCCACTCAGTGAGTCAAAACTTGTCCCATCAGTTGAGTCACCTGAGCTTGACCTTAAACAATTACCTGACACCCTCATGTATGCATTTTCAGGTGATGAGTTGTCTAGACCAGTATCTCTATATGATTCATGTGATGAGCCTGTACCACCTGATATATCCATCGTCTCATCTACTTGCATCATATCCCCATTTACTAAGGCTACTTTCACCTATCCCTTGTGTTGTAGTGAGGATTTCAGTTTTCACCATCCTGTTGTGAAAATTATCCAATCTTCTGATTTGGAACCAGACATAGGATGTTCCCTTTTTGGAGCACGCACATATCCTCTGTTGAGTATGACTACTAGTCACTTTTGGGATGTCCTAGTGTATTTGGTGCCCTATGTGATTGCTATATTTTGGTGGACTGATCCTCAAATGTTCAGGTTGTTGATATACGACCATGGACTAAGTGTATGTAATGTTCTTCCTTTGTACTTCTCGATACACCATTTTTTTAGGAAGAATATTTGTCGGGCTGATGACGGTAAACCAAGCGCTCCTAGGAGGCAACCTAGCTTTAGTTGTGTGTCTTTGCTGTTAGTCTGGATTGATTTTCGAGTACCCTATTTAGTTGTGTTTCATTCATACTCGTTAGCTCCGTAACAGTTTTGTTTTACAACTTGTTTTCTTTTTAGTTTTCTTTGTTAGTGTCGAGTTTGCATTTTATCGATTTCTAATGAACAATCCATGATTCTTATGTTTGTGAGCCTCATTGATGGATGACTTCTTGGAAATTGGTAAAATCTTCACCGTGGTAATACTGTTCTAACCTCCTCTCATGTACTTATTTCATTCATTTGTCCGAATTATTTTGTTAAACATTGAGGACAATGTTTAGATTAGGTTTGGGGGTAGGGTTCATGAGTCGGTGAATTTTTCGTAGTGTTTTCTTTACTTTAAAAAAAAAAAAAAAAAAAATTGTTTTAAGGAAACTTGGTCTTTTGTGATTTTAAATGTTTTATGCTCAAGACAATGCAAGCCGATATTGATAAAAATTTAAAGTTTAGTATGGTCCTTATGTTAGGTCTAGTTCATAAGATTTTTCAACTCAATTATCTTTGCACCATGAGCAATGTTAGCATAACTTGAAGTTGATGAGTGAAGTATATGCTAGAAAACCTTAGAATAATAGTGGAGACTTAACCCTGAAAGTTTTGAACCTTTCTATTTTTCTGAGGGTTATACATAAACTCTGATTTTTCTTGATTCCGTATTATCTCGTTGATGATCTCATTATTCTCATTTTTCTTATCAATTGCTTCGGGAATGACATCAAAATTGAATTATTACACTAGAACGGCAAGTACGGGTCGATCCCACGAAGAAGGTGAATGCAAGTACGGCAAGTACGGGTCGATCCCACGAAGAAGGTGAATGCAATTGATATTTAAGAATTTATCTACACTAATTTATAGAAAAAAGGGGTTACAGCATTTTTAAAACTAAACTAAAAATAAATTAAAAACAATAAAAGATCGATGAAATGAGATGGATGGAATGAAATGGGCTTGGTGGGCTTGGACTCACCAATGAGTTAACAAAATTATCTAAATCTAGATTACTGAATTTAAATACGAGAAGCTTAGGGATGAGAATCCCTTGCTTACACCGAAAATATGATCGTTAAATCCAATTAAATAATATCATGTTTCTATTAAACCTTAACAAGTTAATTCAAGCAAATATGCTTTTACTTAGTATTAAGTGTCTTTTTAAGGCACACTTAATCAAAGTTTAAGCTTAATAATTTTTTGAGAACATGCTTTGAAATTTGATAAAGAGTACTTCTAACTACCAAGCATATCAAGTTTACTTACTTGAACATGCAAGGTGAAAGCAAATTATCAAATTTCAGAAATAACTTGTAATGACAATTAAGCAATCGTTCAGTAAAATAAATCTAAAATAAAATTTACAAAACTCCTTCGGCTTGTCACAAGCTCGATAGGGTGTCAAACAGCAGTTGGTGTGCACGAATCCCGAGACAAAAGGGCCCAAAACGCTCTGTGGTGGTACAGAGCAGTTCTGGCGGTGGAATTAGCCAAAATCAGAATTTAATTTGAGTTCCCCGCCATGCTACAGTGCTACAGTACCCCCGCCCACGCCGATCGTCTTCTTCAGCGCGACAGCGGCTTTTTCGCCGCCTTCCGTCGCTCGGTTTCGCTCCTCTCGGCCTCCCTCGTGACGCTAGACCCTGCAAAGACGAGAAATGGTGAAGAAAACACCGAATAATCACAAAAACAGACAGAGAAACAGGGAGCGAACTCCCTGTTTTCGACTCGCTGTCGCGACTAGCCGGCGGCCGTCCGACGCTCCTCGCGGCTTACCTCGAATTCCTCTTGATCCTATTACCTGCAAGGACGAGCAAGGGTAAAGAAAACACCGAAAAAATCAGCAAACAAATCGAAGAAATTCGGGAGAAAAACTCCCTGTTTCAGTCCCTGTTTCGCGGCTGTTCGGCGGCTCTCCGGCGGTTATTCGCTCGGTGGCGGTGCTCGTGCGGAGGTGGTGATGGTATGTGGACAGGAGAGAGGGGCCGAGGGTGGTGGCAGAGTGGAAGTTGGACGCTAAACAGGGTTGTCACGCCCCTGTTTCGCGGTGGTGGCGCGAGAAGACGGTGGTGGAATTGGTGGTGGTGCTCGGTGGTGGCGATGGTGATGTCGAGGAGACTGTGGTGGCGAGGTTGTGGTGACTGCTGAATGAGTGGAAGAGGGATAGGTGGTGGCAATGAGGGTGAGGTGAATTTGAGAGAATCACTTGTGAGAGAGGAGAGGTTTTGATTTGTCTCTAATTCCTTTCCCTTCTCTCCTCTCCACCTTTCTGTTCCTCTTGAGTGGTTCTTAAGAACCAAGATGACTAGAGGGTGGATCTTTAGAGAATATGGAGATGTGGTGGATGTTTTGTGGGTGGAGAATATGGAATGATGGATGTTTTGTGGGTGGAGAATATGGAATGATGGATGTTTAGTGAGTGGAGAATATGGAATGATGTGGTGGTTGTTTAGTGGGTGGAGAATATTCTTGATGTTGGGAGAATATGGGTTGATTGGGTTTGGGCTTAGGGTTTATGGACTTAGGCTTTGGGCTTAGGATTAGGGTTTGGTTTAGGGTTTATGGGTTTTGGTTTATGGATTTGGTTTATAGGTTTTGGTTTATGGATTCTCTCTTTGCTTTGTACCACCAAGTGCAATTCCTTACATCGTCGTCTTAATATGATTTCATCGTTTAAGCGCAAATTCCTGAAAAGAAATAAAAACGAAGTAATTATTATAAAATATAAGAATCGAAACACTAACATATATACATTAAGGAGTATAAAATGTATGAATTATGTGTATATCAAAGAACACAAAAGATTCAACCATTTTGGTTTGATTTAATTGAGATTTCTTGATTTTTGTTGCTTTGAATAGGTGTTTGACAGTTTGGGTTTCTTGATTTTTGACATTTATCAATTGGGTCTTTGGAAATTCAGTGTTTTTAATACGTAAGTAGGTATTCTGGCAGTTTGGGTGTCTAAAATTTTATCATAAATTAAATGGGTATGTGGAAATTATGAGATTTTGCTTAGGGGGTGTGTTGGGGGTCTAAATTCGTTTCACTTGTTAACTGGGTATTTGGGATTTATGAGCTTTGTGTATGTGATATGTTTAGGTGGTGTACTGGGGTGCCTATTTTTCTTTAATGAATGGGATTTGGGTATTGGAGTTCATGGTTGTTCCAGTATTGGTGTTTTGTTGTGTTTTTGGGTAATAATTGCTAGTGGTGATGTTTATTACATGAATGATGTTGCAGATAAAGAACATTGAAGCTCTTCAAACTTTCAAGACCATCTTCACCAAACTCAAGATGCACCACCTCCCACTTAGGGGTGGGCACGGTCCGGATCGGTTCCAAATTTGGAGGAACCTAACTTGAACCGTTTAAAAATAACGGATCCGGTCCGGTCCGGATCCCCTCATTTTGAACATTGGAACCGAACCTAACTCGAACCGTTTGGAACGGTCCGGTTCCTACGGTTCCAAATCACATATGAATAAATGATATTTATTTTTTGTTAAATGACCAAACTTGACAATGATATTTCTTCCCTTGCACTACATCCTTGTATTTTGTACTTTTTTTACTGTATATCATGATCATACAATGTATCTCGAAAGCAAGAAAGAAAAATACTAAGAACTACAGACAACAAAATTATCAAACAGCAACAGATAAAAACTACGAAGAACAAAAGCAAATGCTCCAAATTTCCGAACAAAATTGTCATAGAAGCTTACAATGTGACTCAAGGATCTGAATAAGAAAAACTTTTCCTGTCTACTAAATCCCAACAAAAATTTTGAATAATCAAAACAATCTGACATGTATCTGAAAAAGTATTAATAGTAATCTGATGCAAAACACAACCAAATAAAACAACCAAACCAACAAAACAACTAAGCTCCCTTTTCTGCTTTTGAAGCTGTGGCAGCAGCTTGCCCTCTGAGTCTACCAGTTCTCCTAGCAACAATAAGAGTATAAGACCAACTTTCTGTCCTGGGGGAGCATCGCGGCGAACAGTACTGGATCTGTGTTGTTATGTTTTGCAGGACCAGGTCAAACCAATGCAATTCTACTGACAGTGATGCAATACAAGCAAGGAAGAGAAATTACAGACTGAAGGACTTGTAATTGTAAACTCTGAATTGATGTCAGCAAATGGAATGAATTGTATTGAATAAGAAGGCTAATTCGAGATAGCTAATCTTCTGTAGAGCAATTGCTCAGTTGTACAAATTCTTTACAAATCAATGAATGAATCCAATGTTATTGCCATTCTCCTATTTATACTAATACCTCACAGAGGCCTTGCAAAACAACTAAAAGAGCGCTTGCATTCTAACAGAGCACTCTTCTAACCACTAATAGAATATACTAATAGAAAATACTGAATACCCTTCCAATTCCTCATCTGACAGAACATTCTGCAACCACCTTAGCATTTGCATTCTTCACCATCTGACAGAGCAACATTTTCATTCTTTTGCATGTTACATCTGTATGTGGCATATTATATCAGTAACAACTGGAACTCAGCATTTACAAACAATCTGTTAAATCATCCTATTTACAAACTATCAATCAAATTATTTTTCTCCAAATTTTCTATATCTTTATTATTTCTTTTTTTTCTTTGAATCTCCCTAAACTCTCCTTCTTCTAGAAAATTTCTCCCCTTTCTTTTTTCTCCCTTCGAGATCTCCGAATCTCCTCCTTTTTTCAATATCCGTTGCGCCAACAATATCCTTGTAAACATAAAAGTAAACATAAACATGGACTACATAATCACTAATCTATGTTTCAATATACATTTAGCTTTCCTAGTGTCCAGAATGAGCATGTTAATGGAACAAGTTTAGCTCCATTCAGAACACGAAGACTGCTAAAACCATTCCACCAATCTTCAAATCAACAATCCCAGCAATACTGTAGCATCCAACATATGTACACGAAGACTTCTAAGTCCAACCCACACAGCTTGAAATCAAAATATCTCTATTTCCCATCTAAATACTTGGATTAGAAAAGTAAGTAAAACAATATAGATGGAAAGAGCACAAATTTTCAATTTGTGGCCTCCACAAAAACTGAAACCCAGAAACTAAAACCATAAAAAATAAAAAAAATAAATAAAAATAAATAAAAAACTTTATTAACTTCAACTGACTCCAAATTAATCTCCAGGAGAGAATTATTTGTGTTTCCTACAAGTACCAACATAGATTACTTCAAAATCACAAATTAAACCCAGTAAAAACAAAGATACCCAGACAACAAAAACACCAAAACATCAACAAATCTAAAAGAAATTAAAGATACCCAGTTGATAAAACAGAGAAATAAACAGTGGGTATGATACACACTAAGCAATAGAGTTACCAGAACTAAGTTGTTCTCACAACCAGGCTTCTTTGGGGCCGAATCGTCTTCATGAACTATGTCCCCTGCAAGCACAAAAGTGCTTGAAACGAGTAAACTAAGAACTGAAACAAAGAGAAACCTTGAAAGACTTTGTGAATCCATGAAATATGAAGCTCAAATAGAAGGATTATAAGTGATCAGATTGAAGTTATTATTCCTTCGCATCGGAACACAGAGAGGGGAAAAAGGAAGAAAAAAATGAAGAACAGAAAAATACAACAACAATAAAGCTAAAAAAGAGCAGCATTATCAGTGTCAGGGTTCTTATGCAAATTTAAGATGATTAACCCAGCCTAGATAGCAACCAAACCATTTCTCCATTCAATTCATTTCTCATTCTCCCTTCATACAAAAAAAAAAAAAAAAAAAGAATGAGGAGGCAGAGTTCAGATTTCAGACGAACCTGAATGAGCAATCTGATATCAGTTCTTCAAGAAATCAGTTCCTTCTTCTTCTACAGATCAATTCTTCAAGAAATCAGAGCAGACCGGAGAGGATGCGGGTTGTGCGACTACAGAAAAGAGAGGGGAAGAGAAGAAGACCAGAGAGGAAAGGAAATCAGTACAAAATGTGATTGAGAAGAAGACGAACAAATCAATGAGGAGAAGAAGATCACGAATCTCTTACAATCTTACCTTTTTTAGCGACCGTTAGCGGAGGATGCGAGAGGGGGAGGCGGCCTACGAGCGGGACTGCTCACTGCTCACTTCTCTTCTCCTGAATCTCCTCTAAGGCTCTAATTCTAAAGACTCGAAGAGTAAAGTAAAGACTAAAGACAGAGAGTAAAGAGTCTTACTCTTAGTTGAGTTACTTAGTTCCATATTTAGGTTTTGTAACTAATCTGATTTGAAACGGGTCCAACCCGGACCGTTTCGTTTTTAAAATTAGGAACCGGGACCGGACCATTTTATAATGGACCCGGACCGATCCGAACCGTATTTAAAAACTCATAATTACAATCCGGACCGTTTTGGTATAAACGGTCCGGATCGATTCAAACCCGCGGATCGTCGACCCGTTCGCCCACCCCTACTCCCACTTATGATTTGGAAAAAAAATTCCCTGTAATAGGGCTTTGTATTTGCACAGTTTTTTGTTTTTGTAATAATCTGTAATAGACTCATTAATGTTGTATTTGGACATGCTTTATACTTCCTGTTCATAAACTGCCTTCAACTCTCCTTAAGTAGTTTGTGATCCAATTGTAAGTAGTTTTGTCTTCAACTTTGTCATAGATTAATAATTATAGATCACAGTTTGTGATCCAATGATTTGTTTGAAAAATAACAGTGACAAAAAACTGGGCTTTAGATCGAGACAGGCCCGACCCGACCTAAAAATTCTATTAACTGGGACCCCAGTTAACCGGCCTCACTCGGTACGCTCTCCGTCCTCAAAATCCCGATCTTCAAATTCCAATCCGGGCCTCAATTTTGGATTTTCAGCCAGTTACCGGATCGGCCCAGCCCTAGAATAAACAACAGATAAATCATTCCAGAAAATAGTAGAAAGATTAATACTTTGTTTCCATAAAAGAGCAAGATCACCAAATTGACCAGTTGCAGGTACAAAAGCTCCATGTCTGAATTTCAATCTCCAATGAGTGCATTTCATTTTTGATGAAGTAGTTTTGGTTTTTGAAAGAAAAACAATATTAGGGTTGACTTGTGGCAGAGGGCCTGTAGGTTGCATAATGTGCATGGAGAACCCAATCCCCTTGCAATCTGGGAGAGTATCATGTTGCCTGAGGCATCCTACCAAGTGAGGCCTTCAGAGTCCTATCTAGGAGAGGAGGATCCAAAATGTGAGTGCCATGAGTCATATCAGTGGTTGGAGCATAGCCGACAAGTGTTGATACTACCAGATTTTGATCAACTTTTTCACTATTGTCCCTATTAATTGTAAAGATTATCCAAGACGGTATCTGACTAATTTTTGTGTCCTACAATCATGAGATTCATGTTTCTGCTTCTGGCGACTCTCCTTATGAAAGAAGAATTGTGTTTTATAGAAGCCTATAATACAGGTATTATTGAACCTACATCTTACTCCCAAGCTCTACTTAATCCAAATTGTTGAATGGCAATGCAAGCTGAACTTGATGCCTTACAAGACAACCATACTTGGACACTTGTCCCCTTGCCACATGGTCACTGTCCTATTGGCAGCAAATGGGTGTACAAAATCAAGTATCATTCTGATGGGACGATTGAGCGTTATAAAGCTTGCCTAGTTGCTAAATGTTACGCTCAAATTGAGGGAGTTTATTATATGGAAACTTTCTCTCTGACGGCCAACCTCCTACTGTTCATAGTTTACTTGCCATAGTTGTTTCCCGCAATTGGTATCTTCACAAACTAGATTTCCAGATTGCCTTTCTTTCTGGTGACCTTGATAAAAAGGTTCACATGAAAGTTTCCCTTAGTCTTCGCCGATGGGGGGAGAATCTCGTGTGTCGGCTCAACAAGTCTCTATATGGTTTGAAACAAGCTTCCAAAAGTTGGTTCACCAAATTTTTTCATGCCATTAAAGAAGCTGGATTTCAACAATCAAAGGCTAATTATTTTCTTTTTACCAAGATTCATGGTGATTCATTTACGGCAGTTCTTATTTATGTGGATGACATAACTGTGGTAGGAAATGATGACAAAACAACCAAGGACCTAAAAAATTATCTTTTGCGACAATTTTGGATTAAGGATCTTGGATATTTAAAGTATTTTTTGGGCATTGAAGTCTCACATTCCAAAAAGGGAATTTTCATATCTCAGGGAAAATATGCTCTCGATATTCTGAAAGATGTAGGTTTAATGGAAGCCAAGCCAAACAGTTTTCCTATGGAAGAACATTTAAAACTCAATCCTGATGATGGTGATTTACTCCATGATCCTACCAAATATAGAAGATTGGTGGGAAGATTGATTTATTTAATTGTGACATGACCTGATAATGTTTATTTCGTCCAAATCCTAAGCCAATTCATGCAGAATCCTCAAAGGCCACATTGGGATGCTACCCTATGAGTTATGAGGTTTATTAAGGGAACATCAGGTCAAGGATTATTCTTTCCTTCCTCTAATAGTATCTCACTTAAAACCTCTTGGGATTCAGATTGGGCAGGATGTACCACTACTAGAGTTCCATTTCTGGATATTGTGTGTTTATTGGAAATTCTCTTATATCATGAAAGTCAAAGAAACAATCAAACGTGGGCTCGTTCATTAGTCGAAGCTGAGTACCATGCAATGGCAACAACATGTTTGGAACTAACATGGAAACAGTATATACTTGAAGATTTGAAGGTGCACCATAATCAACCAACGCCACTCTTTAGTGACAACCAAACAACCTTACATATAGCAGCAAATCTGATTTTCCATGAACATACTAAACACATTGAGATTGATTGTCATATCGTGCGAGAAAAATTCCAAAATGGGCTGATTGCACCATCCTTTGTCCCGCACGAGCACAATTAGTAGACATTTTTACGAAGCCATTGGGAAAGAAACATTTTCTTACCTTGAGTGACAAGTTGGGACCTCACAATATTCACTCTCCAACTTGAGGGTATCAAATCATATATTACTAGATTAGGAATCAAATCAGTGTACGATACTTTCTTTCTTGGTTTAGCTTGCTTCTTGTAATTTGTTTATATAGTTGTATCATTGTACAAAGGAAAACACACATAAAACTTTATATCTTCTTCCTATTTCCAATGATGCATCCAAAATTCAGTCTCCATTAAGTAAAATCTGCAAAACAAATGTTAGATTGTCAAAGACTAACTTTTTTTTATCCCCGAAGGCACTCCGATGCTTAAGTCAATAACTCAATTGCAGATGGAGATAAAACTGGATATAACTCAGTTAAAGCTGCATACCTTTCTCAAATGTTTCCTTTACCTTTTATAATGGTCGCTGTTAATTCCCTATGTGACTTAAGCATGTGAGGCGCAACAAGCGGAGATGTTCTCTATAACAGTTTCCTCCTTTATGAAGATTTGTCCTCAGAGGCGTAAGTCCCTCCAAGGCTTTTTTTCTATATAATGTTCCTCCCCCTTGAGGGAGAACTTTGTTAGGCCTGTATTTGGGCCTCTGATTGTGATTTATTCTAACGGGCCTTGCTTGGGCTTTCATGACCGGATTCGTCCTCTTTAGGCTTTATTAATTGGCCTTGTCTTAGGATACTTAATCCTCGTGATAGATAATCTCTGCCACGTGTATGGCCGAAATTTCGGTCTTATTTGATGTATCATCAGCTACTTCCCCTTAGTTAGTAGGTATGTTCATGTGGCCACTAACTGTATGATGGTTGGATTTTTTATGACGGTTGGATTTTTTATTCCACCATCACAACGCGTTTAATGCGGTTACCAGCCGTTATTGTTTTTGTTTCTTCGATTTCTCGTTCGCATGTTCGTTTCGACGTGATTTTTGGGATTTCGTGCGACCATCATATCTCGTCATGAGTGGGCCTTTCACTTTTATCCTTATAAAAGGAGGAAGCTAGTACAATATCCTTTCTTTTACATTCCCTTCATTCCTAGTTGTTGATTTCTTCTTCTTTCGTTTTCATCTCGTAACGATATCTAGCTTCAGGGTTTTGAGCAGCGACGTGCTTGATGCTTGTGAAGCTTACTACTTACCTAAGCGAGTGACGTGGACAACATTCATCATGACTATTCTCTACCAGCCGATCTTGAGATCATTCTTCCTGAAGAAGGTGATAGTCCTTGTCGTCCGAAGTCTAAATATATTGTTTTGTATGCCAGCATGTTTCACTCCGGTTTCAGGCTTCCAGTTCCTGAGATCATTTGGGAATACCTAGATTTCGTGGGTATTGTTCCACTTAGATGGTTCCTAATGGCTAGAGGGTGTTGATCACGACCTTGGTGATGGTCATTTTATTCTAGATTCCTATGAATGTCAGTGTTTTGTACTCCTTGGTGGGGTTTGAAGTAAACGCTAATCGTATTTGCCATCTTTGTCCTCCGTCTTGCTTCAAGGATTTATGGGAAGAGTATGGGGGTTGGTTGAAGCCCTTGTTTTATGCATCCATTGCTTCTGACTATTTTAAGTTGCACAATCATAAAATTTTGCGGTTATTCCGAGAGCCAAAGAGGAACGAATCGTCATTGTCATCAAAGAAGCAGGAACTTTGTGACCAGTTTAATAAGTTGCCCCGAATCTCTATGGAAGATTTCCTTTCTACGAACTCTATTACTCATAGTGGTTTATATACCTTGAGTAAGGCAGGTAATGCAAAACTTACGGTGACTTGCGCTTCGGGAGTTACCCTTGTGTGTGCTGGTAAAGTCGTCGTATTCGTCGAAAGGTTGGGACATCCTCATCCAGTTAGCGTTGGTGATGTGGATGTAGTTCGGGAGACTAGCTCCGTTAGGGAGCCTATGGGCTGTGTTGCTCTTGTTACTGCCAGAGATTCTGGTAATGTTGGCCCGAGCATTAGGAAGAAGAAGGTACCGAGGCCTCCTAGTCCATTTATGCTGCTGGCAATTAGTCCTAGTCGTGTCCCAAAAAAGTAGAAGCTTGCTACTTTGGTTCCTGGTGCTACTATGGCTCCTCCACCCCTCAAATATTCCGGGAAGGGTGATTGTGATATTGATAATCTTGCCGCCCGGAAAGGTGAGGAGCTAATCAAGCTCTCGAGAGAAGCAAAAAATGTGGTTTCTCATCTTTTGGATACTCACGAGAAGAGTCTTGTCTCTTCATATGGCTTGCCTAGTTCTGCCAATCTATCGGTTGACGATGCTCATGTCATTGACAACACAATGCTTCAGTTTGGCATTGAGTTGTCTAAGAATTCGAACACAACAAAGACCGAGTCATTGCCCGAGGTCAAGGTTCTAAGCTTCTTGTGTCCTCTGCTGTTGCGGGCACCTTAATAGTGCCTACTATTCCCTTTTTTCCCGCTCAACTGCCACAGTTGTTCTCGAGAAATTCTGCTAGTCTTCTGAGATTGATGTGCAAGACAATGCGCGTAATCTCATTATCGACTATCATGGGTGGTTGGGAAACATACCCCTATGCATGTGTGTTTGCCACGTAATCATCTCGATGAAGGCCTCAAGCATCGCATGGAAGGAATAAATCATATCACATATGTAGTCGTGATGGGGTTAGATTACAAGGTTGCCCGCAATCAAGTGGCGCTCGTTGAACGGAAGCTAGCAGGGCAGGCCTTGGTTCTCTCTTATGTTCTCCGTAAGTTCAATCCTCTGAAAATGCGATGTACAGAGTATGCGCAGGCTGCTGAGACTGCGCGTACCTTGCTAAAGGTAGTTGACGACATTCGGGACATATTTGCTTCCGACCTCGAGACTACTAAGGTGGATCTAGATAAGCTTCGTTCTCAGCTGAGTGCTACTAAGAAGAAGTTGCACGATCAAGTGGTTGAGGGTGATGAGGCTGAGTGTTCTGCTGCAGAGTATTTCGCTGATCTAAGGCTTCTGTGGCGCGAGTTGCTCAACTGAATTTTGAGTTTGTTACCGCCAAGTTGGTAGCTTCTGCTAGGCTTGTCGCCATTGATTGCGAACTCGTGGCGACT
Organism: Berberis vulgaris; assembly: GCA_963556465.1. Taxonomy (NCBI): domain Eukaryota; kingdom Viridiplantae; phylum Streptophyta; class Magnoliopsida; order Ranunculales; family Berberidaceae; genus Berberis; species Berberis vulgaris. The sequence goes on from OY747132.1 coordinate 67,066,091, forward strand.
CGGGCTGAGCTTTTGTCGATTACCTGTAAGTTAAAGGCTACAGAAGCAGCAGATTGGAAAAGAGTAGTCGATAGTCGCCACAACCTTTTGGATTTTATCCAGTCGCGAGGCTTGGACTTATCTAAGTACCATTGCTACGCTGATCAAGTATTTGAGGATGAAGAGGAATTCGTTCCATATTCGCCGAGTGATCCTACTACTGAGGAACAATCATCTCCTCACTTGCCCGAGCCTATGCCATTAAGCAACATTGTCGCTGATATGAACGCCAATCCTTGAATACTTTTAGACTCTTTTTTCTTCGTGTAATCCTTTCTTATGTAGTGAATCGGAAGGGTCAATGAGAATGTCATTTTCTTTTACTGTTTGTACGCAGTATGTCTTCCCGTCTAACTTGTTAAACGTAGTTTTTTGCTTTTGACATTCCTGATAGAATTTCTGACTTGTTCATCAGAATTTTTACAAAGGTGCTTTGATGTTCATCGTGTTGTTGTGTGGAGGCTTTTTTATGAAACCCAACTTTTCGCGTCTGGATTTTGATGTCATATTTTAAAGTTGACAAGAAAAAGTATGGCTCGTATGTCTTGGTACTTTATTACTTCATGGTTGATCAGACTCGTTCATGCTGATACATGTATTTAGATTTTATTCGTAGGTCGATACTTTGATCGTGTTGTGTTCTTTCTTGAGTAAAACTCTTAGTCTGACTTGTTTGTCCCAACTAGACTTTTGTTGTTTGAACGCAAAGTAGGGGATGTAAAGGTGTTTTATTGATAATATCTTTTCAAATGCTCTACATTCCACAGTCGTGGTAGTTGTTCTCCCCTCATATTTTCTAACCAATATGTCTCTGGTCTGTTGATTCTTATTACATTGTACGATCCTTCCCAATTCACATTCAGTTTGCCCGCCCTCGGTTCCTTTCTGTTGATTTGGATTTTTCAGAGTACCCAATCACTAATATTGAAAGTACGGGGCTTTACCTTTTGTTATAGTAGTTGGCCATACGTTGTTGGTAGGCTGCTGCTTTGATAGAAGTCGTTTCTCGCTTTTCCTCAAGGAGGTCTAATCCGACTCTTAGTGCTTCGTTATTGTCCTTTACACGAAATTCTTTGATCCTGAATGTTGGCATGCCAATTTCTACAGGTATCATCGCTTCATACTTGTATGTGAGGGTGAAAGGGGTATCTTCTATTGGAGTTTTTTTCGTTGTTCTGTATGCCCACAGGATGCTTGGCGGTTCAGTCGTCAATAATCCCTTTGATGCTTCGAGCCTCCTTTTGATTTCTTCAAAAATCATTCTGTTTTTTACCTCGGCTTGCCCATTTGCCTGTGGATGAGCGGGTTCTAAAAAGTGTTGTTGGATGTTCAGGTTTTCGCACAACTCTCTGACCTCTTGCCCTCAAACTGCTTTCCGTTATCGGTGACAATTACTCTTGGGATTTCAAATCTACATATTATGTCTTTCTAGAGGAATTTTTCGACTTGGGCTTATCTTATTTTTGCTAAAGGTTATACTTCCACCCACTTAGCCACAAGGAGGAATTTTTTCGTTGGACACAAGGAGTGGTCCCACGGTGTCCATTCCCTATCGTGCAAACGACCACAGACTGCTCATCATGATTAGATTTTGGCCCGGTATGTGAATGTATAGGGAAATCATTGGCACTTGTCACAAGTGCGAACGAGTTTATTTGCATTCGCTTGCATCATGGGCCAATAGTATCCCAAAGTCATTGCTTTGTGGGCGCTAGTTCTTCCTCCCGGGTGATTTCCACATGTACCGTGGTGGATCTCCCGTAAAACATAATCAACATCGTTGGGTGAGATGCATCTTAACAGTGGATTGGTTGCGGACCTCCTGTAGAATATGTCATTGATCATTGTGTATCGTGCCACTTGGTTTCACAGTTTTCGGGCCTCCATCTTGTCCGCTGGAAGTTCTTCGTTTGTTATATAGGCTAGAATCAGGGTTATCCAATTGTTTTCCTAATATGTGGTGCATGCCTCTTGTATTTGATTTTCTATTATGGAACTTTCCTACATGGTGATGAGTAGATTCGCATTTTCTTTAGCTCACGATGTTTCCTTCGCCAACTCGTCAGCCCTTTGGTTCTCTGCCCTTGCACATTGCTGAATAGTCGTCGTTTAAAAACCTTCTGTCAACTCAGCAATCTTTTGGCGATAAGCTTTCATTTGAGCGTCTTTGACTTGGAATTCGCCATTCAGTTGATTGACCACCAATTTTGAGTCAGTGAAGATGCTTATCTTTTTACATCCAAGTGTTTTGCTAGTTGTAGCCCAGATATTATTGCTTCGTATTCGGCTTCGTTGTTTGGGGCTTTGAAATTGAATTTTATAGCCTTTTTCTAACGTTACACCCTCCGAATTGTATAGGATCATTCCAGCTCCACTTCCCGCCTCGCTGGATGCTCCGTCGCAACAGAGGATCCATTCATGGGTATTCTGCTTAGTTTGATCCTCCTCGTGGTTGCTCTCTGGCTGGTGGTCGCTGCTGCTAGTGAATTCAGCAATGAAATCTGCCAATGGTTGGGCTTTGATTGCAATTCTGGACATAGTTGATGTCGAATTGCCCGAGTTCTATTGCCCATTTCACCACTCTTTCGGATAGCTATGGTTTGTGCAGTACTGATCGAAGTGGTTGCTCGGTCATGACAATGATCAGGTGGGCTTGGAAGTGTGGTCGTAGCTTTCTCGATGATACGATCAGGGCGAATGCCAGTCTTTCCAAAGCCGGGTAGTCGTTCTCTGCATCTGCAAGCATTTTGCTGATGTAATATGTTGGTTTTTATGTGTCCTGTTCTTCCCGTATCAGTTTGAACTCAGCGCGCGGTCGCATACGGAAAAGTATAGGTATAGTGTTTCCCCCATGCTTGGTTTTGATAACAGTTTTGTACTCCCCTTGTACGCTTTCAGACTCTTAAAAACTCTTTCGCGTTCTTCGTTCCATTTGATTGTCTTATTTTCTTTCAAGATCTTTAAGAAAGGTAGACATTTGTCCGAGGACTTGGAAATGAAACTGTTTAAAGCTGTTATTCTGCCGTTGAGACTTTTTTTATCCCTTAACCCCTCCCACCCCAGATGTCATCGACTATGATCGAACCCGTGACCTAGTGATACCATCCGCTACTGCACACCCTTTATGTTTGTTGGTGACTGCATGTTGAGGAGTGCATGTATATGTTCAGATCAGCTTCGATTCCCCTTTCGTTGACCATGTATCCATGGAACTCCTTGACTCTACTCTAAATGTGCATTTCTCTGGGTTCAGCTTCATTTTGTATCTCTGGAGCTATGAAAAGGCTTGTTCGAGGTCCTTGATGCAATTCATTCTACGTGAGCTTTTGACTAACATGTCATTGATGTATACCTTCATGGTTTTACCGATCTGATCTTTGAACATTTTGTTGACCAACCGTTGGTGCATAGCTCCTGCGTTCTTAAGTCCGAATGACATCACCCGGTAGCAGTACATGCCTTTTTATGTTATAAAGGATGTATTTTCTTAGTGAGGGGGTTACATCTATATTTGGTTGTACACAGAATACGCATCCATGAAGCTAGGAGTTCGTGTCCGACAATGGCATCCACTATCTGGTCTATGCGTGGGAGCAGGAAACTGTCTTTCGGGCATGCTTTGTTCATATCAGTGTAATCCACACATACTTTCCACTTGCCATTTTTCTTTTTTACCAATACTGTGTTAGCTAGTCAATAGGCATAATGGGATTCTCTAATCATTCATGCATTTATCAGATGGTGCACTTTCTGGTTTATTGCTTGGTTGCATTCCAGGGCTATTAGTATTCTTTTTTATCGGACCGATTTTTTGTCTGGATTGACTTGCAATTTGTGAGTGATGATAGATGGGTCTATTCCCACCATATCTTTCATCGTCTAGGCGAAAATGTCCTGGTTATCGTTCAACAATTGAAGTAGCTTCATGGCTAGTTTAGGATGGATTTTGGTGTCAATCCGAGTTGTTTTGTCTCCTTCGTTGTCCAAGTAGACCATTGTTGTTTCTTCTTCTGGTTGTCCAATGTTTGGTCGATCCCTTGGACTTGTTGGGGTTGTATTGTCATCTATGAGATCGGGTCTGTTTGACCAGATCGCTGCAGCGGCTCGTCTAATCGTTATAGTAATTGCTATTTGTGTGGAGCTTTAATTGCTACGTAATGGCATTCGTGCGCAACTGGTTGATCTCCTTTGATTGTTCCAACGCCATTGTCAGTGTGGTAATTCAAGCATTGATGCATGGTAGAGGATACCTTACCCATCTTATGTATCCAAGGCCTTCCAAGAAGCATATTGTATGCGGATGGAGCGTCGACTACAAGGAAATCTGTGAACAAGATTTGTTGTCTCCCTAGTTTTCACTCTTCTACTTGTAGTTGGATCATTCCAATTGGATGACATTGTTCTCCGCTGAAACCTACCATTGGTTGATTGTTGGGTGAGACCATTTCCTCGGTGAATCACATCCTGTGGAACGCTGTCAAGTACAAAAGGTTGGTCGAGCTGCCAATGTCGACTAGTGCCCTTTTGATTTCCCATCTAGCTATCAATACCGAGATTACTAAAGCGTCATTATGTGGGAAAGTGACTCCTTCTGCATCCTCGTTGGAGAAGGTCAGAGTTCTCTGTGTCATTCTGGCTCATCGTGCAGAAGGCTCCTGGTATCTAATCTTTGCTCGTAAATCCCGGATTGATCACTTTCAAGATTGAATGGATAACTCTTCCTCTCCGATTGCGCCATGAAAGACATATATTAGCTCCCTCGATTGCCTTTATGTTGCGTTTTTTCTCCTGTTGGACTCTCATAGCTTAATGAACTCTCCAAGTTGCCCTTTTTGGACGTGGCACTCAATTTCGTCTTTTAAGTTGTGGCAGTCATCGGTGTCATGCCCGTAGTCATCGTGGAAGGAACAATATTTGCTTTTACTTCGCCTGTCTAGATCTCCTATCTTTTGGGCGACCACCAGAGGTCTTTCTGCTTCGCTATAGTCTTGAGGACCTCAGCTCTACTTTTTTTCAAAGTCGTGAACAATTTTCCCATTGATTGCTCGTGTTTGGATCCTCCAGGTTGTAGTCTTCAAAGCCTTCGTTGATCAAACTCAGAATCACCCCCGGTCCGATGTCTTTTTGTTTGGTTGTTTTCTTCTCCAGGTTTGTCATTCTTTCGTCCTCTTGGTTGGATAAAGTGTGTCTATTTTATGATTCGTCCCTCTTCCTGGCAGCTATCATCTCCTCGAGGGTGATGTGCTTTTGAGCAATCTTCAAAGAATCGCCATGTTCTTTGGGGGTTTTTGATTCAGAATGTAAAAAATGGGTCTCTTTTCAATCCGGTGGTAAAAGTAGCGGTGGTTGTGTCGTCGCTGCATCTGTCAATCATTGTTAACTCGTTAGTGAAACTAGTAACGTATTCCCTTATTGTCTCCTCAGGCTTCTGTTTGATGTGGAACGAGTAGTGCGACCCCTTCCTCATCCTTTGAGTATTGATGAACCTCGTGATGAAAGTCGTGGCAAGTGCCTGGAAAAAGTTTATTGATCTTGGTGGTAAGATGTTGAACCAACTCACTGCTGATGAAGTGAGACTTGTTGGAAACAATCTGCATAAGATGGACTCTGTGCTTTCTTTCAACGCCATCATGTGGTGAAAGTGTGACAAATGGTATGTCGGATCAGTGGTGCCATCGTATGCTTTAAACTTCAGTGGGGTGAACTTCGTTGGTATGAAAATCACCATGAGTGTGTCAGAGAGTGGTGGTTTGGCCAGCTCATACAACACATTAGGATCTATGACTCCGATTCTGAATGAGATTTCCTACGGGATCCCGTCACTCTCAGAGGTTCCATCTCAAAGTGGTCCGCTGCTTTCAAGATTCACCTGTCGAGGTTCTCCAGGAACTTCGTTAGCCGAGTTTTGTTGGAGTGGCGCTTGGGCGGAGTCGGCGGATTGAACACGCTATTGGGTGAGTTTTTCCAACATTTTGATCATCCGGTCCATGAGTAAGTCTACACGAGGGTCCGTGGTGGCGTCTCTGGACACCTAGGATGTTTGAGCCACCTCGCGCTGCGACTCTTCGTTATCGGGCATGATCGGCCCGGTGTTCGTCGCTGGGTCTGAGGTGTGCACTATCGGTAACATAGCTTCTCCAATGGTAAGATTGCTTTGATTGTCGCTGAGTTGAGGATTTGTTGAGTGTTCCATCTGTTCTGAGAGCTTTTTAATTACTGATCAGAACCAAAGAAGTTTTCTACTGCGGACTCTCTCCTAGAATGGAAACTGTCGTTCCCCTCGGACGACGTCAAACTAATGCGTCCAAAATCCAGTCTCTGATAAGTAAAACCTGCAAAACAAATGTTAGATTGCCAAAGACTACCTTTTTGGTGGCCGAAGGCACTCTGATGCTTAAGTCAGTAACTTGGCTGGATATGGAGATAAAACTAGACAAAACTCAGTTAAAGTTGCATATCTTTGTTGAATGTTCCCTTTACCTTTTATAATGGTTGCTGTTATTCCCTATATGACTTGAGCATGTGAGGCGCAACGATCGGAGGTGTAACTCCCTCCGCGACTATTTTTCTATATAATGTTCCCCCCTTGAGGGTGAACTTTATCAGGTCTGCATCTGGGCTTCTGATTATGATTTATTCTAACGGGCCTTGCTTGGGCTTTCATGACTGGATTCATCCTCTTTGGGCTTTATGAATTGGTCTGGTCTTGGGATACTTGATCCTTGTGATGGATGATCTCTGCCATGTGTATGGCTGAGATGTCGGTCATATTTGATGTATCATCAGAAACCATGGCCATACTCATAAGATTGGATGTATTTCCTAATGTGAATTTTGGTCAGGGAATTAAATGCAAGCAATTAGGTTAATGGTGGCTTGTCGGAAATCAAGATATACACAAATGAGAAGGTGATGCAAGGGTACACGCAAAATGGAATGGAGACAAATCTTAATGGAATGCACTATGTCGAAGACCTGAAAATTCAAAAACACAAGGAGCAATTGTTTGCAACAAACCAAACTAGACATAAAACATAATAAGAGGAAGGAAAATGTATAGATGGCTTGAAGGGGAACTAAGACACAATGAAGTACATCGGAAAAGGTTTTTTGACTTTCCAATTTCTTCTAAGCCCTTCTTCTAAACCTCAATTTCTTTTTTAATGCTTTGATTTTCCAATTGATGGATCCTTTAAGGTTTTGCGTTGTTAGTGTTGTTGTTGTTTTTTTTTTTTTTAAAATCAATTTATTTGGAATTGTTGGACTTCGATGGTAATTTTTTGTCCGTTGATTTGTTCAACAAAATGAGTCATGCGTTTCCCTTAATTGGTTTAAACTTTCCATGAAAGTTTGCTCTTTACTGTTGAATATAAGTTGGTGGACTAGAGTTAGGAGAATAATGGGGTTTTCTACTGTTTCGATCTATGGTTGTTACAATCTATTTTAGTGGCAAAAGATGACATTGGTGGGTTTCTTTGTTTCTCGCTTGATTTTCTTTGAAAGGTCTATTGGCACCATGTGCTTGGTTGCTAAAATCCTGGCTCTCTAGTATTTTTGTTGTCATAATAAAGTTATGCTAGCTAGAAAGTACCACAAATATCTCAAATTTAGCTTACTACATAACACAACCTAAGGGAAAAGTGTGAAAAAGAATTAGAAAAAATAAAAAAATAAAAAATAAAAAATACCCAACCGAGTTGAATCCAATTACTCGGGCAACACCGAGTTGAACCTGATTACTCGTCGAGTAATGCAAATCGAGTAAATGAGAACGAGTCTTGTTTTTTAAAATGCATCCAAATAGCCATTACTGATTACTCGCGAGGAAACTACCCAGGCTCCTTAGGGATGGCAATGGGGAGGATTTGGTCAAATTTGTCCCTCCTGGCGGGGTTCACAAATCTTCGAATCCGCCTCGAATATTCATTTATATATATACTTTAAAAACCATCCCTGCTCTTGACAAAATGGCGGATGTTCACCCTGTCCCGATTATCCGTGATTTTTCTAGTGATAATGGATCCACGTCCTGCTGGAAGATTCTCATAATGGTCCTTGATAAAAGAGGTATGGGACAGATGGTTCCCAATCCAGAGATTAACCATTTCAGGGAGACAACCAAGAGCTTGGGTGCCTAAGGAATGTGGGGTTCAACATCTTGGGCCAAAGCAAAGTACTTTGTGTTGAAACAATCATTCTGCCGTTGTGCATAGGCCGCAAAAAAAGGAGTTTGGGGAAGAAGAAGTGATGTATTAGAGGGCTAAAGGGAATGGGGTTTTCTCAACATAGGCATAGGCGAAACAAAGAGGGGAAGAAAAGAAACATGATGGGGTTTGGGGTACGAGAGTGTCTGCAAGGCCATTGAGGGTGAGATGGAGGGAGATGTTTGTATGAGATAGGAGTTGAGAGAGGTAAGAGGGTTGAGACCATGAAGTGAGTGCATGCCATTGATGAGTGGCATAAGAGATTATGCAACACTTATTTGCTGATAAGTAGTCTCGTAGGAAGACTAGAGGAGATAGTGTTGAGTCCAAGTGTTTCATTTCTGTGGATGTTCCAAGGCTCAGCTCCCTCACTTCCTCCCATAGCTTATCTACTTATTTCTTCATTTTTCTCTACTTCTTTCTACTCGAATGTATTGTTTTTTTTCTTCATCCCCTTGCTAGTGGACGGTGTCTGGTGGTACCGTCGTAGTCTTGGTGGAGGCATGTATGGTCTGTGGGGGAAAGAAAATGGAGAGATGATGAAGAAATGAGAGGTTAATGACTTAAGGTTTTACTTTTTATTTTAAGGGTATATTTCCAATAACACATGTATAAATGGATATCCCCGGGGCGGATATGGCCAAATCCGTTTCTACCCCAAATCCATGCTGAATAAATCTTTTTGCCCCGAATTCGCTCGAAATCCGTAGAGGTAAATCCAAATCCGCCCCCAAATGAGACGGGGTCCGTTCGTGTAAATCTACCCCATTCAGGGCGAATGTCCATATAAATCCGCCTCACTGCCATCCCTACCTCCTCCTCTCCATTCGGTCATCCTTTTGAACCTAAAAATGTTTTGAACCTCAAAATGTTTGCGGGTGTCTATCCCAAATAAAATTCATGACCCATATCAAGCCCAAGCCCAAGCCCAAGCCCACTAGCTGAAACTCTCACTAAAACCCTCGTTGTTCTCCTATTTAACACCAACACGGTTGATCCTCCAGAGCTCGAGCTCGCTCACCAAACGCTCGTCTGTCTTTGTATGCTTTAGTACTCACTCCCTCTATCTCTCAGCAGTGTTTAAAAAAACATTTTTGACTCGTGAGTCGCCCCAGCTCGTTGAAAAAATCGCTCCAGCTCGGACGAGTCAAGGGATATTTAATGGGGCGCACGAGTTATTATGTTGACTCGTACGAGTCAACTCGTTTTGAGGCGTATGATTTAAACCATGTGCAATCTGATTTAGGTAGGATCTAGAGAATAATCTAACGGCTTTGAATTGAGCCCTAATTTCGTTGTGTTCTTTGTTTCTCTTTAGAATCAGACAGAGAAGGAGAGGAGCTGAAGGAGGAAGCAGAAGAAGAAAATAAGAGGAGGAGTGGAGGACGATTCTGATTTCTGACAAAGGAGGAGGGAGATTCAGGCGAAGAAGAAGGAAGACGGTGGTGCAGTGGTGGTATTCTGATTTCCCGCAACTTCACAGTGAAGAAGACTCGACTCTCGACTCTCGACTGCTCGATCGACATCGAAATCGAACTAATGTAAGTTCTCCTTTCCTTCCTTCCTTCTGCTCTTTCTTCCTTCCTTCTTCTAGCTTCATCCTTCCTTCCTTCTTCTGTTCATCTGTTCTACTTCTACTTCTGTTCATTTGTTGTCACTGGAAGTCTGGAATGGGTTTGTTTTTGTGTTCACCTGTTGTTCATCTGGAGCTAGATGTCGCGATCTTGAGTCATGTCTCGTGTGTCCCTCCCTCTTCGCCATTAATTCAAATCTCTCAGTTTATGTTTTCAGTTCAAGGAAGAAAGAGAAATGGCTTTTATGAGGTGCCTTTGTCTCCCATTTTCCATTTGTCACTGAAGAAGAAATGGTCCATTTTATTTCTCTTGGATTAGTTTGGGATAATAATTGATTAATTTGTTTACTCAAAATTGGTCACCAAACTGCGAGTTTGTGTCATTTAAGCTTAAGATAATGGAGGATTGGGTGGCTTTCAAAAGGTGCTTTCTTGATGTCTATGCACTGTGTGTTCATAATTTGCAATATGGCTAACTGTTCTCAAGTACTGTTTTAAATATCAATCGAAATTGCAACCCAAATTCGAAAGTGTTGAGGAGAAGTTTGAACTGACTCAATATCAATCCTTAATGGTCTCTACCATCTAGTTAGGCCAGTTGAGCATGTTGGTCTGGATTGCACAATTATACGTATCATGTTGAAGCAAATATCATGTTGCAGTCTGTTTTTTGTTGAAATCATGTTGCACTATGTTATTCAAATCAATTAAACTGTTTACATTGTTTTCAATCATATAACAAGTGGGTACATCTTAATGCAACTTATTTGATTCATCCATAAAATCCCATTCAGCTTGAAGGAAGGTGTTGAGGATTTGTTTGGCACTTTGGCTGCTTGGTAACTGTTGTTGTGGCTGGCTGTAGGATCAAGTAAGGTAACTTCATACTTCAAAGTTCAGTCTCCAATTCTTCTTCACTGCAAATTGCAACAAATATTCAAATTTCAGGTATGCAGATTGCAAAAGATAATACACTAATACATACATAAAACAAACTCATGTTATTTCATGTTATTTCTTGATTTGATTGATGATTGCTTCTTTTGTTTTTTTTTTTTCTTGTTTTTAATACTTTTTTCATCACTTTTTATGAAAAAACGCTTCGCTTCGGTACGCTTCGAGGCACTGCCTCGCCTCGAAAAAAGCTTGACCGCTTCACCTCGGAAAACGCTTTTTAAACACATTGTCTCTTAGTGTTATTTATTTATATAGATGTTTCTTGGTTTAATCGATTTCTTTTCTTAGATATTTGTTGGTTCTTTATAATATTATTTGCTTCAAGATATGAAACCCAGCTGTCAAGTCTATAAATTTGTTGCTTCTTTCACGATTCTGTGTAATTTTATGAAATGGGGTTCTTCAGTTTTGGAGTTTCACTCGCAACCCTTACCACGGAAGTAAGAAAAAGAGGGCATTTTGGGGTTTAGAGTTGTATGTAAAGGTTGCACTCCTTGATTTCATACATGCTGTGTTTGTGACTTACAAAAAAAAATGGGTCCGTTTTCAATTTTTACAATTGTTTTTCCTATTTTTTTTTTTTACAAGTAATGCATGTTGAAATATTTGATGTAATGTTTCAATGTTGATATCACCTGATTTTGGAAAAAATAGTCTCATGCTCGATTGTTTGGTTTCATTTAGAGTTGGATTTTGTCTGTTCTTAAATTAGCTGAGTATGGGAATTTTGAATATTTGTTTAGCTGTTTCAATAAAAAAAATTATCTGATTTGCTTGCTATGTTTCTGAATTTTTAATTAAGAAAAATGTATCTTTGTCGTTTGATTTAGTTTATTCAACTCACTGCTGCAGAATATACTAGTACGCTTAAGACCAGAGATGCACTGAAGAAGCTTGGATTGAACTTAGGAGATTCTTCTCTCAAATGTTGAGAGAGAGATGAGAGGACTCCTTGTAAGAGATGGTTGGCGCTGTTATTTCCTAATGCACACCCATCTTAGCTACCCTAGAAGGCTTCTCTGCACAAGCACCAGTAGCAGTAGCAAAACTAACAAGGCTGGAGGAGGAGAAGCATCCATAAGAGACTTGGAGGGGTATCGTCAACTTGAGAAGCTTGATTTCATGACGGCAGCGAAGATGCTCTTCACCGCTCCTCCTAAAAAAAAGCAGTTTGGGTAACATTCAGTACTATTATATCTTTGATCCTGTTGTTTGTGGGTTCTTTTATTCAGGGTTGAAAACTCAGAGTTGTATAAAAATCTTAACTTGAATATGATTGTTTATTCTCTTAGGCTGTGTTTGGTTGTATGGAATCTTATTCCATGGGAACCCATTAGGGAACACCTACATCTAAATTAATTTGATGTTCAGTAACCAATCCACCATTAAATTTTGCGATAAATTGTGAGAATGAAAGTTATATGAACATGAGAATCACATGCTTTGGGGGGAGAAAAGAGTGTGATTTCCATGTTCACAAGACTTCCATTCCCACCATTGATCATTAAATTTACCTCAATTTAGTCTTAAATGTATGGCCCCCCTTATGAATTCCCATAAACACAACCTTCGCTCCCATTCTTGAACTTACAACTATTAGAGAAAGTAGAATACAACTATTAGAGTTATGATCCCTAATAGAGTTATGATCCCTTTGAGCAATTTGGAACAGTGAAATTTCAGTAAAGCCATCACTTGAATTCTGATTTTTTTTTTTTTTTTAATATAAAGTGCAAATTTCGTAAATTATCATAGATGTGTTATTGCGTTGAAAAGACCTAGAAGATGCACGGGATCATAAGGCAGACATGGTGGGTTTAGATTGTAACTTAAGCTATTTAATATATGTGATTCTGTAGTGCCGTTTGTTATTTGGCATGTTGCTTAATATTATTTTAATTTTTTGACTTTGTCAGGCTCGATTTTCATTTGGTTCAACTCTTCTTTGCTTGCATGCCTGCATTGGGTATTTGAAATGACTGTTCACTTGTTATTATGCATATTAAAAGTTTCATCTTTTAGGTTTACCATCTGAAATTATTTGTCTGTTCTCTTTCAGCTGTATATTTGGTGGCTCAATATGCTCGTTTTGAGATGAGATGGATGGAGGCGGTAATAATACTTTCTCTTTCTGGTAACTATTTCCTAGTTAGCTGAATCATTTTCTCCAAACACTAGTACTGTTCATTTGAATGAACACATAAGCATCTTCACTGCAGTCACTTGATAATGATTACTACATGCAACATTAGGTTGCTTGTGAATAATTCTTAAGATAAACACAGTACTAGCTGTTCAAGAAGTAGCTCATTTCATCTTTATGATGTAGAAACCCAACTTTCATGCAAAAGCTTACCAGTATTTGGCATCAATTACATCAGTAATAGCATCTGATCATTGTCTTTTGATGGATAGAAGAGACAACTAGTATTTTGGATTGCTTCTAATTGCAATTTAGATTTTGGTGGAAGTTAGCTGAGTATGAGAGCCTTCTAAAGGGTCACACATGTGTTGATCAAAACTCAAAAGTACTCATCTGATTTTTCTCTTATACTCTCCATCTTCATGTATCCAGTATCAATAATATGAGCACCCTAGCACCATGGAATCACTTAATGATAGTTTCTGATGGGATGGAAACAAGGAAGTAAACTGAGTAGGATACAAAAGGACAAGATTTGGATCTTGGAGATTTCAGATGATTGAAAATACTTCTTATCATGTTGTTGGCTTTATGCAATACTTGGATGGTTCGGAAATTACTCGTGGAAAAAATGGTTTCTCACCTTCATAGAGTGGTTATATGTAGTTATGTGACTCTCAAGAGCAAATTTTCATTTGCTCATTATTCTAAACAATGTATAAATAGGTGGAGGTTGGACAACAGTAGAGGCGGTATGTAGGCGTAAGGCTTGAGTTACCGTCATTTTAATACTAGAAATATTTAAAAAAAGTAATTATAAATAAAGCATAAAAAAAGGATAAATAAATCTATGCAAGTGAACACATTTAATGAAGTATAAAAGCAAGCGAAGCTATGGATTTACAAAAATCATTATGATTTGCAAAATAAATGATTTAGGGCCCAAAAAAAGGTTTATTTGGATGGGTTTCAGGGTTTTTAATTAGGCGGTTAGGTCATTGAAAAAAAAAAAGACAAAATGTATTCGTTTGATTTGCAATGGGTTGAGCACAAACTCTTGAGAAATCTCAAGTAATAGGTGTGCAAGCCTCAAAAACCATAAAAATGGCAAAACCATGAAAGGGCTTGCCTTCAACCTGCACCTTGCTTTGAGTTACATTGGTTCTTAGTTGTTATGCTTGGATATGGATAAGGTTTAGATGTTAACATAGGAAATAAAATTGTAGTTTTTTAATTTTTGGATCAAACAAACAAAGATATATTAATAGAAGGCCAATGTGATTGAGAAGATGACAATGCATATGATTACACGAAATTTTAGAAGTTAAGAAGGGTGTGTGTCAAGGATGCATAGACACGAATACGACACGCTGACTCGACAATTTAAAAAAAACTAGGACTTCGGGACATGTCGACACGTCATACTATTTTTTTAATGTCATATAAATATAAACAATAATATAATAAAGTGTCTTCCTATAATGTCTTCATCTTTGTTGCAAGTAGGAAAAGTAGAAAAGAACATGAAGAAAAATCGTAGAGAAAAATCATTCACTAGCTTAAGTGGTTTTTCATTGCTCTATTTGTCTTGAATCACAATTGAAAGATTCATTCATTTTAGATGAATGAACAATCATTAAATTAGGTGGTTATTTACACAAAGTTAAAGTAAAAAAAAAAAAAAAGTTGTCGAGTTTTGATTGTTTTCTTGGTTCTGGATGTATCCGATGCGTGTCTGACATGTTGACCAGATTGACCATATGTCTAACACCTGCCGATACGTTGATCACGTGCTTGACGAGTGTCGAGCGCGTGCCGTTATCAGATACGTATTGGACACGAATGCGTCATTTTCTGAAGAGTTCACGCTTCCTTGGTGTGTGTATTTGGGCGTGGGTGGTGATGATAAATAAAAACGATCACACCCCTGAGCCATACACGTGTCATGATGATCTCGAGGAATTACGGGCTCCAGCATCAGCCCAACGCTGATCCGGCCCAAGCGGTTCTAAGCTCGCCCAATTTGGTCATTCAGACGGACCCGAACTCTTAGAGCATGCTAGGCCCACACGTCTCACAACTATCCTCAATACCCGTAAGGCCTACTAAGGCAAGTTTCTCGAGGATCAGCTTCAGGCGGGCAACTACAACAACTCTCTGCTTTCAACTAGAAAGCAAATATCAGAGTACATTCCACACGGAATCTTCTTTCTACGGATTGCTGTCGTATTGGGAACTATATCCCGCGTATCTAGGAGCACAAGGCTAACATGAAACTTATCTCCTACAACACGACTCCTAATTAGAGAACGATCTTCATGAAGATCTTCCTAAACTACTCCTTCGATGGCCTTGTAGAATCAGAACTCGTTGCACTATAAATAAGACATGAAGTTGGTAAGCTAAGATACACTACAAATTTCCTGTTACAGCATTACACCTTTCTCAGATCCCTGTCTGACTTTAGCATCGGAGTGTCATCAGCCACCACAACGGTGGTTCATGGCTCACGTGCGTTACTTGTGCAGGTCAGCAGGTCGCGGGATTAGGTCAAAACAGGGAGCAAAAATCGACTGCATCAGTTTGGCGCCGTCTGTGGGGACGAAAGAGTTCTTAACTTTTCATTAGCATCGTCTCATTTCAAAACCTAGAAAGATGGTGACTACTAGGTCACGCAACAACGGAGAACAGAGGGACACATCAAACGTTTCGGTTGGCGCACCGCCGCTTTCAGCGACTCCGGTCATACACGGGCTACAGACTCACCCCCGCGCCGATGAAAGCAGCAACGAACCCCCGAATTGATAGGCTGTCATCTCAAATACAACAGATAACCAAGGCGGTGGAGGCTCTCACACGACAAAATCCACCTCTTGCCAATGGAGAGCATCACGCGTTTCCGTCTCCGGAGGATGGCCAATGGAGAGCATCACGTGCTTCCGTCTCCGGAGGATGGCAGGGAGCAAGCACATGAAAGCCAAGCCCCCGCTAGTTCTCATAAGACTAGAGGAGGCTGCGCGGCTAATGCTAAGCTCGCCGCCAGGGCAAAGAGACTCGGCCCTCAGTACCCCTCGGCAGAGGGGCACACGACCTAGATGTACTGTACTGCCTCTTCGTCCCACGATTTGTGGACCGGATCATGAATGAGGCTCTTTCGAGGAAGTTCACTCCTCTGAAGCTCGACTTCTACGACAGAACCACCGATTTTTCGACCACCTGCGCCATTACCAGCACATAATGCAATGGTCCTTAAAGAAGGATCTGAGTCTGTCATGTGCAAAACTTTTCCCACTAGTCTGAAAATCTCAGCATTGACGTGGTTTCACAACCTTTCGCCGAGGTCGATCGACTCCTTCAAGACACTGACAAAGAAGCTCTTGACACGTTTCGTAGGGAGTCAGCGTTTTCGAAAATGCCCACATTACATACTCTCTCAGAAGCAGAGGTCCCACGAGACTCTCAGAGAGCATGTCACGCGCTTCAACAACGAGCTGACTCTCATCGACGGAAGCACCGACGACACGGCCGTGACAGCCTGCACTATGGGCCTCAAGGAAGGAATGCTCTACGAAGACCTCACCTTAGAACCCTCTCTGGACATGACAGAGCTCCTCAAGAGCACTCAGAAGCATATTACCTTGGAGGAGCTGAGAACCGTGAAGAGGAAAACCGAAGGCAATAAGCTTGCCCGTTCCTAGTGACAAGGAGGGAAAGAGACGCGAGGATGAAGAAAGGAGTAAGAGAAAGCGCAGTGACAACATGTTAGACCCTAGTCAGTTCAGGCCAGAGAAAACATCCAACTACGTTGGATCCAGGAATGTGACAATCCTAAATGCTAACCTATCAGACGTGCTAAACTTCATGAAAAACTGGGAGGATATGAAGTGGCCCCCGAAGCAGCACGAAGACCCCTCTAAGCATGACGACAAGTACTGCGCATACCACAAGGAGGGTGGACACGATACCAATGACTGCAAGAATCTGAGGTTGAGTACTAGATCCGCATGGGCAAAATAAAAGAATTTTTGAACTCTGAGAAGCAACCAGAACGAATCAGGGACCGAGGGAAGTCGATTAAAGAGATAGAGGACACCCCAGGGTAATTTATGCCTTAATGGGGTCAGACCAACTGAAGACCAGTCGTACAGGTCTTTCAAGCGGACCTTACTAGAGATGCAAACACAACCCGCGGACGAGGACGGTCGCATCTGCCACTCAAGGATTCAGAGCCCCATTCCCACATTGACCTTTACAGACAAAGACCTCAAAGGAGTTCAAACGCCACACGACACCCTAGTCATCTCGGTCTCCATAGCAAGGTGGGAGGTAAATAGAGCTCTGGTGGTTACAGGAAGCTCGATCAACGTTCTGTTCTACAACGCGTTCCGCAGTATGGACCTCAAGGAGAAAAACTTGACATCCTCAGACTACCCGCTGATTGGATTTAGCGGAGAGATGCTTTTCGATTGGGAAAATTAGGTTGGCAACAGTAGCAGGAGAGCCGCAACTAAGAAAGGTATTATTTCTGGACGTTATGGTCGTAGACGCACCGTCGACCCACAACTTATCTTGGGAAGACCATGGCTCCACCAGATGGAGGCAATAGTTTTCACCAGTGTGTTAAGTACACTGCTAACCATTCAGAAGGGACAATACGCAGATACCAACCTACGACATGAGGCTGCCATTATGCCGCACTGAAACAAATAAAATGCTCCCAGATCCAGCTATATACTACGGGGCAGTCTGAACCAGTGTCGGGCCAAATGACAGTGGAGGCATCGCCTTCAAACAATGCAGAATCAATAAGCTCCTTCGCCCAGCGAAGCGGAGAGGCCATGGTAAGCGGGAATACATCCCCCAACGTCCCGTCGGTATAGAGATTGACCTATCTACAAGGTTTACTGTTCAGTAACCTTTGAAGCGTCTTAACAGTCCGCTGAACGATCCATAAGAGCAACTCGAATTCACTTCAAGGTCGGGATCAATTTCTCTCCAACAATTAATCTACTTTCAGTCATTTGTTTCCCTTTCCATAATGTAGAGTTTTAGTTTTTAAAAACTTGTGTGATTAGCAATCATTTAAGAAATAAAGGAAAAATTACGAAAACAAACTCTATTGATTATTGGAAAGATGTAACATAAGCGCCCTGAGGCGGATACAAAAGACTACATACTAGAAGCATCTGCATACAGTGTGACATGAAGTAAAAAACTCGTTTAGACAATTTAACTATGAGAGGCATCTCCCTTGGTAACAAATCCGTACTACTCCGCGATATGGGAAGACATTATGAGACCTCGGTTGATCAACTACGTGCTCACCCAAAACAGGTGACCACGCATAACAACTATCATCGTGCATGATTAGTGCAAATGTCAGAACATTCGAAGACTCCATTGCTAGATAACTCCCTTCAGCCTTTGGAAAAATCATCATTTTCTTCAAACCAGAACATTTAGGGGATAAGCTCTGCGAAAGATAGTGTCTACAACGATTGGAAGACACCATTATATAGGCGTAATGGTTCACCCCTAAATGCTAACCTGTCAGACGTGCTAAACTCCATGAAAAATTGGGATGATCTGAAGTGGCCCCTGAAGCAACGCGGAGACGCCTCCAAGCATGACAACGGCAAGTACTACGCGTACCACAAGGAGGGTGATCACGATACCAATAACTAGGGATGACAGTGGGGCGAATTTTCACGGATATCCGCTCCACTCGCCCCGTTTGGGGCGGATTTGGTTAAGGGTGTATGGAGGTTGGGGCGGATATGGATATCCAAACTGTATCCGTTTATTATTCGGGGCGGATATGGATTTGGCCATATCCGCCCCACGAATATCCGTGTAACCGATAAAATTACTAAAATGCCCTTGACTTATATAAAGGGATTAAACCCTAGATCCAATTCTCACTCTCGTTACTCTCACAGAGACGGTCTCACTCTCGTCACCACTGGAGAGTCTCTCTCGTCACTCCCCAGTCTCACTCTCATCTCACTCTCACACTCTCACACTCTCACACTCTCACAGTCGCGGCGTCGCCTCGAAGAGTCGAAGTCGTCGAAGCCTTTCACAGCGTCGACAGCGAGCTTCCGACAGAGTAGAAGGGAGATTAATCAGATTTGTGGCTCGAAGGAAGGGAGATTAATCAGATCTTCGCCTCTCCCTCTCACACACAGATCCTCACTCGAAGATGAAGGGTCGAAGCCAGGGTTTCGAGGGACGAAGTCGAAGCCTCCTCCGCCTTCCTCTCCCCATCAGAGATTGAGATCTGATCTAAGATCAGATTCTCACAGTCAAAGTCGAAATCGAAGTCGAAGCTCCCACCTCATCCGCCTTCCTCTCCCCATCAGAGATCTGATCTCTGATCTCAGATTCTGTAGATCGATTTTTTTTTTTTTTGCAATTTATTGTATGGTTTTTTGTAATTTTTTGTATGTATTTTTTGTATGTATGAAATTTTTGTATTTGTTGTATGTAATTTTTTGAATGAAGCATCTTTTATTGTAGATGTATCTTTTAGAAGAAATTTTTTTAACGGGTATGTGGGCGGGGCAGATATCCGCCAATCCGTGCGGGGCAGAGGTGGGTTTTAAATAAATTTATAAACGGATTGGCGGGGCGGATTTGGGGATCCGTTCTTCCTGACGGGGCGGGGATGGATTTGCTCAAATCCGCCCCGTTGCCATCTCTACCAATAACTGCAAGAGTCTGAGGTTGAGTACTGGATCCACATGGGCAAACTAAAAGAATTTCTGAACTCTGAGAAACGACCAGAACGAACTAGGAACCGAGGGGAGTTAGTTAAAGAGATAGAGGACACCCCAGTGTAATTTATGCCTTCATGGAGTCCGACCGTATATAGACCAATCATACAGGTCTCGCAAGCGGACTTTACTGGAGATGCAGACACAACTCGCGGACGAGGACACGCATCTTCCACTCAATGATTCAAAGCTCCATTCCCACCTTAACCTTTACAGACAAAGACCTCAAAGAAGTTCGAGCGCTACATAACGACGCCTTAGTCATCTCGGTCTCCATAGCATGGTGGGAAGTAAAGAGGGCTCTGACGGATATAGGAAGCTCGATCAACGTCCCGTTCTACAACGCGTTCCGCAGTATGGACCTCAAGGAGTAAAATTTGACGTCGTCGGACTACCCGCTGATTGTATTTAGCGAAGAGTGTTTCCCAATCGGGAAGATTAGGTTTGGAATAGTGGTAGGAGTGTCGTAGCTAAGAAAGGTTATGTTTCTAGACTTCATGGTCGTAGACGCACCGTCAACCTACAACTTATCTTGGGAAGTTCATGGCTCCACCAGATGGATGTAGTAGTTTCCACTATTCTCTAGTGTGTTAAGTACACTGTTAATTGCTAATCACTCAGAAGGGACAATACGCGAAGACCAACCTATGGCATGAGGTTGTCATTATGCCGCACTGAAACAAATAAAATGCTCTCAGATCCAGCTACATACTACGGGGCAGCCTGAACCAGTGCCGGGCCAAACGCCAGTGGAGGCATCACCTTCAAATAATGCAAGAACAATAAGCTCCTCTGCCCAGCGAAGCGGAGAGGCCAAGGCAAGCGGGAATACATCCCCTCGACATTCCGTCGGTACAGAGATTGACTCATCTACAAGGATTACTCTTCAGTAAACTCTGAAGCGTCTCGATAGTCCGCTGAACGATCCACAAGAGCAACGAACGATCCACAAGAGCAACTCGAATTCACTTCAAGGCCAGGATCAGTTTCTCCCCGTTAACAATTAGTCTACTTTCAGTCGTTTGTTTCCCTTTCCATAGTCAATGTAGAGTTTTAGTTTTTAAAAACTTGTGTGATTTGCAATCATTTAAGAAATAAAGGAAGAATTACGAAAAAACTCTATTGATTGTTGGAAAGATGTAACAATAAGCGCCTTGAGGAGGATACAAAAATTACATAGTACAAACATCAACATACAGTGCGACATGAAGTAAAAGACTCGTTTAGACAATTCTATTAGGAGAGTCATTTCCCTTGGTAGCGAATCCGTACTACTCCGCCATATGAAAAGAAATTAGGAGACCTCAACAGATCAACCACGTGCCCACCCAGAACAGGTGACCACGCATTACAACTATCGTCGTGCCTGATCAGTGCAATTGTCAAAACATTCGAGGACTCTATTGTTAGAGATCTCCCTTCAGCCTTTGAAAAACCCAAAACATTTTCTTCAAACAAGAACATTTAGAAGATAAGCTCTGCGAAAGATAATGTCTACAACGATTAGAAGACACCATTATATAGGCGTAGTGGTTCACTTCTAAATGCTCACTTGTCAGATGTATTAAATTCCATGAAAAACGGGGAGGATCTGAAGTGGCCCCCGAAGCAGCGCGAAGACTTTTCCAAGCGTGACAACGGCAAGTACTGTGCGTATCACAAGGAGGGTGGCCACGATACCAATGACGGCAAGAGTTTGAGGTTGAGTACTGGATCCGTATGGGCAAACTAAAACAATTTCTGAACTCTGAGACGGCCAGAACGAACCAGGGACCGAGGGGATTCTGTTTAAGAGATAGAGGACACCCTAGGGTAATTTATGCCTTCATTGGGTCGGACCGAATGAAGACCGGTCGTACAGGTTTCGTAAGCGGACCTTATTGGAGATGCAAACACAACTTGTGGACGAGCTCAGACGCATCTGCCACTCAAGGATTTAGAATCTCATTCCCACCTTGACCTTTAAAGACAAAGACTTCAAAGGAGTTCGAACGCCACACAATGACGCCCTAGTCATCTCGGTCTCCATAGCAAGGTGGGAGGTAAAGAGAGCTTTGGTGGATATAGGAAGCTCAATCAACGTCCTGTTCTACAACGCGTTTCGCAGTATGGACCTCAAGGAGGAAAACTTGACGTCCTCAGACTACCCGCTGATTGGATTTAACAAGAGAAGTGCTTCCCGATCGGGAAGATTAGGTTGGCAACAGTGGCAGGAGAGCCGCAACTAAGAAATGTCTTGTTTCTGGACTTCATGGTCGTAGACGCACCGTCGACCTACAACTTATCTTGGGAAGACCATGGCTCAACCAGATGGAGGCAGTAGTTTTCACCCTTCACCAGTGTGTTAAGTACACTGCTAACCACTCAGAAGGGACAATACGCGGAGACTAACCTACGACATGAAACAAATAGAATGCTCCCAGATCCAGCTACATACTACGGGGCAACCTGAACTAGTGCCGGGCCAAACGACAGCGGAAGCATCGCTTTCAAACAATACAGGAGAATTAAGCTCCTCCGCCCAGCGAAACGAAGAGGCCAAGGCAAGCGAGAATACATGCCTCTGACGTTCCATCGTAACAGAGATTGACCTCTCTACACGATTTACTCTTCAGTGACTTCTAAAGCGTCTCGAAGTTCGCTGAACGATCCACAAGAACAACCCGAATTCACTTCAAAGCCAGAATCAATTTCTTTCCGTCAACAATTAGTCTACTTTCAGTCGTTTGTTTCCCTTTTCTAGTCAATGTAGAGTTTTAGTTTTTAAAAACTAGTGTGATTTGCAATTATTTAAGAAATAAATGAAGAATTACGAAAACAAACTCTATTGATTAATGGAAAGATGTAACAATAAGCATGAGGCGGACACAAAAGATTACATACTACAAGCATCTGCATACAGTACGACATGAAGTAAAAGACTCGTTTAGACAATTCTTCTACGATTCTACTACGAGAGGCATTTCCCTTGGTAGCAAATCTTTACTACACGATATGGAAAGAAATTATGAGACCTCAGCAGATCAACTACGTGCCCATCCAGAATAGGTGACCACGCATAACAACTATCGTTGTGCCTGATTAGTGCAAATGTTAGAACATTCGAGGAATCCATTGCTAGAGATCTCCTTTTTGCCTTTGGAAAACCCAAAGCATTTTCTTTAGACAAGAACATTTAAGAGATGAGCTCTGCGAAAGATAGTGTCTACAATGATTGGAAGACACCATTATAAAGGCATAATGGTTCACCAAACGGGTCTCCTGTATTAACTGCTAAGCATATAATACCGTGTGAAAAATGAAGAAACAACAGTTCCCAATGAAAGTGTGCAGACCACGTTCGCTCAATTAATGGCGCTGCACTCAGTCCCATCAATTCAGGGGGAGTAACTGGTACTCAACCGTCCCGCGGCCTACGTCGTACATGTGTCTTCGTGCGATCTATGTCGTACAAATAGCGCAACCGTATAGGAAAGCCTAACTCTTCCTTTGCGAGCCCAAAGGCTCGATCCACTCGGCCCACCATTCAAATAGTATTCTATTACATGTTTGGCACAAGCGCAAATCTAAATCAGCCTTGACGCACGGACTGTTCCTACGGATCGTTGTTTGTTTTAAGGTAATGTTGTCACAGTGTGCGACACTAGCGGACATGGGCTCTCATGCCCTCAAACGGGCGGAACCCCTCTCCAACTGGGTAAGTTTAGTCAGCCAAAACTAATAACGACGATTTTCGGTATCTCCCAATACCTAGTCCGCTCAACGTGGATCTTTATCGTCTAGGAAGTGGGTCTAATCAGCGTTATCACGCCTTGTGACGACGACTTGCCAGGGATCATTGCCTCCCTTCGCGGTCAGTGATCGTCAAACCTAATCAGGTAAGCCTAGCTGGTGACGAATGACAACAAAAGCTTCTAATCAAAGCCCAGACCTGTAGCCCCCACTACGCGAATGCAAATGGTTTGAAAGGTGAGAGCCTAGTCAGTCTCGAACTGATTTTGACGGCTGGCCATGGGACCATCGTTTTTCAGCGTGACCGCCCAATTACCAATCCTGGACTTGTAGCCCCTACTGCGCGAGTGTAGATAGTTTAGAAGATGGGAGCCTAGTCAGTTTCGAACTGATTCTGATGGCTCGCCATGGGACCACTGCTTTTCAGCGTGGCCGTCGAATCACCAACCCAAAACTTGTAGCCCCTATTGCATGGGTGTAGATAGTCTAGGTGGGAATCTAGTTCGCGACTAATTTCGATGGCTTGCCACGGAATCACTGATTTTCTGCGTGGCCGCCGAAAACTCCCAAATTTGTAGCTTGATGCGTACAAGTGGTAGATGATTTGGAAGGTGGGAGCCTAGTCAGTCCCGATTTGATCTCGACGGCTTGCCACGAGACCATTGCTTTTCAGTCTGGTTGAACCCTTTTTACTCGAACTTGTAGCCCCTACTACGCAGGGTGGGTGTAGATGGTTCGAAAGGTGGGAGACTAGTTAGTCCTTAACTGATGTCGACGACTCGCCACGGGGCTACTGCTTTTTAGCACAGTCGCCAAACCCCATCCCCAAATCTGTAGCTCACATTGCTTGGGCATAGATGGTTAGGAAGGTGGGAGCCCCTAACAGCTCGCCACACGACGTTCTCCTTCGAAACAGCGGTTGTAAACATGAATCTAGCTGAGTTAGCGTCTTCACGCTCAAACAGACTTACATTCTAATATTAGCAAAGGTCACTCACGCCGATACAAAGATAGTACGGCCAATGCCCAGATAAAAACTACTTACGATGCCAACTCGAGCTTACGATGCCTGATTCGGCACGAACGTTCTGACACATACGCTCAACCATCGCAACTTGCCCATAGCAGCAGCTGCAGTCGACCAATCAGACAAGTGAGGTAAGCCTCAAGCAACTTACCTTGGTGACAAGACACAGCTTGGGCAACTCAATCCTTAGCTAAACTGTTCGCAATATGCCCACTATCGGACGTGACTACAAAGCGATGACCCTGAGTCATTTGCGACGCAAAATGATCAAGCTCTCAATCGCAGACAGATCAGTCGACGTCCTATTGATTTAACCAGCCTATGCCAAAGCAAAACGATAAGGCCAAACGAAAAACATGCAAAAGAGACAACAAACACGAAACGGATAAAACTGTTTTCATTAATGGTCAAAACGGAAAGTGGTACAAACACAGTTTTTTTTTTTTTTTTTTTTTTTTTTTTTTTTTTTTTTTTTTTTTTTTTTTTTTCAAACACACACAAACACACAAAGTTTACTCCTTTTTAGGATAAGGTATAGAAATAGAAGAACTAAGCCTAGTGGAAGGAGCAGGAGTTGCGTCCACACGCGCCACGACCCCTACATCAGGGCCCAAATCGTCTTCTTCGTTTGATGACGCAGAGGTAACAGACAAGTCCACATACATCTTATAACGCCCAAGATCCCACTCCAGATGCTCCTTCATCAGCGCCAACAGCTCCAGCCTGCCATGTACAACTCAGCGGAACTCGCATTTGCCTTGATCCTGAAACTCTTCCTCTCGCACCTTCGCATCAACAAGTTCACGCTCCAATAGCTCCAACTTGCCAGTCAGCGCGTCGACCTGAGACTGCTCTGTGGCTAGACTGCTCTTCACAGCACTAAGCTAATGCCACTCCAATTCGAGTTAGTCCTCGGCCTTCCTCGCCTCTCGAGCATAGAACTCCACATCAGATTCTAACTGTTGCTTTTGAGCAGCCCAGTCGGTCTCTTTCGAAGCATTCTCTTCAACAAGAAACCGCAGTTCAGAACGCGCCTTAGCCGCAGCTTCCTGCGCAACCTTTACGTCTCGGCGGGTCTGATCCAACTCATGTTTGAGTCTGTCTCTCTCAGACACCGTCTGTAACAGTTCATGCTCAAGGACCTCAAAACGAGCCTCTTGAGTCTCAGCAGCCACAGTTGACTAATTCAGCCTCTTCTCCTCAACCTGCTTCTGTAGCTGATCAATTTCATAAAGCGCATCAGAATACAACGCCTGCATGTGCGAGAATACACGCTCCAAGGTGTATACCCTCTCACGAGCCGCCTCGACTTCCGTCCCAGCAACGACCACGTGGCTCAAGTGAGACATACCCAGCATAAGGTACTTCAAGCCCTTTTCATACACCATTATAGCGTATCCTCCCCGGATTTTGGAGCGCAATCCATCAATCAGCTTTGACGCCTGCTTATATGCTTCCTCGAAGCATACTCTACGTCCACCTCTTGGTGCCAGACCTGTAAACTCATTTTTACCAAATCCGGTGCAAACAGGGTTATCCGCGCATCGGGATGAAGCTTTCTCGGATCAGGAATTACGCTAGCACCACCCTTCACGGTTGCCACCGTCCTCAAACCTCAGGTAATCTTTTTCCAAGCCGGACACATCAATCTCCACCCCGACAGGCTTAGCAGACTCGCGCTCTTCTCTCACTGGAACGGGCCGTGCTAAAGGCAACCCAGTTCTAACACGGGATCTCTTCCTCCACGTCAGATAGAGTGGGAGCTTTGGGCCTAGCAACCTTCCTCTTCCTTGAAGGGTCCCCATCTTCCAATTAATTTGGATAATCGGTACAGAGTGGGGGCAACATGGCAATTGTCCCACAGCCCACTACGGATGAAGTTGGAAACTCTTATGACATCGACCACGTTCCTCTTTGGCAAGCCGCGGAACGTCTCCACGGTGTTTGGTAAGAGGAGTAGTGGGAAACCTTCCTGCGAAGAAACACAATCAATGGTTAGCTAGGCTGCGATCAAGAATATCAAAGTCACGAAAAGGGTTGAACTCACGAAGCAACCCGAACTCTCACTCGAGTGGACGACCCTTGCATCGAAAATACTTCAAATCCGTAGGGGCCAAGAAACAATACTTTTGTCAGAACTTGAAATCATCGAGCACATTCACAAAGCAAGCCGACGACGTCATCTTACAGACAACGTTACCGTTCAGCCATGGAGAAGTCAGCAACTGAATTACTCGCAATCACGCTGACGCTGACCTCCTTAGCACTGATCAGAATCAGGAGGATGATCCTATATCCATTAGGCTCCAACGGGGCCGGAGGAATCCCCAAAAGATCCAAGAACTCCCAAATCACGTTCAGAGCCAGAAAACACACTTCAGTTTGAAGCATCCCACGATGCAAGCAGATGAAATCGGCCGGAGGTGACACTGGCGTTTGGTCACTCGTTATGACAGACAACGGCAGGTCCTCAGGAACCCCAAATTTCGTACGGATTTCGGCAAGGCCAGGCTCAGACAACAACCTGTCTTCGAAAAACTCCAGGCCCTTGGCCAAGGTTGCATCGTCAAAAAGATTTTGTTGAGCCATGAAGAAGATGATCAATCTTTTCTAATCAGAGCGGAATCTTCAACAACAAAGAAAGTATAAGAGTCAGACTCTACAATGCGGATGACCTAAATAGAGATTGGGTTCACGTCTCTTTTCCGTTGGACTGACACACGTTCAATTAATGCATCGCGTGGCTCAAGCAACGATTCATACTTAACTATCATGAGCGGCACATCCCTACAAGAGATGACTTAGCAAACCGATGTGACGGCCACTAACTCGAGGGGAGTAGCCGATGATATATAAAAACGATCACATCCCTGAGAGGATTATGCTTATCTTCTTCTTTATGCTTATCTCCCTCATTATACTTGGCATCGAGAGGATTATGCTCATCTCCCTTTTTACCTCCCTTCACAATTTTTGCACTTCCATCCATGGTTATATTTCCCTTAGTATTGTTTTTAGCAGAATTCTATTTTTAATTGTCTGGCTATTACCCCCAATCATTTTGGGACTCATATATTTACTCTGGTGCGAAGTATGCCCAAAACTTGAAAAATCTATTTGAGAGGATTTTCCATTTGTCCCCATGCAACTAGGGATCTGGTGCAAGAATGTGTTGGTAGATAGTTTTCACAAAGATTAAAGTTCCATCTCTGATGAGAATAGTCATGTTGTATTTCAATCCATTTGTTTTGAGTTAATTGATGCAAGAAAAGCTTATCATTTTTATCTTGAAAAAAGATGAGCCAATGGCAATTAGTGAGGAAGTGCTAGGAAACTATATTTGACTGGCATGTGGGTTCACATGAGAGAGAGAGTTTTAGGTTAGGTTAATACCTTAGTTCATGGAACTTTTCTATTTCTAGCACTCCTATGCAATTGGCAAAAGATCATCTGTTTAATGAAGCATTTAGACAAGCTTTTAGGTTGACTTCATTTCATCAAATTCAAATGGTTTTGGGGCAGGGGCATGTTTCTTCTCAATGAAACTCCCTGCATTAGCTAGGCAAGCATCATCCATGTTTTGTTTTTATTTGTTTGCCATTTGGTGCAAGCGCATTGGGAGATAGTCTGTGTAGTTCTATTTATCCATTTTCCACAAAATTCAATGGACTGTTGTAGACACAATACTTTAATACCTTGTTGCAGAGAGTACAATGAATAGTGTCTTCTTTTGTTGAAACTTATACCCTTTCATTGACTGGTGCCTTAAACACTTCACCTGATAGTGATTATATATTGAACCTTATCATTTTGATTTTGATTAGACTTTAATATTCTACCAGGAACTTGAGGTGAAAAAGAAGAACGAGGACGAAGTAAAAGCTAAAGAGGCAGAGGCAATCGCTTTGGAAGAAGCAGAAAAATCGAAGTCTAATCCAGAGCTATTGAAGGTAAAAGTCAGACTTGGTGCACTAGAAGAGGCTGTGAAAGAGATTGCAGTTGAGACAAAGAAACAAGGTACTAAGAAGGATGAAGATAGTACTGCAACAAAGAAACTTGAAGCATCATCACAGTCAGAAAGCAAATCTGAAGAAAAGAGTAACTGAGAGAAGCAAGTTTGAAAGATTGAAGTCCGAAAACAAATCAGAAGAAAGCAGTTCTGTAGCCTGGTTCAGCTATTGACGACTCTGTACAGGATCAGAGGAAGCAAGGTGGGAAGGCCCAAGGAAGACTTGATGAAGGTCCAGTGCGATAATCTTAATTTCCATTATGCTAAATCTTCAAATGCTTGAGGGTTAAATTATGCTTTGCATAGATTACATATAATTCTTTGATAGTTTTTAATTAGCATTTGACAAGTAAAACGTGATGGAACTTGGGGGTAAACAAATTTGTATGGTGTTTGATAGTCAGGAAATTTTAGGTTCTCTCATTTCACTTGAATGTACAACAGCTCGTCTTGTATCAAATCACACAGGAAAAGGAATTCCAAATCACACAGGAAAAGGAATTCGCAGATTTCCAACCAGACAGGAAGTAGCTATCTTTGATTAGAAACAATGATACCCAGAACTATTTCAGGGTGTGCAGGTACTGTTTAAAGTCCATTGCAGACTTCAAAAGGCATAAAATACAGGTCCAATACTGAAACAGTCACCAACAGCCAATCTACACTTTTTTTTATTAGGCTTTGAAGTTTAGAAATTCCTTGATTTTTGGTTACTGCCATTAGAACTAGAGATCATTGCTCAATTTTAAAAACTATACCATCGATTTAACGTTCAACTGCACTTTAAGTTTCAGTGAGGTTATATACTTTAGAATGGACTGTCGTACTAAAATCTCTAACCATTACAATTAGGGTGTGTTTGGTTGCATGAAATCCTATGCCATGGAAATTCATGAGGGGATTTCTACATTTTAGGCTAAATTGATAAATCACTTCACATCTACCATTTGATTTTGTCATCAATGGTGGGAATGAAAGTCCCATGAACATGAGAGTTTCACTCCTTGGTCCCCTAAGGCATGTGATTCTCATGTTCATGGGACTTTCATTTCCACCATTAATCACAAAATCAAATTGTGGATGTGGAGTGATACATCAATTTAGCCTAAAATGTAGGGGTCCCCTCATGAATTTTCATGGCATATGATTCCATGCAATCAAACACACCCTTAGTCAATAACACCAGAAGTTGCAACCCACTATAAGATAATCTGAAAACAAAATGAAGTAAAAATCATCTCCATTAGATCATTTTGACTATTTTGCGGTTTAAAAATCAACAGTTAGGAGCCTCTCAATGCCCATTGATTTCCTCAGTTTTGGGCAGAAAAGATTCTCGAAATTGCATCAACACAATGCTCTACCTCTGCCATTCCCAATTTTGATACCCTTGTAATCTGGTACTTGTCTCGGACCGGAATAGAACATATGATTGAATGATGTGGCTGGCGTGGCGAGAAAAAGAAGTGGTTGGTCCCCTGCACCATGCCTGCTGCCTGTTCTTGTCATGCAGGCTCCCCACGCTGAATAACATGGGGGCTACATATGATCCAAGATTCTTGCAAAATCCGGTATCACTAGGCAGCCTGGGAATCACGCCCAAGAATGGAATTGAATCTTATTAACCAGGAATTTTGAGACCAATTACTAAAAATGAAAATTGACTTCCTGTCTCTTATCTCATACCATATCTACAAGACCATTTACTATTTGTTTAAACAACAAGTCTAGGGAGCAATATCAAATCACACAGGAAAAGGAATTCTAAGGACCAACATCTATAAGACCATTGACCATATCTATAAGACCATTTACTATCTATAAGACCATATCTCATACCATATCTATAAGACCATTTACTATTTTGTCACGACCTGAAGACTTGCAAAAGAAGCATTTGTTAGCTGAGAAAAAAAAGTGGCAAATTCAAATTAAAAACAGAGCATTTTGTAATTTTTTTAGTTCTGTTAGTTAATGATCACATGAGTCAGACACATGGCACTCTCCTATTAGCAAATACAAAATTTTGTTAGGGTTCATGGTCTTTAAATAAAGAAGAAGAAACATAGTAGAAAAAGAGAAGAGAAGAATTAGGCTTAGCTTTTGAGCTGAGAGTTCTGTAATTGCTTTCATTTGAATTTGAATTCCATTTCCATTCCTTGTTCTTGAGTAATTTGTCTGAGCCTGACAATTGGTATAAGAGCAGCTGGTCTGATCAACTCCACTGAACAAGAAGATGGAGATAAGGGTGAAGGAGATCGAGTTCTTTATGAAGGAATAAAAAAATACCAAGTGGAGAATATCAGATGTGTGGTTCATGGACGACACCATTGGTAAGGGAACAATACAGTGGACTACATTTGTTCAGGACCTCCGTGTTAGGTTTGAAGAAACTGCTCTAAATAACTATGTTGATAGCTTCAATAAACTCAATCAAGACACTTCCGTAATTGAGTACTATGACAAGTTTGTTGAACTTAAATCCTTAATGCTCTACCATAACCTTCACCTTGATGACACCTACTTTGTACTTAGCTTCCTTAATGGACTGAAACCAACTATCAAATCTATGGTTCAACTTTTACAACCTACTACAGTCATTCAAGCACTGGCTCTAGCACGGATGCAAGAGTCTTCCTCTGTCATTCACACTGCACCTTCAAAACAAAACTTCCAGAATCCTTATCAACCTACATCTTCCAATTATAATTCCTTCAATACTACCAAATCAGCCAGTTCAAATTACCTGCCATTACCTACTCCATCATCAACTCCTTCCTTGTCACCTATTACAAATAACAAACCTACTACCACAAACAGTATCCTACCCTTAAATAAATTTACTCCCACTTCTCCTCCTTTAATCAAGAGACTTACTCCAAGTCAAATGAAAATAAGGAGAGAAAAGGGGTCTGTGTTAGAAGAGCCTTATAAGCCTGGCTATCTTTGCAAACAACAGTACTTCTACATGCTTTTTCTTGAAGAAGAGCCTTTAATTGAGGAGTCTGTGTTAGAAGTTGAAATACTTGATTTAGCTCAAGAGGTGCAGATTGAGCTTTCTTTACATGTTTTACAGGGTGGCTTGTCAGCCAATGCATTATTGCTCAAAGGTTATATCAAGAAGAGGCTGATTTCTATTCTCATAGACACTGGGAGTACTAGCTCCTTCATTGATCCAAGTGTTATCAAGGACACCATATGGCACACTGAACTTACACCTCAAATGACTGTCAAGGTAGCTAATGGGCAACAACTCATCAGTAGTGCTTTTTGCCCTTGTTTACAGTGGACTATGCAGGGTCTGAATTTCCAAGGACAGATTAGAGTATTACTTCTTGGGTGCAATGACATGGTGTTAGGTATAGATTAGTTAAAACCTTTTGGAGATATCTCAATGAACCTTCAAAAACTCCAACTGGCCTTAACCATTGAGGGTCATGCTATCACTTTACAAGGGGGAAACAGTGAGGCCACCTATAGTATGATGGATTCCAGTGATTGCAGCAAGGTTCTTACAAGACACACCCCTGCCTTCACTGCCCATTTATTTTCCATATCAACCCCTGAGTACCCTTCATAAAACCATCCTACATTGACCCAACTTTTGCAAGAATTCCAGGACATTTTCCAAACACCAACCTGTCTACCTCCCCACAGACCTTTGAATCATAGGATACCCCTTAAACCTGGTGTTATTCCTCATTCCCAAAGACCATATAAGGTACCATATATGTAGAAGGAAGTGGTTGAACAATTGGTAACTAAAATGATGGACAGTGGGTTAATTCAGCATTCTCACAGTCCTTTTGCAGCACACATTTTGTTAGTTAAAAAGAAGGATAACACCTGACGTTTTTGTGTGGACTATAGGAAACTAAATGAGCTCACCATCAAGGACAAATATCCTATTCCTCTAGTGGATGAACTCTTAGATGAATTATATGGAGCAACCACCTTCTCTAAATTGGACCTCAGGTCTAGTTATCATCAGATATTAGTCCACCCTCCAGACATCCACAAGACTGCCTTCCGCACCCTTCATGGCCACTTTGAGTTCAAGGTAATGCCATTTGGCCTCACCAATGCACCTTCAACTTTCCAAGCACTTATGAACCACATTTTTCAGCCTTATTTAAGGAAGTTTCTCCTTGTGTTTTTTGATGACATACTCATCTATAGTAAGTCCCTCACAGATCATTTCTCTCATTTAGACCTTACATTCACTATCCTTAAGAATAATCAGCTCTTTGTCAAGCTTCCTAAATGCTCTTTTCTTCAGCCTAAGTTGGAGTATCTAGGACATCTTATTAGTGCCCAGGGTGTAGAGGCTGATACTCAGAAAATCTCTGCCATGTCCACTTGGCTTCAACCCTCTACTCTTAAACAACTTAGGGGTTTCTTAGGTTTAACTGGGTATTATGGGAAGTTCATTAAAGGGTATGGACAAATTGCACAACCTCTTACTGAGCTCCTAAAAAAGAACTCTTTTAAGTGGGGACCCCAAGCTACGCAAGCCTTTCTCAACCTCAAACAGGCTATGTCTCAAGCTCCCATCCTAGCCCTGCCTAATTTTTCACTGCCTTTTTCCTTGGAAACTGATGCTTGCTCCAAAGGGATTGGTGTCGTCCTTCTCCAACAGGGTAGGCCCATTGCTTATTTCAGTAGAGCACTTGGTCCTAAGAACCTTGGATTGGCTACCTATGAAAAAGAACTCCTTGCTATTGTATTGGCAGTCAACAAGTGGAGATCTTACCTGTTGGGCTCCAAATTTATCATCCACACTGACCATGAGAGCATTAAATATCTCGTCTCAGAAAGTCACTACTCTTCTACAACAAAAATGGATTTCTAAGCTCTTGGGGTATTACTATGAGATCCATTACAAAAAGGGCAGTGAAAACACCGTTGCTAATGCTCTCTCAAGAAGACATGCTAGTCTGGATGGTCATTGTGCTGCTTTTACCTTAATACAACCTCAGTGGCTTAGTGATGTTACAGACAGTTACCGGGTAGATACTATGGCTACTTCTTTAATTCAAAAATTGGCTATTGCTCCTAATTCCCAGCCTTCTTATACCTTATCCAATGGTTTACTCAAGTACAAGAGCAGGATATATGTTGGAGCTTCTTCTACACTCAGGAACTAGCTCATTTCTACTCTTCATAATGCTCCCATTGGAGGTCATTAAGGTGTTACGGCCACTTACAACAAAATGAAGCTTTATTTTCACTGGCCTGGCATGAAGACTCAGTTGATTGAATATATTACCAGCTGTGATGTATGTCAACGTAATAAGGTCGACCAGTCCAGTTATGGTGGCTTATTGCAACCATTACCTGTTCCTGAACATGCGTGGCAGAATATCTCAATGGACTTCATTGAGGGCTTGCCTATTTCACAGCATAACTCAGTCATCTTGATAGTGGTTGACCGCTTGACAAGATACAACGATTTCATGGCTTTTGCACATCCATATACAGTTTCATCTGTGGCTGAATTGTTTCTTCAAACTGTCTATAAGCTCCATGGCATGCCCACTTCAATAGTTTCAGATCGGGACAAGGTCTTCATCTCAGCTTTTTGGCAAGACCTTTTAGCTGCTCTGGGCACCCAACTGGCCTTAAGCACTGCTTATCACCCACAGACCGATGGGCAAACAGAACAGACTAACGCTTGTTTGGATAATTACTTGAGATGCATGGCTGGTGATAGTCCTCATCAGTGGACACGCTGGCTCTATCTAGCTGAGCACTGGTTCAACACCAGTTTCCACTCTAGCTTGAAGACCACCCCATTTTAGGCCTTATATGGCTATTCTCCTCCACTATTAGCCCTACCACCAATCACTTCCTTAGCCACTACTGATGTGAAAACTTATCTCAAGGACCGTGACCACATGCTTCAACTTCTCAAGGATAGATTGGCCAAAGCTCAGGAGCGCATGAAAGCTTATGCAGATAAAAACAGAACTAAGCGTACCTTAGATGTGGGTGACTGGGTCTACTTAAAGTTCCAGCCTTATCGTCAAACTTCTGTGAATCTACGCAAAAATCAAAAGCTCGCCTCACGTTATTATGGTCAATTTCATGTCTTAGAAAGAATAGTACAGGTGGCTTACCGAATTCAGTTGCCCCCTGCTTCGAAGATCCACAATGTGTTCCACATTTCTCAGCTCAAGAAAAAAATTGGACAGACCATTGTACCTTCGCCCCAGCTACCTCTCACAAACCACCATGGCAACTTCAAAGCTGAGCCTCTTGCTATACTTGCTCGACGCTTTGTTCCTCGCAACAATCAGGCTCTTACACAGGTACTTGTTCATTGGA
The DNA here is from genome assembly GCA_963556465.1 of Berberis vulgaris. Lineage (NCBI taxonomy): Eukaryota > Viridiplantae > Streptophyta > Magnoliopsida > Ranunculales > Berberidaceae > Berberis > Berberis vulgaris. The sequence goes on from OY747132.1 coordinate 67,100,878, forward strand.
GCAATTCGTCAAAGGAAAACGCGACTTGGGAAGACTGGCCAGTGTTTTCGAGACGCTTTCCTTCGTTTAATCCTTGTGGACAAGGATCGTTTCAAGCGGAGGGTATTGTCACATACCAGAAATTCTAATTTCATTTTGAAGTTTCAGCAAAACAAAGAGCGGGAGATTTAAATAAAAAGCGGGAGATTTAAAAAAGTTTGTTACGTTAGTAGTTGGTCCCTCCACTAGCTCAAGACACGTGTTGTAATCTCATTTGTGCATTTGAAATTCTGTTGTAGTCTGTTTCATTTTCCCTCTTTAAAAAGGGGCTTTGTAAGATCAAATAGAGGCAGAATGGAATTGAGTTTTTAGGCTCTTGTTCTGTGTGAACTTGAGATTTCTCTATTCTCCCTGATTTCGTCCCTTCTTCTCCTTATCTTCCTCAATTTTACCTTCTTGAGTCCATGGTTGTGACATTTTCTTAAATAAGCTCTTATTCTCTTGAACTTGTGTTTCCTTCTCCTTAATTTGATTGTTCAACTGCTTCAATGCAAAATCATTAGACATCAAATCAAGCTTCAAGAATTACAATGGAAATTCCTTAATAAACAAGCTTTTTCAAACTTTCTCAAACACCGAAGCAAAATTTACTAAAAACTAAACTATGGGTTTTGTTCCAAACCTTCTACTTTTGCTTCCCACCACCGGATTTGGCGGGCTTGGATGCTATTTGTGCCTTCTCCTTCTTTGGTGCCTGAAACAGATAAGAAGAAACATAGTAGTTAGTTTAGACAAATTGGGTGAAAAAGAAAAAATGGTAAGGAAGAGCAAAGCAAGAGAGACTCTAAAAACCCTAGCTTTCTCACTTTCTTTTGCTTTTAGATCTGCTTTTGGGGAAGGGGAAAAAAGAAGGCATTTTTTTTACTCTCATCTCTCTCTCCTCCTCACGTGCTAGAGAGCACGCCTCACGCAGGTTTGGCGCTAAATCCCTTTGCTTTCTAGAATTGTTGTTATTTGAATACAATTTTTCTAAATGTCGAGGGAGCCTCCCTCGCACTCGTTTTAATAAAAAAAAAATGCAAAACGAAATTCAAATCTAGCTTGTGTGTTTTCAATAACAATTCAAATATCTCTATATTGGTCTCTTTCAACTCCCCATTCTTTCTTCCCTCTCTCTCTGTGTCTCTGCAAACCTCCACTGTAGCTACATCCGCCTGCCAGCGGCGGGAATGTTCAAATTTTTGGAGGCAGGGGAGGCAGAAAGCGCGGGATTTGATATGGTCATGTCGATGGTTTCATCAAGAAGGTCAATTCAGGACACTGTGTTCCAAAGCGTTGGGGCTTATTACAGCAACAACAAGAGACGGTGCATGGAGGACCAGACGGTGGAGTTTACTTAGATTGGCGCTGAAAGGACAAAAAATGTCTTGATTTTGATGAGTGATACTGGTGGGGGTCATCGAGCCTCTGCTGAAGCTATTCGAGATGCTTTCAAGTTGGAGTTTGGGGATGAATACACGATAATGGGGGTTCTTATTTTACTTGTTTGCTTCAATGGGTGTTTCTTTGTTTCTTCAATTGGGTGTTATGTTCTTGTGTTTTGTAGCGTTGTTTGGGTTTTGGTTATTGTTCTTGAATACCCATTTGTTGTTTTTGCATATTTGATGGTTTTGGTGTAATGGGTATTTCTTAATTTTAGCTTTTAGCGTTTGTAATTGCAAAAGGTTTCAACCTTTTTTTTATAGGGTTTGGGATTTTTCTGGATACTCATTTGTTATTCTTGCAGGTTTTGATGGTTGTTTTGAGTTCATCTGGGTTTCATTGATGGTTGTTATTCTTGCAGATTATTGGTCTAGACATAATCTTGAAGTTGAACACCAAGTGTTTGATTCATTTTCCCACTGATAAGACCATGGATTTTTTATTGGCAGAATGTGGTTGGCAATGTTGTGGCATTGGGGTATTTTACTGATGATTGATTTGGAGTTATACTTGATATGATATTTTTCTTTTAACTGCTAAGATTGTGTAATCTCATATTATTGAGTTGCTGGCTTTTCCTTGGAATAGTACCATGGAGGAACCAATTTTGGACGGTCTGCCGGAGGCCCTTTCATCACCACAAGTTATGACTATGATGCACCCATTGATGAATATGGTGAGAATGTTGTCCTAACTACTTTAATACTTGACAAAATGTTCATGTATTTTCATTCCTATATACAATTTGTTCCTCCAAATGGTAACTAAATGTTGCAACTATGTAAGCTTGATCAGGCAACCTAAATATGGCCATTTGAAAGAGCTTCATCGCTCGATTAAGTTATGTGGGCGAGCTTTAGTGTCGGCTGATCCAACTGTTACTTCCTTGGGAACTTATCAACAGGTTAGCAGTCTTCTCTATCTCCTCCTCCACACTGGTAATGAGGACTCTAGTGTACCTGACTAGTTCAATTATTTGCATTTTCCAGGCCCATGTATTCTCCACCAAATCAGGTGATTGAACTGGCCCGCCAAACAACGAGGAGATCCTTCCCGGCGCGATAACAACAAATATTGCTCATTTCACAAGGAGGGCGGCCACGACACTGAGAACTACAAAAGTCTCAGGAGCATGATAGAGTACTGGATTGGAAGGGGAAGCTTAAAGAGTTCCTGAGATTGGAAGAAAGGCAAGATCGGGCAAAGGAAAATGAAAGATGTCGTCAAGGAGGTCGAAAAAAAGCTCCTGACATCATATATGTACTTCATCGAGTCGGCTCGGAAGGTGAGCAATCCAACAGGTCTTGAAAGAGGACGTTTCTCGAGATTCGGATGTAGCTCACTTGTAAGGACCGACAAGTGCAGTATGCACGTATTCAGAACCCGATCCCACTACTGACATTCACAGACAAGGACATCCAAGGCGTCCATTTTCCTCACAATGATGCCCTAGTCATCTCGGTTCTCATTGCAAAGTGTGATGTGAAAAGGGCCTTGGTGGACACAGGAAGCTTTCTGCATCAATTCATTAAGTACACTGCCAACAAGGCCCAATGAACTATTCGAGGAGACCAACCTTCAGCGAGAGACTACCACTACCCACCGTTTAAACAACTAGATTGTTAGCAGTTATAGCTCAGGCCCGTGGGACAGACATATCTGACACCGGGCCCAAATAAGGGGGAAGAATCACCCTGCATGGACAAAGACAAAGCTCCGACAACCGAGGATCAACTATGCGACGAGCTAGAATTCAGCACTGGAGACACCATCCAGTCCGGTACAAAGTTGAGTAACAACACTTCAACAAACATGTGCCTACTCCAAAAAGCTGGTAACCATCGAGGAACAACCCGCCTGCACAAAATTCACTTTTTAGTGACTTCACTAGCATTGGCGAAATGTGACACTTGGCCGAGGGAACTACACAGTCTGAGCCAGGACCATGCGTATCTCTTTCATAGCCATATTCACACAAGAATATATGATTCAGATTCATCCAAGGAATAAAACGCGAATTATAGAAAACATATTTTATTGATTACTAAGAAAGTTGTTACAAAGCTTGCCCAACTAACTAGTACAAAAGTTTTCACACTACAAGTATCTAAGTCCGGCACGAGTATGGATTTACTAAAATGCACGTCAAGACTTCGTTTCGTCAATCTGCCTCTAGAAGAGGATTCGAAAGTGAAAGCAAAAATACCCAAAAGTAGGCTACATATTGCAGGTACGCGCTTGATTCTTTGCTCCACCAATCTGCCTTGCATAGATGATTTGAAAGTGGCAATGAAGACGCTTGAAGTAGACTGCAAACACCTTGTTCCGCCAATCTTCCTTGCGAAGAGGATTCTGAAGTGAGAGCAGAAAAAAGGCAGATGGGGATTTCTCTCAAACGTGGGATGCTTGGGGTGATGCAGAGTTAGCACCCTAGGACTGCAGGTCGCGTCCATCAGAGCCTATCTCCACCAATCTGCCTTCCAACTGCGGCATCACGAGTGAAGCCTAATAGATATAGTAGGAACATTCATTCCAAAATTAGTTGCGGGTATTATCTCCCAAAAGCAGTGGTGGGCAGCAATTGGAGAGCAACAGAAGATGGAAGACAGACTCGTCCCCTGAGGGAGAGTCTATACTTCTTCTACATAATGTAAAAAGAAATTACAAGGCCCCATGGAACCAATTAGATGCTCACCCAAACCAGGTGGCATCACATAACAACGGGTCTTGTCAAGACTCATCACCACAAATGTCAGAACATTCGAAGACTCCAATAATGAAGATCTTCCTTTAGCCTTTAGAAAACCCAAAGCATATTTTATGCAAAAATGCATTTGAAATACATGCTCTACACTTCGTCAAGCGCGACCATTAATTGTTCCACCCACCCTTCAACAATTTTATGGTTGACAGATTGCTCAACTACAGAATGCAAAGCCTCATCATGACCAACTCTCTCGATAGACAACTATTTGTCCAACTCGTCAAATCGTGCACGAGCCTTGTCCAAATCAGTCGTCAAAGTCTCAAACTCCGCAATAGACTTATTTCGAGCAACTTTTGTTTCCCTTAACGAGGCCAAAACAACCCCAGCTGCCCTCTCCCACTCTGAGCACTGCGCCTTCAGCACGTCAAACTGACGAAGGAAGTGAGAAAACACTAACAGCAACGCCGGCAACTTTCTCTCAAGAGCAACCACCTAGCCATGACTAGCCCTGTACTCTGATCCCATCACCCCAGCATATGTGAAGTGATTCATCCCATCCATTATTTGCTTAAGACCATAATCGAGATGGGTGTTGGGATCCAACACAAGCATCGAAGGTCGTTGCACTACTTGCCCGTGCTACTCATTGATCAACCTACGCGCACTATCCTTGACATCAAGTTGAGTAAACCTACAGAGCTTTCTATCCGATTTGATATGGATGTCCTTGGGGTTGGGCTCCTTCCAACTAATTCGGGGATGGAGGACACGAGGATCCAGAAACACTGAGGAACTATCCCCAACAGTCGAAAAAAGCAGGCAGAACAACGGTGATAACAGAAAAACCACTCTTGCCTTCTCACTTCAAAGTAGTCATAATAGGAACAGAACGAGTAGAAGTAGCGACAGGACTAGAGGAACAAGGAAGAGCGGGAGATGAAACTAAGAACCCTGCCACATCATCGATAGGAATTGAAGGAGATCGATGAGAAAGAACCTCAAAATTCTGACCATGGTCATCAACCTCCTTAGACTGCTCCACTACCACCTAGAACATCTTATCATCGATTGCTCGAGGGTCGTCATTAGATCATTCAGCAACATCGGGAACACCATAGGCGGAAAAAAACATTTTTTTGTCGTTGTCCAACAGACGAGTAGTCTCATTCACACTTCTTTTCAAAACCAAGTTCATTTCCTCATCCTCCTGAAGAGATAAACGATCCTCTTTTACAACCTCCTTACTAGAAGAAACCGGACGAGGTAGAGTCCGAGTAGCACCACGAGTTGAAAGTCGCTTATTTTTTGGAACGTAACCGAGATTTATCAACAATTGTTTCAACGGGCTAGCGGGCCTCGGGAGCTTCTTCTTCCTAAAAGTTGGGCCAGCAACACTGACACTAACATGACTATCGAGATCCGTAACATGTCTGCCCGAACTCACTTCCCAATCAATGTTAACATCATTAACACCAGCAAGAATAATGCGAGCAACGATCTCCTCAACACAAGATTCAATGAGCAAAGCCTGCTCCACCTCATTCATATGGTACAAGCTATATGCTCCAAGATGTCCTCAGAGAGAAATGCCTCAACGGAAAACAAATGAAGCTTCAAACATTGATCACTAATCCTCCAAAGTTAACTACAGATTCTTCCGTTTGTTAGGAACTCGGAATGACCGTACAATCGGACGACCTCGCATTTTGAAGTAGCCAAAACTGATAGAAGAGTAAAACCAAAACCTCGACCAATATCTCATATCATCATTGAGCTTCCCAAAACAGACAGTAGAACGGAGGAAGCAAATGTCGTTGGTCACAAGCATATCAACCATCGAGTGTAGAATCCTAACAGTCAAGTGAATGCTAGAGAGGATGACCCTCACATAAGTAGAAACCATAACCCTCCAACCATTAGGACCAATTTGAGCAGGATGAATGCTTAAGAAATCCAAATATTACCAAAACAACTTTGGAACTAGGAATCGAAAGCCAAAAAGGAACATGCTCGAATAGAGTGCGATATACCCGAACCTCGGATGACAAGGACTATTTTTCTGTTTAGGCAGAATGATCTCGAGGTCAAATGGAAAATTATAGCCAGAACGAACATTGTCCAGACCCGCCTGAGAAACTTTCTTAGACGAGAAGTAAGCTTTACAAGCAGCAAGCGCCTCACCACTTATGATATCACCAGCAAAGATCATTAAAGAATGGAATAGCAAGGAAAACGAAAGGGAAAGAAGAATAAGCCCTAATATCAAAGATAACGTAAAAAAATAAACAAATTAGTCATGCCTCCTCTTATAGAGCCAAGTAACGAAGATATTTCTCATAGGACAACGTGCGAGATATGATGACTGCATGAAATCCCAAAATATGCATGAAAAATGAACGGACAAAACAAGATATCAATATGTCAACTCATTAAAAGCTGCTAACAACATTAAATGCAAGGCAATGATGAATTCGAAAGTCCAACCGTCACCGAGTTAGTGGCCACGTCAGCATGCCCATTAACTAAAGGGGGAGTAGCTGATTACACATCAAATAATACTGTCATTGCAGCCATACACGTGGCAGAGATCATCTATCATGAGGATTAAGTATTCTGAGATCAGGCCAATTTATAAAGCCCAAAGAAGACGAATTTAGTCATGAAAGCCCTAACAGAGCTCGTTAGAATAGATCATAATCAGAGGCCCAGATCCAGGCCCGATAAAGTTCTCCCTCAAGGGGGAGGAACGTTTCATAGAAAAAGAGTTGTGGAGGGAGTTACTCCTCGCGGATGCATCTTCACAAAAGAGGAGGCTGTTACAGAGAATGTCTCCCCTTGTTGCGCCTCACATGCTTAACTACGCAGGACATTAACTATGAAAGGTAAAGGGAACATTCGACAAAGGTATGCAATTTTAACTGAGTTTTGTCCAATTTTATCTCCATCTCCAAATGAGTTACTGGCTTAAGTGCTTTCGGTCACCAAAATGGTGGTCTTTGGCAATCTAACATTTGTTTTGCAATTTTACTTATTGGAGATTGGATTTTCGAACCCATCAATGTGGATGGAATAATTAATGCAAAACTTTGATATCCAATGTGAAATACGTCTAAATCGTGCATACCCCACTAACAACAATGAGTAAATTTATTCTTTTACAAAAAAAAGGAAAAGAAAAAGAAAAAGAAGGAGAGTAAATTTACACCTCTAAAAGAAATTATTGTAGATAGATGGGTATCCTCTAAAATAGTATTACTTTTATAATTGGGTATATTGTAGTAGTTGCTTATTATACAATACAATCCTCCAAAGGGTAACAGAAACAATACTTGAATACTAACCAACCCATGCTTGAAGGTTATATCATTGTTGCCCACCTAGCATCCAAGTCGCTCCACTTCGCATGAAGAGTTGCTTTTGCTCAAGTTTACCTAAGAAGCTACATTCGCACCTGAAGGTCAATCAATGACGGAGCACACGTACTCCTAATAAATGGATGAAAACAACTAAATTCCTATAGCGAGTCATTGTTATTCGAGGAAAAACATATACACATACAAACGGAGATCAACCCACAAAATTTGTACATCTTGCATGGGTAACTCCCAATGGGAAATATAAATTATTTTCATTACACTTAATATGCAAGTATGGCTGGCAATAGATTCGATTAGATCCGATACATGAACCATTCCAAACCGATAAAAGTGATTCAAGAATTAGATTTTGTTGATCTGGACCTGGTTCGTTAAATTTGGATATGAGAGTTATTGATATGACTTTGGATTCAATAACATTCGAACCAATATAAACCCGATAATTTTGGACCCAAAATTAATGTTACCTATATGCTAGGTTTGTATTGCTTTTTTATACCCTTATTTTCTTATTTATGCCATGTAAAATTCTTTGATTTAAATTTCTAAGAAAAATAGTTTTAATTAAATAATATCTAAGGTTTCTAATATGCTATTTGAATGATATTTTATTGTTTGAATCTTAAATCCCAACCCTAAATTAGTAAGATTTTTAGATTACGATTTAAGTATATATATTTTTTTTTTGGAAGGCAAGCATGGTTTAATGATCCCTTAACCTTTATATTAATTAAAAAGAAGAAGACTTAAATACAATGTCCCGAGAGGGGAAAACACCACTATTACACTAGCTGGTAAGTTAAAAAAATTACCCATTTTCTTTGATTTCGAGGCAATCGATCCATACTCTATGATTTTTTTTTTTTTGCTTTATTAGCTCGAGAGGATCTCCGTGGACAGAGACTAAAAGTCTTGGTTGAAAGTTTTTGAAACTTTTTTGTATCCAAATCTTGATTAATAATTAAATTCCTTTTGCATAAAAAATCATTTTGAATCAAATTGCAAAATTTTGTGTGTACATTTATATCGTATATTTAATTTATTATAAAATATTATAATTATTAAGATTTTAAAACTTTTAGTAAGTTGAGTCGACTTGGATCCAATTCAAAACCGGTCAAAATAGTTCTAGGATAAGATTTTGTAGTTGATAATCACATAATTATAACATTTTTTACCTCTTATTATATTTTTGTTAATCATTGTTTTATTTTATTTTAAATTAATTATTAAAATTTTGTGTTTTTGTAGAATTCGGAGCAATAATGAAGAAATCAAAGAAAAATGCAATGAATAAATCACAGACGGTGACTTCAGAAAAAGTGGATGTGATAATAGCCTAAGCCCATAACCTTAACTTGTCCAAGTTCATTTTCTCAAACCCAATCAAACCCAAAGCAAATTATCTTAATTATCCAATATTCTAGTTTGATTTAAGCCTTAAATCACTCATTAAACCCTCCCCTTAACTTGTCCAAGTTCATTTTCTTAATTCTCTATAAATACAATAGAAATGAATAAGAAAGGGGAAGAAGAGAAGGGAAAGAAAAAAATATAGAATACCAAAACCTCTTCTTCACAATTTGTGATTCTCATCACCATTCCAACCAAGCAAAATCACCACCCACAGCCTATCCATCTCTGTTTTCTTTCCTTCACTCCACCGAAACAGGAGCGTGACAACCCTGTTTCACTTCATCTTCAACCACCATCACCGGCTGCACCACGCACCACCACAGAGACTTAAATCAAGTTGACGCTACTGGCACCCAGTGGACCTTGTGTAGAGCACCTCGGCTGAGAAAGATCAGAACTATTTGCACCCACTGGGATCGGCTGAGCCACACTGGACCTGTTCTTGTTTGCACCCTGCTGAATGCTCTGTACCACCACAGTGAATTAAGTCTCAAACTCTAGAATTAATTTCATTTTACTTTATTATTCCATGATTAATATTAATTGATTCGCGATTTATAATATTTTACTTTCACCTAATATGTCATGCATCTTAGGTTGTTAGAAAAATATTATGTTATAAATCAAGCATGTTTTAATTGAATAATTAAACTTGTGATTAATTGTACCCTAAAAAAATAATTAATGCTAGGAGTTTATACATTGATAGAGTCATTTATTTGAAATTAGAATAATAAGAAAAATTGAATATAATTTTAGGAGCTTGAAAAATATTTTGCAAATTGTGGTTTCCCTCAAACTCTTTTCTTTTATTTATTGTTATTTTTATTACTTTTGTTTAACTCGGATTTTTAAACACTGTAACCCCCATTTTCTCCAAATTAGTTTAATTAAATTATTAAATTAAATTTAATCCACCTTCCTCGTGGGATCGACCCGTACTTGCCGTTGTCTACCAGTTAGACATCGTGTACTTGCGGTTATTACAAGTGGGTCAAATTAGTCTGTTTATTTAGGCCGGTTAAACCCGTAACAAGTTTTTTGCCCCGTTGCCGGGGAAGATAGCGGTGTAATTGAATCTAAGATTTATTTTCACTAATTTCAAAAAAAAAATTTCAGAAAAAAAACAAAATTTTATTTTTATTTTGTTAAGTTCTTTTTACACTCATTACGTGTTATTTGTTTGATTTTGCAAAATACACGCTTCTCGAGGAAATTGGACGATCCTGCAAACACCAAGCAAATTTTTATTTTAATTTAATTTTTTTTAGTGAGGATAGTTTTAATTTTATTTTCACCTCGTTTTACGAGTGTGTGGTGTAATAATTTTTGTAAACTCTATTGTTTTCCATTTTTAATCACCTAAAAAAAAACTCGAAATTTTCCAAGTCAAAAGAAATTATAGGGAAACAATTTTAATGGTTGCCCAATAATTTTTTTATGATTTAGAAATCCGACTTCTAAGACCAAGACCAGTAATTTGATTGCAGATGCTTGTGTGCTGATTGAAACGGATAAAAAGAAGTCGGAATTTTTTTTTAATTGTGCTAACTTTTTGTGCAGAACGGAATACGCACACTGTAAGTACTTCTATCACACACAATGTATTAGCGAACCGGGTGCTTTGTGTAATCGTTTGAAATTGTGTGATTGGTTGTTTAATTTCTGTAATTGTGGATGCTAAACTTTAGTAATTCATAATAAGCAGACCCAGCTTCTAAATAGAAACTGGTGGGATTTGATATCCCCACCTCATCACTCCAGTTGTGTGCAACCGCCAAACATAATTAAAATCAGTTAGCAAGTTAGATAGAACCATCTTTTAGGTATGGTGTTCATAGGACAACCAAGACCAAGGTGAATCCAATAATTTTTGTGTTGACCAAAGCTTAAAGTGACGATGGGTTTAATCATTCAATGAACTCCGAGAGGCCACTGCCACAAGGGTAATTTACCCGGTACGCCGAGTCATAAGTAAGCTACGATCCACAAGAAGAATTAGTGTAACTAACAGTTTTGGGTTAGGAACACAAACCTCAAGTGTACATTTAACATCACATTGTTCTCACATCTATTGGCTTACAGAGCAGTAGCACAAGGAAGTACTTAATTGGACCATTGTGACCTCCTTCTCTTGTGTGATAATCCGGTTTCTTTGAAACAAAACTCTAGCCTGCTGATTTTGAACTTTGTGGTGTAAAGTATACACTCTTAGGATCATCTTGTAGCACCCATTGCTCTGATATAAAGATTACATAAGAAATAATATGTTCCCCCAAAGATAAAAAGATAATTAATCTCAAAAACATTGATTGCTTAGGGAGGCATTTTTTCTTGTGCATTAATTGGTTGCTGATTGTGTTTGAGTCTGTGCGTGATTTTTTTTAAGGTTAGTAAACATTTCAAACCTCACTTGGTGTAGACCAGTTTATGCGTCTTTGGGAACGGGATTCGAGAGGTAGACTAATTCGAGAGGATCCTGTAGAGTTGTCTGAAGTCCCCATTGACCTTCTACAATCTTTCTCCTTGTCGAGTGAGACCACTGAAATGGCTGGGGAGGGAGCATATAAGGATTATTTCTCTCCACGTTCCAATAACACCCCATCTTGCATTGTCTTACCCGAGACCACTGCAAGTAGCTTTGAGCTAAAACCATCAATTATCCACCTTTTTCCTTCCTTTTATGGTCTAGAAAAAAAGGATCCCTATCTTCATGTCAACGAGTTTCTTGACATTTGTGCTACTTTGAAAGATCCCAATTTTTCTGATGATTCAGTTCGTCTTAAGTTGTTCCCCTTTTTTTTAAAAGATAGGGCGAAGTCATGGTTAAACTCATTAGAAACTGGAACCATCGACACTTGGGATGCCCTATCAGAAAAATTTTTGACAAAATATTTTCCTATTCATAAAACAAATGCCATCTGAAGAGATATATCTAATTTTCAACAGAAAGAGGGTGAGAATTTCTATGAATGTTGGGAAAGATTCAATGAACTAATTGCTAGGTGTCCCCATCACGGCTTTGAAAAGTGGCGCTTGGTTCAATACTTTCAAGACGCGCTAACCCTTCAAAACCGTTGAATGATTGACGCCACTAGTGGTGGCTCACTTATGAAGATGAGTACTAATGAGATTTGGGAATTCTTTGAAGCTATTTCTGAAAATTCTCAACAATGGGATTATTCAAGAAAAGACTCGGATAGGCGAAAGGGTGATTTGTATGAAGTAAGGGATACATCATCTACTCCTCATCTTCCTCCTTCTTCAAGGTTGGAAGCAGTTGTAATGGCAATGGCATAGAAGATTGATGCATATCTGGAAAAGTCTCAGCCATCAGTCCAACCCAATGTTCCATCTGAGGTTTGTGCTACATGTTCAAGTTCTAGTCATTCCACGTCAAACTATCACTTGAAAAATGAGTACCCTACTTATTTTGCTAAGCAAGTCAATGCATTCAATACCTTTTGGTAATCTGGTTATAATCCACACTCAAATTTTTACAATCTAGGTTTAGCCAAACACCCTAATTTCTTATGGGCCCATGGTCAACATCAAGGAGGCCCAGTTGTTATCCCTCAAGCTCATCGAGCTCCAATTCCTGCTAATAGGCCTCAATTCAATCAAGATGTACCTCCCTCTAACACTCAGAGTTTACAGGATACATTGAACCAATTTATGCAGAGAACAGGAACCATGCTCGAACAGAACTCTCAGGCTATCACCAAACAAAGTGCTACTTCTCAACATCAATCTCAAGCCATCCAAAAGCTTGAGATGACTGTGAGTCAAATAGCAAAATCCTTTCCTGAAAGAGAAGCAGGAAGATTCCCTGGTCAACCCATTCAAAATCCTAAGGGCCAATTCGAAATAGGCAGTGCATCTCTGTGACGACCCCTTCCTGCACTGTATCAATATTGTCCGCTTTGGGCTACCATCCGGCCCTCACGACTTTAAAACGCGTCAATACAATGGGGAGCTGACCCCGCACATATAAGGATCATCCTCCTTCCTTACCCAGGCGATATGGGACTATAATTCCCCTTGTAGCTCGTCCAACCCCTCTCGACCTATTGGGCCTGTTGGGCATCTTGGGCCTGTTGGGCTCCAACCCTCACCCTCACCTCAGGTCCGCCCACTCAGGGTCTCACAATCTCAACCACGCAATGAAGATGTCAAATCTATCATCACCCTTAGGAGTGGAAAACAAGTTGACACCCAAATTAGAATGCCTAATTTGATTGATCCCGAATCCCAATCCACGCCAAAGCAAGTCACACCTCCATCTGAGAAGGAGGTTGATAAAGCCTCATATTCTCAAGAGGATCGTCATCTTGACTCTGATCCCACCAAGGCATCCTATATGCCTAGAGCACCATTTCCATCGCGGTTAGTTCTGGCGAAGAAAGGAACAAATGCCAACGATATAATGGAAATTTTTAAACAATTTCAAATCAATATTTCATTACTCGAGGCCATTAAGCAAGTTCCCTCTTATGCCAAGTTTTTGAAGGATTTGTGTACATAAAAGCGAAAATTGAATGTGCACAAAAGAGCCTTCCTAACTGAGCAAGTCAGCTCCATCCTTTAACACAAAACCCCACCTAAGTACAAAGATCCTGGTTGCCCGAATATTTCATGTGTGATTGGTGATCATATGATTGGGAAGGCACTGTTAGATTTAGGGGCAAGTGTTAATCTATTGCCATATTCAGTATATGTGCAATTGGGTCTTGGTGAGTTGAAACCAACTCAAGTGACACTGCAATTGGCTGACAGATCTGTCTGAGTCCCCCGCGGTGTGATATAGGATGTGATCATTAAGGTTGAAAATTTTTATTTCCCTGTGGACTTCATAGTCCTTGACACACAACCTGTTCACAATCCCTCTAGTCACATTCCAGTTATTTTGGGTCGTCCATTTTTGGCCACATCCAATGCTATCATTAGCTGCCGAAATGGAATCATGAAATTATCATTTAGTAACATGATCGTCGAACTCAAAGTATTCAATGTAAGTCAACGACCTCACGATTCTGAGGATTCCTTTGAGGTTAACATGACTGAGAGTTTGGCGGAACATTCATTTCCTCAGTTTAATGATCCTTTAGAGGCTTGTTTGACTCATTTTAATTTAGACTTCGATATTAATGATTCCATCAGGGAAGTCAATGTTTTGCTTGACTCTACCCCTATAATGGAAACCAGTTATAAATGGAAGCCTAGGGTGAAACCTCTTCCACTCAGTGAGTCAAAACAAGTCCCTTCCGTTGAAAAACCACCCAAGCTCGACCTAAAAGTATTACCTGACAACCTCAAGTATGCATTTTTAGGTGTTGACAATACCTTACCTGTTATTATTTCATCTGCATTGACTGAAGAACAGGAAGAAAAATTGTTAGATGTTTTAAAAGAACATAAAACAGTACTTGGGTGGACTATCGCAGATATTAAAGGAATAAGTCCAATCGTTTGCATGCATCGCATTCATATCGAAGATAATGCCAAAGTATCGCGTGAAATGCAAAGTAGACTTAATCATAATCTAAAGGAAGTTGTCCGAGCCGAAGTGCTCAAATTGTTGGATGTGGGTATAATCTACCCAATTTCAGATAGTCCTTGGGTCAGTCATGTTCAAGTTGTCCCAAAGAAGTCAGGGGTAACGGTAATCAAGAATGACAAGAATGAATTAGTACCAACCCGCATGACCACGGGGTGGCGAGTATGTATTGATTACCGTAAGTTGAACTTGGTCACAAGGAAGGATCACTTTCCTCTTCCTTTCATTGATCAGATGCTTGAAAGGTTAGCCGGACATGATTACTATTGTTTTCTTGATGGGTATTCCGGTTATAACCAAATCCCCATTCCACCCAAGGATCAAGAGAGGACCACATTCACTTGTCCCTTTTGTACTTTTGCATATCGGAGAATGCCCTTTGGATTGTGTAACGCACCCGCTACTTTTCAGCGGTGCATGCTCAATGTTTTTTCCGATATGGTTGAGAGGTTCCTCGAGGTGTTTATGGATGCTTTCTTAGTATTTGGTGATTCATTTGATGAATGTCTACATCCTTTAACTTTAGTGTTAAATAGATGTGTGGAGAAAAATCTTGTCTTAAATTGGGAGAAATGTCATTTTATGGTACGATAGGGCATTGTTCTTGGACATGTAATTTCACACAAGGGAATTGAAGTCGACAAAGCCAAAATTGATTTAATTTCGAGTCTTCCGCCTCCAAAGACGGTTAAGGAAATTAAATTTTTTCTAGGCCATGCTGGATTTTATCGGAGAATCATCAAAGACTTTAGCAAAATCGCTCGTCCTTTATGCAATTTACTTGCTAAAGACGCGGTATTTGTTTTTGATGAAGATTGTTTGAAAGCTTTTGAGAAGCTTAAACAATTATTGAATTCAGCTCCAATCTCCTAATTAGAATTTTCCCTTTGAGCTTATGTGTGATGCTTCCGACTTTGCACTCGGAGCTGTCCTAGGACAACGATTGGACAAAAAGCCACATGTCATTTATTACGTTAGTAGAACTCTACAAGATGCACAGCTTAATTACTCCACCACTGAGAAATAGTTATTAGCTATAGTCTTTGCTCTAGACAAATTTCGGTCTTACCTTATAGGATCCAAAGTAATTATTTTTACTGATCATGCGGCGTTAAAGTATATTTTCTCTAAAAAAAGATGTTAAACCTCGCTTAATTCGATGGGTCCTATTGCTACAAGAGTTTGATATTGAAATTCGGGACAAGAAAGGTTCGAAAAACGTTGTAGCTGACCATTTATCTAGACTTCTGGTAGAGTCATCTAGCGAATATTTACCATTGAATGAGTCATTTCCTGATGAGCAATTATTTGTTCTCTCCCAATTACCTTGGTATGCAGATATTGTGACTATCTTGTTACAGGTCAACTTCCTTTTAAGTGGTCTAAACAAGATAGACCCAAATTTCTTGCTGAGGTTAGACATTTCTTATGGGATGATCCATACTTGTTCAAGTATTGTCCTGATCAGGTTATTAGGAGATGTATTCCTGAGAGTGAATTACACAGCATCATCTCATTTTGTCATGAGCAAGCTTGTGGTGGTAATTTTAGCTCTAGAAAGACAGCTGCAAAAGTTTTGCAGAGTGGTTTTTATTGGCCTACCCTTTTTCGAGATACTCATGCCTTTTGTACCACTTGTGATTGATGCCAACGAATGGGTTCCATTTCTCGTCGCAACATGATGCCCCTTACTAATATTCTTGTGGTTGAAATTTTTGATGTTTGGGGTATTGATTTCATGGGACCATTCCCGCCTTTGTTTGGCAATCTTTTCATCCTTGTTGCTGTGGATTATGTGTCCAAATGGGTAGAAGCGATAACATGTAAAACTAATGACCACAGGGTTGTGGTAAGATTCTTGAAAGATAATATCTTTTCTCGTTTTGGTATTCCGCGTGCCATTATAAGTGACGGTGGTTCTCATTTTTGCAATAGACCGTTTGAGTTATTAGTAAAAAAAATACTTCATCACTCATAAAGTTGGCACCCCCTATCATCCACAAACAAGTGGGCAAGTTGAGATTTCCAATCGGGAGATTAAAAACATTCTAGAGAAGACAGTTAGACTAGATCGTAAAGACTAGTCTCAACGTCTGAGTGATGCTCTCTGGGCTTATAGAACAACATTTAAGACCCTGATTGGAATGTCTCCATATAGGCTTGTTTTTGGAAAAGCATGTCATTTGCCTGTGGAATTGGAACATCGTGCATATTGGGCCATCAAGACGTTCAATTTTGATATGGTTAAGGCTGGATCGCATTGTAAGCTTCAACTTACTGAGTTGGAAGAGATCCGAAATGATGCGTACCACAATGCCAAAATCTACAAAGAACAAACGAAGATATTTCATGATAAATCCATTCTTCGTAAGTCCTTTGAACCGTCTCAAAAAGTTTTGTTATTCAACTCTCGGTTACGACTTTTTCCTGGAAAGTTGAGATCTCGGTGGTCTGGACCTTATATTGTAAAAGCAATGTTCCCACATGGAGCTGTGGAGATCGTTAACCCTAAGGATGGCCATGTATTTAAGGTAAATGGTCAACGACTTAAGCCATTCTTAGAGTTACCTCGATTAGAAGTCGAGGTTGATGTGATTCTATTAGAGGACCCTGTGTATCAGAATTGAGGATCTTTTGGGTTTTGTCGAGCTGATGACATTAAACCAAGCGCTACTGGGAGGCAACCCACCTTTTGTTGTAAGAATGAATGTTGAGTGTGTATTTTATCTATTTCTATTAACTAATCCACAATTCTTTTGTCTCTGAGCTCTCATCGGTGGATTACTTGTGGAAATTGGTAAAATCTTCACCGCGGTAATACTGTTATAACCTCCTCTCATGTACTTATTTCATTCATTTGTCAGAATTATTTTGTTAAACATTGAGGACAATGTTTGGATTAGGTTTGGGGGTAGGGTTCATGAGTTGGTGAATTTTTCGTAGTGTTTTCTTTTCTTATTCTTAAAAAAAAAATAAAAAAATGTGCATTTCTGTCGAGAAAACTTGGTCTTTTGCAATTATGAAAATGTATTTTAAATGTTTTATGCTCAAGAAAATGCAAGCCAACTTGACATATTGGTATATTGATAAAGACTGAAAGTTTAGTATGATCCTTAAGTTAGATCTAGTTCATAAGATTTTTCAACTCGATTATCTTTGCACCATGAGCCATGTTAGGATAACTTGAAGTTGATGAGTGAAGTATATACTAGAAAACCTTAGAATAGTAGTGGAGACTTAACCCTGAAAGTTTTGAACCTTTCTATTTTTCCGAGGGTTATACATAAACTTTGATTTTTCTTGAGTCTGTATTATCTCGTTGATGATCACATTATTCTCAGTTTTCTGATCAATTGCTTTGGGAATGACATCAAAATTGAATTATTACACTAGAACTTCTTGGTTTATTCAATTGAGATGTCATAATACTGACCCGAACTTAGGAAATGATATAGGCATTTTTTTCCTTTTCTTTAGACCATTAACTAGCCTTTTAACTTACCCATAACATTAACCTTTTTGTAGCCTTTTGAGCCTTATAATAACTTTTATTTGTTAACCCATTAACCTTTACCCAACTTTTCTGGGAATGTGTATGGATGGATATACTTGGTGTAAAAAGGGCATTAAAGAGCAAAATATAAGATATTTCATAAATCCTCTATGTGAAAAAAAAAATTATTCTTCAATGAGGATAAAAATGTGAGAATGAAGAAAAAATTGATGGCGCGCAACATTGGTTTATTCTTGACAGCCCTAATTGTTCGTTGAATGGGTGTATACATTCCAAGAAATTTTTGTTAGAATCCTTTGACAATCCTTATTAACCATTACCCAAGCCCCGTTACAACCCAACAAAGTCCTAGTTGATCTTAGGTAAAGGTTGGTTCCGTAGATGTGAAGATTTAATAACCAAGACCTATGGTGTTTGATTCAACATTCCCAAAAGTAATTGATATTCCTGTCCATGTGATCATGTTCATTCCATTCTTGAAAAGTCCGTTCTTCATAATACTATATGTGAGATGATTGTTTTTCATTATTTACTCTTTCCTCACATATAAACTAAGTGAAATACCAAATCTCTGAGTGCTTTATTGTGAGAGACATGAGAGGTTTGAAGTCAAAACAAACTTTCTACAGGAGATTTAGTCATTATTTTACTTTGAAATGAAAAGTTATGTTGATAGTGTTTTTCACACACACAGGATGATTATGAATTTTTTCTAACTTTTGGAGAATATTAAATTATTTGGAGATTTGTTGATACACGAAAATGACACTGTTGGTTTCTTGCATATCTTGAAGTTTTAAAATAAACATTGTTTGACCAAGTTTTGTTGAGTCAGTAATGTTTGTGGGTAACATTTTCTGGAAACCCTCACGAGACTATAACTCGTCCCCTAGAGGTAATCTAGGGGTTCAAAGCCTTGTTGCACGTTTTCAAATGTAAGTGCAATCAATGATGCCTGCGAGAGTGAGTTAGGATTTTCTTTTCGGTTTTCTTCTTTGTTTTGCTCGAGGACTAGCAAAATATAGGTTTGGGGGTATTTGATAATCACATAATTATAACATTTTTTACTTCTTATTAAATTTTTGTTAATCCTTGTTTATTTTATTTTAAATTAATTATTAAATTTTTGTGTTTTTGTAGAATTCGGAGCAATAACGAAGAAATCAAAGAAAAATGCAATGAATAAATCACAGACGGTGACTTCAGAGGAAGTGGAGGTGAGAGTAGCCTAAGCCCATAACATTAACTTGTCCAAGTTCATTTTCTCAAACTCAATCAAACCCAAAGCATATTCTCTTAATTATTCAAGATTCTAGTTTAATTTAAGCCTTAAATCACTCATTGAACCCTCCCCTTAACTTGTCCAAGTTCATTTTCTTAATTCTCTATAAATACAATAGAAATGAATAAGAAAGGGGAATAAGAGAAGAGAAAGAAAAAAATATAGAATACCAAAACCTCTTCTTCACAATTTGTGATTCTCATCACCATCCCAACCAAGCAAAATCACCACCCACAGCCTATCCATCTCTGTTTTCTCTCCTTCACTCCACCGAAACAGGGGCGTGACAACCCTGTTTCACTTCATCTTCAACCACCGTCACCGGCTGCACCACCACAGAGACTTAAATCAAGTTGACGCTACTGGCACCCAGTGGACCTTGCTGAGAGCACCTCGGCTGAGAAAGATCAGAACTATTTGCACCCACTGGGATCTGCTGAGCCACACTGGACTTGTTCCTGTTTGCACCCTGCTGAATGCTTTGTAACACCACAGTGAATTAAGTCTCAAACTCTAGAATTAATTTCATTTTACTTTATTATTCCATGATTAATATTAATTGATTCGCGATTTATAATATTTTACTTTCACCTAATATGTCATGCATCTTAGGTTGTTAGAAAAATATTATGTTATAAATCAAGCATGTTTTAATTGAATAATTAAACTTGTGATTAATTGTGCCCTAAAAAGACAATTAATGCTAGGAGTTTATACATTGCTAGAGTTATTTATTTGAAATTGGAATAATAAGAATTCTGTCGATTTATTTGAAATTAGCCTGTTTATTTAGGCCGGTTAAACCCGCAACAGTAGTCCGAATTCTGTCGATTCGTTAAATTTAAGTCTGTTTGATACCAAATCTTTACATATGCGATCCAATATGATGATGTTGCCAATCTCATACGCAAGGCATAGTTATATACAGAAAGCAATATGAGTTGGTAAATGTTCCATTAGGAAGTTGGATTGGACTCAATCTCAAGCTAAACTATAAATAGGTCCACCTATTTTAGAGCCTTTTGAGTTCGAGTATGAGCTGGAGTTGCTAAGTGACTTACTCCTATCAACACGTCTTTGATGGGCTCATCTCAACCGTTCACGTAATAAAATCATTTTTTGGTTATAATGTTGTTTTGAAATACATACATACATAATCGGGTTGTGATTAACGAATTTTTTTTTAATGATTAACGAGTTCGTTAGGGCACACGGACGATTGCGATGAACTCCACATACCAACATTACAAAAACAACATCATCCTAAATTTTATTGATTTATGCTCAACATTTTAAGGGGCTCATCTCAACAAACTTTTGAATCAAAGCTTCCAATATTTAAAACAAACTTTCAGTCCATTTTTGGACATAGCTATCAATATCAATTTTTTGATATAGCTAACTGATGATACATCAAACCGTCTTTTGATCAGCATTGTACACGTGTCATTATAATATCGTCAACAAGCTCGATTGCATGCTCAATCCAGCGAGGCTCAAACAACATTAAGCCCATTATTGGCAGGATTCAGACAGTGATATCCGAGTTGAAATGAGCCAGTAAGCCCACACATCACTCGATCAAACCCAATACTCATAAGACCGCTAAAGCAAGTATCTAAGAGATCTACCCACGATAGGCAGGCCAGCAACACATTGGATTCAACTAAAAAACATATAAAAGAATATAAGTCGGGCAAGGAAACTTCCTTGCATGGACAATACTCAGAAAGGGAAACCTCTCCCATAGATCTAAGAGCACGAGTCATGTAGGGAAACTATCTCACATGGACAACTCCCAATTAGGAAATGATCTCCACAACAAGATCTTTTTCCCTAAACTACGCCACCAAAGACCTAGCTAAACAAAGACTTCTACACTATAAAAAGAAGATAAGGTCCAGTTCGTTAAATTAAACGGGTGTCAACGATTTAGAAAGTGGCGGCTTAGTAAGCACTCTGATGCCTAATCAAGATGGCTCGCCAGGGATCATTGTCCAAACATGGGCAATAAAGACCAAACGCAACCGAAGCTTAGTCGGTGACGATTGACGATGATGGCTTCTGGTTTGCTCAAAGCCTAATCCGAAAATAACGGATTTCGACGGCCTAGAAAGTGGGAGTCTAAACAGCGCTTTCGATGCTTGATTAAGATGACTTGGTAGGGGTTACTATTTGTATGCAGACAGTGATCGCCGAACCCCGACCAAAGCTTAGTTAATGACCGCTGATGACGATGGCTTTGGTCTGCTCAAAGCCTAGTTTATTGCGTGCGGATTCTGACGACATAGAAAGTGGGAACTTATCAGTGCTCATGTAGCCTTGTGAAGACGGTTTGTCAGGGATCATTGGCCAACTACATACAATGATCGCCGAACTTTGCCAAAAGTTTAGTCAGAACGAATGACTATGATAACTGTTGGCTCGCTCCAATTTCTAGTCCGCCATGAACGGTTCCATATGAGTTGGAAAATGGGAGTATAGTCAGTGCCCTCGACGCCTGATCAAGATGGCTTGTCAAGGACCACCATGGTTGCCAAAACCCGACCCCGATTTAGTCAGTCATAACTGACGATAACAACCCTGGTCCAATTAAGCCTATTATACGAATAACAAATAAAGACGAGTTAAGAGTCCGGTCAGTGTTATGAAAACTCGACCTAGACAACTCGCAAAGACTATTGTCCAATCATCTACAAAAGTGCAAGTGTTGGAACCACAATCTGATTAATACGCTTATAGTAGCAACAACAACTACTAGTCCATTAGGTAGCCAAGCCGCTAGACAAATGGTGTATTACACTTCTCGATCTCCAAAAAAGAACCTAACCAGAATGCACAAACTATTGCAACACAAGAAGTCAAAACTCTCAACAACAGATCAATCATAAAGCTTCCTAGCCTAACATAGCTTATCGTCTGACAATTAATGTCGAAATAAGACAAAACAGGTAAATGATAGCAGAAAAAGCAAAGGAAGACAAAAAAGTGCGAAGTACTATTCATTTGCAAATTGGAATACAAGGTCCACCCCTCGTTAGGTGGAGAGTCAGATACAATAGAACTAGACTTAGCAGGGGAAGAAGCAGGAGACACAACTGTAGGTGATGCTTTTCGATCACCCTCGTTAGGGCCAATTTCTTCTTCAGATGAATCGGATGTCACTCTAAACTCTACATATGCAATCTCTTTATATTATGAGAGATCCCAATTGGGATGCTCCTCCTTCATCAGATGCAATAGCTCCAGCCTTTCAAGCACAACTCTGCTGAATTCAAATGTGCCCTAGGCCTTGAAAAGTTTCTCCTTGTGCCCTTTTGATTCAGCGAGTTTCTGCTTCAATCTCTCCAACTTGCCTACTAACATTTTAGTCTTGGACTTCTCAGTATACCAACTTATCATTAACGATATTGAGCTCACTCTGTGCCAGAAGAAACTGCTTTCCAACGGTCCGCGCACTCTTGGCATTGAACTCAATGTCGGCCTCCAATTGCTGACATCGGACAATCCATTTGGACTTATTCTTGACCCACTCAGCATGCAAAGCCTGCAGTTCAGCCTGTACTACAGCCACATTCATGGGCAAGTTGCAAGTCACGATGGAAAGCTTCAATTCATTCTCGAACCGATCCCTCGTGGATACTGCCCCCGCCAAGTCAGACTCAAGTGCCTCCAAGCGAGCCTTCTGAGCCTCCGACCTAATATACCTGAACTCTGCTCCAGTATTTGAGAAAGCTTCAAGTTGCTTTCTCAACGACTCAATCTTGTGGAGAGCGTCAGAGTATGGCGTCTGCAAATTTGCAAAGATCTGCTCTATGGTATTCACTCACTCACGAGCGGCCTCGACTTTAATTTCAGCAGCCACTTGATTCAGATATAACATCCTTAGCACAAAATGTTTTTGTCCTTTATCTAAACGCCCTCGTACCATTTTCCCCACTAGCTTCGGGGTGAAATTCGCCAACCTGTAATTTCATATGCTGATATGCTTCCTCGCTGCATAAGAGATGTCAACCTCTTGATGCCAAGCTTGGTTGTTCATCCTTATTACATCTGGAGCGAACAGACTGATCGACGCATCCGGATGAAGATCATTCAGGATCGAAATCACCCCACCACCACCCTTGGTCGTTTTCACTGCATCTGGGCCCTCATCAACAACTTTCCCTTTACCCGCAACAGTCGACTCTCTTCCACGTACTGGTTCAGCATCAATTGACGAATAAGAAGGAAGCAAGTTATTCCTTGGACCCGTCGTTAATTGAATATAAGGACGATAACAAGATGGAACATAGTACGGGCGACAAGAAGGGGATCCTACATCATGATGCCTACGATCGGACGACTCTTCAATAGGTCCATGATCAAGAGAAAGGCAGAGCATAAAGTCCTTTATTGAAAAAGGACGACCATCTAAGGCTTCCAACCCCGCCTGCAGCAGCATTTGATTTAGAAACTTTGCCCGCTTCAGTTTGGTAACATCCTCCACACCCACCATTTGCAGATACTCTCTCTCCAAGTCAGGAAGGGAGACAGGGGACACAGCCTGCAGACAGACCTAGACAAGGCACGAGATCTCTTTGGATGCACAGGAGAAGCAAACACCTCATCTATTTCTGTCATCATCAAAAAGCTTGGAACCTTGATCTTGGACAACTTCCTCTTTCGCGAAACAGACGCACCTTCGGGCTTTGGCTTCTTTACACGAAAAAAATAGGGGCTATGTGCCATACTCACAGTCCGTTGCGCTCAATATTAGAAGGCTTAACGACATCTTCTACCTCCTGACGAGGCATGTCGCGGAACGCATCCAAAGTTGTTTTATCTTCAGCAGAAAGAGATGAAGTTCAAAATCTCCTTCCAAAAACCACGACAGATCAATCTAATATGCAATTAACACAAGCAAGACCAGAGAAGGAGTCAATTTACTCAGTGGTCTAAATTCACGCTCGACCGGACGACCAACAAGATCAAAATAGGTGGAGTCCACAGGAGCCATGAAACAAAACTTATGCCATGATTTAAAATCATCATGCAATTTGCAAACGCAGTCTAGCGGCGTCAACACACACACACATAGTGTGCTCGTTTATTCGAAGATAAGTAAGCAATTGCATCGCCCTCAAAGACACTCAGTCACCAGGGTCCTTAGCCCTAATCTGAATGACAATCTAAGTTGTATAACCGTTCGACACAAGTTGAGCGGGTGCAATACCGAAGTACTTCAGGAACTTCCAGATCTCCTTGATAACAGGAAAGCAGACACCCGATTGAAGCATACCTCAGTGAAGACAAATAAACCCCTCAGGGGGGTACAACGACGTCAGTTCGACGCCCAGAGTGCAAAACACGAGATCATCAAGAATCTCATATGTCATAAGGAGGACTTCCTGTCAGATTCAAAGAGCAACCTCTCCTAAAAAATTGTGGCATTTAGCGAACAGTTCATCAGAAAGATGATCTCGGCCTGCCATGAGAAAAAACACAAGCTTTCGAATACGAAGGTTAAGAAAAGTAAAAAAACACAACAGACAATACAACAAAAACATAATCTCTGATATTGAAAGAGTAAATGAGGCATACTCTACAAGCAGGAGATCTATATAGAAAACTGAACTCATGTCTTTCCTGTTTTCAAGCTGGAGCACACTAAATTATGCAATTCGCCGCTCGAGGAAATCACTCAACCTCAATCATCATGACTGCATAATTGCTTCATGAAATGACCTAGTGGACCGATAAGACGACCCAATAACTCGGGGGGAGTAGCGAATGATTCATCAAACCGTCATCTGATAAGCACCGTACACGTCATGATAATCTCGTCAACAACCCCGATTGCATGCTCAATTCAGTGATGCCAAACAATGGTAAGGAAATTATTGACGGGATCCAGACAGTCGGATCTGAGTCGCAACGAGTCAGTAAGCCCACACATCACACGGTCAGGCCCAATACTCGTAAGACCTCTAAGGCAAGTATCTGAGAGATCTACCCAAGACAAGTAGGCCAACAGCACATTGGGTCCGACTAGAAAACATGTATTAGAGTATAAGTCGGGCAAAAAAACTTCATTTCATGGACAACACTCATAAAGGGAAATCTCACTCACAGGTCTAGGAGCACGAGCCGTGTAGGAAAACTATCCCATTTGGACAACTCCCAATTGAAAAAGAATCTCTATAGCAAGATCTCTTTCCCTAAACTACGCCACCAAAGGCCTAGCCGAACAAAGACTCTTACACTATAAAAGGGAGATAAGGTCGATGAACTAGAGGTATGAATACCATTTTACAGTTTTAAACCTCACCTAAGCCTTATTTAACTTAAGCATCGAAATGCCATTGGCCACCACACGGTGATCCTTGGCTCACGTTTACTACCTGTGCAAGTCTAGATAAGTAGTGAGGAAGGAGAGCAGGAATCGATTACATTACTTACTCCTTAGTTATCCTCTCTTTTGTCACCTCCACTGCCATCAAACAACAACAACAACAACAACAACAACAACAACATGAGAGATATATCTTCAATGGAATCAAGATCTTGTTTTTCAAAGTCAACAACCACAATGTCATTATTAGATGCTGAACCAAATGAAGAGAAACAACACGAACAAGGTACTTACAGGAGAAAATTTTGATATACCCTACTGGACCTAATTTTTTCTAACTAAAATTTGAGTAATAGATCAAGTCCGAACTCTGTCTTATTGATATTTTTAATATGAGATTACTCCAAGAAGTTCTTACTTTCTTAATTAGGTGACAAGCATTATTAGTACGAGGCTCTTTGGCTAAGGATAATAAGCATATCTCCTAGAGTAAAACCAAGTAGACAAAAGTTGCCCATCCCTATCGGAGGATTGAAAAAGAAAAGTACACACAGCATCAAAACTCGATAACCACATCAATTCAGATCAGATACTTTTATTTATTTTATAATAAATGCATATTAGATACTTGCTTACAATAACCCAAATAGTTTCACCCTATATCGAAGTGGTTTCATTCATTGTTGGCTCATCTGCGTGGAATGAAGTGAGTGTCTTTTGCTACACCACATGTTGATGATATGTTGTTGTTATTGATATAATTACTCTTATCCCTGAATTTTGTTTACTGGTTAGATGAACTACCTAGTAACACCTAAGATGCTAATAGGTATTACAAATTTAGGGTTCAAATCTTACTAGCGGCATTTGAAATGAAAGGGGTTAAGGGATAAAGAACAAGAAAAAAAATAACACCTATAATTCACAAGGGAAAGTGAAATAGCATCCAATTGGAAATGGAAATGGTATTCTTTCACAATATGCATATGGGGAGCTAACACTTTCCTAGAGTGTGCACCCGGTTTACGCATTACCTCACTCCCAAAACCAAAGCCAATCAGATCTATACCGTCCCCTCCATGCCCATGCCAATCCCTACGGCTCTACCCCTCACACATTTTTCTTGAAACTCCTTTCACAGATCATTTTCTACTCTGTAACTGTCACGCCCCGATTTTTGAGAAAAATGAAATCCTAAAATCCACGTAGGATTATCCGTTTCCCCAAAACTCGGGACGTGAAATTCAATAACAACAGAAACATTTAGCAGCAATGACAAAAATATAGTTTAGAAAAATAGGAACAAACTAAAATTTATACAAAACTCTAACCAGGAAAAACTGAGGTCGCTAGCCCCACTAGCGGATCTCCCGTAACGCTGCTCAAAAGTCTCTAAACCTGAAAAGATAATCGGCTACATTCCCAAAGGAATGTACCCAAGAAGCAAAAGCTCACTTGGGTCAGTAATAAAGCTGGTGTGAGAAATCTTCATCCCAAAATCAATAAAATCGCACGTGATAAACATCAAGCTAAACACAAACAATACACAAACACACTAACAGGTAGTTCCTCAACGAGGCAAAAGTGTGATGCAAGAAAATACAGTTCTAAGAATTTAGTTCCTCATCAAGGCCATCATATCATCATCCCAATTAAGTAAAAATGCATTTACTTATACTTACCCTATAGGAGTCGACTATGGCAAGTCTGACCTGCAGAAAAATTAGTGGACTTGTCATCCTGCATGAAGATGGTTAGAAGTAATATAAACTTACTTTATTCATTTTTTATTTGAATTTGATTCATCTTTTTAACGAAATGATCCCTTAGATGATACCACATTCGCACCACCTCCGTGCCGAACATACATGCCCGTATGCCTCTCTCATATAAAGGATGACTACTTCGTCATCCATGCCCAAGTGGGGACATCATATACAGGCATGCATCGCGGATACTCCTAACCATATGAGTATCAAAAGCCACTCTTGGGCTATCAATGCGCATAAACTCACGTCACATTTTTTACGGATAAATATCAAAGCCTATCTTAGGCATAACAATTCACCTCATTTCCGCAAGACTAACCCAAAGGTTATTTTAGTTTCTCTAGTAAGAAATGGCCGCCCCAACTCCGCAAGACGACCAGCAGGTTATTTAGTTTCTCTAGTAGGAGAGGAGAAATAATAAACAAAAGAGATGTGGTAGTTCTAAGTGATACAATTCCAGGTGATTTAAAAATTCAGGAGTCAAAGTTTATCAATATCCTTTATTGTGATATCTCACCTTTCTTTCACAATGACATTTTGTCATTTATCAACCCATTCTATCGAGAAAGCATAGCATATTCATAAATCATGCTCTATAACAACATGGCGATCATGTAACATTTTGTCATTTATAAATAAATCTTCACAATGTCAACCCATTATTTAGGGAACACAAGGATGTTCATGAATACCTCAAGATTCATTCATATACCATAAATTCCTTACAAGGAAGTTATCAAACAAATTACCAATAACTAATCTCGCACGTCCCTATAATTACAAGATTGTAATTATATATACTTATGTGAGCATAGAAACAGTTCATAAATGCATGTTCCCTACTCCTAAGAACACAAAGGCAGAAATCAAAAGCTAAAGATATCTAACAACAGATTTTATACTTTAGAAGAGAATATGACCAGAATGTCGAATATTGTAAATATGGAGTAGCAGCTCCCTGGCTGGCTTAGGATGCAGAAATTTGTATACCCAAAGATGAGCAGTGAGAGTGAGATGAAGAAATTCATGAAATTCTATCTAATAACACAACCTAATGATCATCTAAAGAGGGTATCCATGGAATACTATAACAAAACAGAACAAATAGTAAGAAGAGATCTATTTTCTGTTACTCAATAGCACACTTATTTAAATACGTGTTAGTTGAAACATTCCTTCCAATGATTGTTTACACCGTCCATGCAATTTTTAGTGTATTGCAACCATGTGTTGTTGTTCTCTTTACAGGAAAAAGGGAAATTAGTTTCGCAATTATTAAGTGGCAGTCCATTTATCACGTGTGATAAGCTGCAAATAACTTTAAGATGTGTTTCTTTCATTCTTGTGAGTTTCTATTAGCAATGGCCTTGGCAACTATCCCTTATAAAACACTTCTAAATCTTATTCGAATGTACACAGACCAATACAAACACAAATAATTAGGAAATTATACATCTCTGCTGTGGGGCAACCTGTCCACAAAGAAACCTCTTGCAAATTCTTTACCTCCTGGCGACGCAACCCAACTTTCTGCTGAATGATCCCTAGATTCGGGTCACAACTAACTCTCATTCTCCTCAAAATATGTTCAAGTTCCGCAAGCACTTCTAACTCATGATAAAAACTCAAAATGACCCCAATCAATCGACCCATTTTCTTAGCTTTCCTCTCCATCTTTTTCCTCGGATATTCCCAACCATACACATCCTCATCACTCGGCACCAAATCATCAAACACCTGCTCAAATCGCTACAATGATGACTCCTCCGTGCACTTCTCTCCCCGCCTACCCACAACTTTTGCCACATACCCAAGGTTATCAATTATCTCCCCACACACAAACCCAACAAGAAACTCATCATCCCCCAATACAAGCTTCCTCAACCCCTCCGAATCCTGAATCTCCCTTCTGATCTGTACAACTTGTTTATCACTCAAACATTGCCACGTCCAAACTCCCAAGCAAATGGGATAGTAAACTGTGAGTTAAGTGATGTCACCCTTATTAGATTATCAGATATGTTTAGTAATCATAAAACCATACTGGGCAGTGAACAAGATGCAAACACACCCAAAATCTCCTCTTACAATGATATTTGCAAGATGCAAACACACCCAAAATTCAAAAGAAGAGCTCCACAAAATTTTCAACAAAGCAATACCTCAAACATTATTATAGACTATCCAGTGGTCTAACATGTCCCAGTGACTCTGACTTCTTATTCGTGTCAGTAGTCATGCTACATAACTCCACAAATACTCACATACTACCTTAGTACTACTCAATCATTAAAATCAAATTAAGCAGCCTAGACTCTATCATAATCGTATATAAGACATCATAAACCTCATTACACTCTGACCCACTTCATGGGAGCTAAACAAGTTTCCATGAAGCTACTAGTACTAAGCGTACAAGATGTGTAACATATCTGCATGCAACTTAATTATTCACATTGCTAGGGTGGTACATGTTACAGATCTGTATAAATAGAGTAAACTACCATTGCTCAAAGAACAGTAAATTGCAATATCTAACCTAAGGGATGAACTTTTCCAATTAGCTGGACTTGAAATAGAAAACTCAAAAGCTTATTATCCATCAACCATCCAAACACCAACCAAACAGAGTCGCACCTAATCAATAAAATTGCAAACATGGGCAACCCCAACACTAATCACAACTGAAAGGGCATGTCAAAATCTACACCTAATTATTCTTCAATAACCTTTACGTACTAATAATACTTGGAATAGCAATGCATAAGAAGGTATAAATTAAACCCAAAACAATAAGAATAATCAGAACTCACCAATCAATCAACCCCATACCCAGAACTATAACAAACCAAATAATATATTTCAACAAAAGGTATGAAATAGTTGGAAGAAAAGTCACTGTAAAGGTGAAGGGGATGGAGAAACTCACTTGATGAAATCACCAATGATTTGCGCAACCAATCCACGTCCACACGATGCCACTTCTTCTTCTCAACCCCGCGATCTCCCCACAGCTGCCACCACCTCGGAACGCCATCACATCACCACCTTCGTGCACAGTCTCCATCGCCATCATCCCGCCAAAGAGGATAAGAGGAAGAAGAAAGGAAGGTTTTTGGGGCGGTGGGATCGGCTGCGACGTGCGGTCACAGACCGTGCTCGCCGCTAATGAGGAGAAGAAATTGTGAAGGGGGAGAAAAATGAAGGAAAAAGGAGAAAAGAAGAAGGAATAAGGGTTTTCTTTTTATAAGGTGGGTGACTATTCGCCTCCACTGAACTTTTGAAAGCACCCACTTTCTAAACTCACCAAATAAAATCCTAAAATTTTGAAATTTAAATTAAATTAAATGTAATCATATTTTAAAAATAAAATAAATTATCTTTATGAAATTTAGGGGTGTTACATTATACACACGTTAAATGAAATCTCGTCCCGAAATTCGAAAGGTAAGAAAATTAACTGAAATTCGAAGAATACGACTTGTCAAACGAAAGAAGGTTTTAAAATACAAATTTTTTTTTTTTTTTGAACATAAATATTTATTGTTGAAAAAGTAGGGGTGTTATAGTAACAACCAAATACAACTGACCCTGACTATTCACAAGATATTCCCTGGTGTAAACTAGGGGTGGGCACGGGACGGGATGGGACGAGATATACCCATCCCTATCCCATCCCGTTCATACGGGATCGGGACGGGACGGGATGGGAAAAACCCCATCCCGACCTCGTCCCATCCCAAACGGGATCGGGACGGGACGGGATCAGCGGCATCCAAAAAATTTGAAGCAATATATACCTGTAATTCTGTAAATAATTTGAAGCAACATCCAAGAAGTGATAAACTATATTTAAACTATATTCTGATTCAAATATCTCAGTTTTTGGTTCTTTGTTGGTGAAGCCCAGACCTAACTTAGTTTATGAAGTAAAAGTCAAATTTAGAAAACTCAGGGCAGGTTCAAAAAAGCTTAATTGCCTAGTCTACAAGCAGTGGTACCTTCAGTCAAGAAATTTGTGCAGTAGATGAGAGCACATGCTAGCTCTATAGGAATCTAAGATTAATAAGAAATCAGTGATGGGCACTTAAAAGTTTTTAAAACATGAATGCAAAACAGAGTAGGGAACCAATTAATCAAATCAAATCCCTTGGCTGGCACCAATCCAAGTGGAAACATAATCTGTTGTGAGAGAGATTAAAAGAGCCATTGGTAAGAAAGTCATTCTGACACTGACTTAACTGAGAGAGCAGAGTATTAGGTTTGCTTGACTAATAGTACCACCATATCACATTAATAATATAGTGGGGGATCCTACCACTCATTACATATATTAAATAAGATCCATGCAAAGCCCGGGAGCCTTGTCCTTGGTTTAGTAGTGGTACCTCACTTTCCACTTATTTATGAAGGGGAGTTCTAATCAAACTTTCAACTTTCAACTTTCAACTTTCAACTTTCAATTCACTCCCAACCAATTCACTTTTTTCTGACACTAACTTTCAAATTACATACCGGTGATCTAAATGGCGAGGAAACGGGCGAATGGGGGGGGGGGGGGGGGGGGGGGTAACCCAAGAGCTGACAAATGGTAATTAGCATAAACCATTTACAAGAACTACTGTTAATTGCTAATCAACAATGGGTATCAAAAGCGATGGGTCAACTAAACTCTTGAAACTAAAAAGAAAGAGCCTTTTGTCCTTGATAGCTTACTGTAAACACCAATTTAGAAATACCAGATATCAAACAACGACTTGCTACAAGCCATTAGCAACATCAAACGTATTGGATCCGCTAAACGTTGTATATTTGCAAGGGCATCCACAATTCTAAAATAAAAAATTAAATAAAAATATTAATAATTAATATTAATAAATTAGTTCGGGACGGGACGGGATTGGCGGGATTGAAAATCTCTATCCCATCCCATCCCATTCTAGTTCGGGACGGGACGGGATCGGGATGAAATTATTCAATCCCACTAAGACCCGAAAAAATCGGGACGGAACGGGACGGGATCGGGACGGAAACGGGATCGCGGGATGGGATGCCCACCCCTAATGTAAACCATTTCAATCATGGATTGCATTCTGGTCAGGAAAACAAGGGTTTCCTCTTCCCTTGCAAAGATAGATGCAACATACATTACAGTTTCACGAGGCGATTGGGTACTCAGATACAAATCAACTGTCATGTTTTAAGGAGATACAATCAACTCTTGTCGTCCCTTTTTGTTGACCGGATCTCATCCTTTCAAGAGCTCATGATGCGGATGGATTCTAGCTCCCTGATTTCATCTCCTATGACGAATGTACAACCGAAAGCCACATCGTTTGGCCCTTTTTGTATTACTGGCCGGAGCTATAGGAACTCCCTTTGCCGAATGCGACTTTGTCTGTCTCACCGCCATCTGAAATGCACCTGCCTGAACTGCCACCAGTGGTAAATCAAACTGAAGTAAAGGCTTTGATTTGCACGACATCCCAAAACCCCAATTAATGCTATATAAGTCTAGCTTTCTGCTTATGGGAGTTAAAACGGTCGTGATGAAGATAACGATAGCTGCTCTAATTAACGGTTGAGATAACAGTCAAATGATAACCGTTATAAAGTTAGGTACCAACTTGCTGTTAATGATCGTTATGACGACAACATCTTTCATTTAGCTAACGGTCATGAAAACAGTCGTTATGAAGTCAACTTCTTCAATACTAATAACAATCTTGATGACGGCCGTCAAGTCAACTTCTAAATCAGTTTTACTAACAATTTTTCTGCCGTCATTCTTACAAAGCCGTTTCACAAATCTATGAGGGAGGGATGCACCGTTAATCTTATAGGATGGGTCACTTTTATAGGTTTGCGAGTCACTCGTACAGGCAGAGTCCATTATCTTTTCAAATAAATTGCTATTAGTCTTTAATTTAATTGTGGGGATGAGTCCATCAACAGATGTTTCAGACTTCGATGTTTATGACGGTCATCAAATTCAGCAGTTCCGTAAGGAAGTCAAAGTGCATACTGGTATGAGCAAATTTGAGTTTAACGTTTCAGCTGCACTGGAAAAGCAGGTTCACAGATGGACAACTTCGGAATTGAATATAAGGACGGTGAATCCTGGGAGAAAAATTCGACAGATAGTATTGTTTTGGAGTGAGCGAGCTCAGATCTTCAAGAGTATGATCATGCTACTGAAAAGACTTTGCAGGTATTGATAACCGTCACAGAAGGAATGGCCAAGTTACCGTGATACTTATCAGGATTGCAAGGGGCATAGGATCTCCCCGCGATCCAAAACTTAAAGACCTTATCCCATAAGTCCAATCCAGATATCATGTTTTTGTCAGAAACCAAAGCCTCCTCTGCACATATGAACCGCATACGCCGAAGACTTGGATTAAGACACAGAATCTTAGTTGCAGCGAATGGTCAATCAGGCAGCATTGTATTGTTCTGGAAAGAAGGCATCTCTTTTACCATCATTTCATCTTGTAAATATTATTGTAATTGTATTATTCATAATTACTTTGTTTTATCTCATTGGTCTACTATTTTCATATATGATGAACCCAATCCATCTCTTAGGGTTTATTTTTGGGATAATATGTATGCATTCTACAATAGCCAAAACCTTTATGGTTTCATTATTGGGGACCTTAATGTCATTCTCAATCTGGGGGGGGGGGGGGGAGGGGAAATGGGGGGTAACAGGTCTACTATCTCCTCCCTTAGCTACCTTCACACTTTCATAGACTACCACAACCTTCTTGATTTTCCTATCATTGGCTTTCAATTCACTTAGAATAATAAAAGTAAAGACAGAAATGAGATTAAGGCTAAGCTGGATTGCATCTTGATAACAACTGAATGGGTAAACCTGTTTTCTTCAGCCATGACCCATACTACTCATACCTCAACCTCGAATCATCAAGCTCTTTCTCTGCAGCTAGTCTCTAATATTTCTAATGGTCCAAAGCCTTTCAAATATTTCCAAATGTGGACTCGTGACCCAGTGTAAGAAACTGGTAGACTCTTCTTGGGCTCCAAGGCGTCACCACAAACCTGATCAAAACTTCCATATCAAAATAAAAAAAAATTGACATATTGTCTGTCTAAGTGGAACCACAATGAGTTCAAAAATATTTAATCATGCATTCAAAAGACCTATAAAACCCTTGATGCTCTCCAAAATGAATATCCTTCAACTCAAAATGTTTTAGCTATCGCCTATCTGGAGGACCGGTTCTTCAAACTCTTGGTTAGAAATGAACTTTTCTGGAAAAATAAGCTTGGTCGTTCCTGGCTCAGGAAGGGAGATACGAATACTAAGTTCTTTCATTTCTCTATGTTGATACATCGGAAACGGAACCTCATTCTTCGCCTGAAAGATGAATCCAATGTCTAATAATCGACCCATGACAATGTTGGTCAAGTTCTTAACAACTATTTTGAAAACATTTTCAAATCTTCCCGTCCTTCTTCCAATCCCGAAATTATCTCTATGTTCTCCCCAGTCGTCTCTAGACCTGAGAATGAGGCTATCCTCTCCATTCCTACTGACTCTGATATTCAAAAACTTTTTTTTGATATGGGCAATCATAAAGCGCCAGGCCTTGGTGGTTTTCATGTCTTCTTCTTTCAGTATTATTGGGATATTGTGAAGTTGGATGTTTGCAAAGTAGTTAAATACTTTTTTACTACCCGTCAGATGGATTTCAAGCTCAATGAAACCTTTATTGCTCTTATCCCAAAGGTTGGAAACCCAGTTACTCCTGACAAAATCTACCCTATAAGTCTCTATAATGTTATCTATAAGGTGATCTCCAAAATATGGCAAATCGCATGAAACCCCTATTAGATAACATCATCTCTCCCAATCAAAGAGTGTTCCTTCCAGGACTGTCTATCGCGGATAATGTCAGTCTCGCTCATGCGACTTTCTTTCAAATGAAATTTTTTCAAAGAAAAAAACAAGGTTGGATGGCCATTAAAATCGTTATGGCTAAGGCCTATGATAGAGTTGAATGATATTTCTTAATACAAGTTCTGCAGCAATTAGGGTTTACTGAAGGATGGATTCAACTTATTGAGCAGTGCATCTCCACCATTTCCCTTCAGGTCATTCTTAATGGCTTACCCTTATCTTCCATCAAGCCCTCCAGGGGCATTCGGCAAGGGGATCATCTATCTCCATATCTTTTCATTGTGGCTGTTAAAGCTTTATCCCGTCTCCTTGCCCGAACGAAAGGTGTGGGGCTCATCAAAGGCATCAAGATCTAATGAGATTCCCCTTCTCTTAGTCACCTACTTTGTGTAGATGATCTCATATTTTTTTTGCTGAGCCACCCTTGCTGAAGCTCACTCGGTTAAAGATATTCTTCAACAATACTGTCTAGTTTCGTGTCAAGGGGTTAATTTTGACAAATTCTCGGTGTACTACAGCTCCAATGTTCACCCAAAGCATACGAAAATAATCAATAGAATCCTGGGCTTCCTTAATTTGCTTGGAGAGACACATGGGTGGCTTGAATATCCCCTCAACGAGGAATACAAACTTGGCCTTAATGGCAAAGAGTATTTGGCAAGTTATCTTTTCCCCCGACAATACTCGTGCTATCCAACTCAAAGCGCTTTATTTTAACACCAAAAGTCTCTTCCGAATTGCCAAATCTCCGTCTGTGGCTTCCT
This sequence comes from Berberis vulgaris, assembly GCA_963556465.1. NCBI lineage: Eukaryota > Viridiplantae > Streptophyta > Magnoliopsida > Ranunculales > Berberidaceae > Berberis > Berberis vulgaris. The sequence goes on from OY747132.1 coordinate 67,136,986, forward strand.
TTGCTTAGAGAGACAATCTTACCGCGTTGGCCAAAATGAAGGGTTATCTCAAATGGAAAGTGTTGTTGGGAGACAATATCGACCTTTGGAGGGATTGTTACATTAACCAGGATTGGTTCTGACCAATTGTATTCTCGATCCCTTGCCGCAAATTTTTCTAACAGAATTCTGGATTTGTAGAACATTCCTGCTGGTCAACATCCCCATCAGAATGATAGCTTAATCAGTTTCATCTTTCTTGCCTCTGTGGCTAGTGACATTCTGAATATCCTAACTCGACGCTCGAATTGTCCTGACACTCTGATCTGACTTCCGGATATAAAAGGTCTCTCAACAATCAAGAACACTACTAGGGTGTTCACTTTTGAGCAATCTGAATGCTCCACCTCTCTCAGCACTGATGCTAAGAGATTTGTGGAGAATCAAGGCGCCTCCTTCTGCCCTTTTTGTACTCTGGAAACTTAGTCAAAATATTCTCCCCACCGTGACCAATTTGTCCCATCTGCACACACTACTAAAGAACTGTTGTATTTTCTGCCATAGTCACACAGAAAATATTGCTCATCTATTCTTCCTCTGTCCGGTCATGCACCAACTTTGGCTACTCTCGCCCATCCCTATCGATTAACTCAATGATAACTTTGGGGTCTATGGTACTTCCATCTTCTTAAAGTTCATGTGGGATACTGCAAAAACCCACCCCGAGTTAAATGAGAAAATGTTCGCCCAGTTTGTAGCTTTCATTATGGACCATATGGCAGACACGTAACAACTATATTTTCCAAAATACCAAATTCAATGCTTAGAAGTTTAGGTTGTCTTTTCATAGTACCTGGTCTGCTTGAAAACACCAATGGTTTTCTACAATTTTCAATCACACAAGTCATTGGGGTGCCCTAACCACTTAAGACGCTGACAATCCGGTCTCTATTCATCATGTCCTTCAAACAGTTGTCATTGACACTCAGACTAATTATGTTTCCTCCTCGACATCTCCTATTGGCCTCCATACTGAGATAGCCACTAACTGGATACCAATGATCCAGGCCCAAATCCATTCAGCTAGATTTCACAGACTTAACCTTAGACCTTGCAGCTCAAACCTATTCCACATTTCCTAGATCCGGACATGATATTGGTCACGTACGATGCTAGTTTTTTTGCCTCATCTCAACAGGGAACAGTTAGAGTTTTGCGGTCAACATGCAGGGAGTGGGTTGCTTACTTGATCACAAGGAAGGTGATGGATAGTACCATGGCAGAGTGCCATGCATCTGAGGCGACTCTTCTTCTTATCCAACTTAAGCAATGAAAAACAAGTTTTCTTCTAGAAGACTCAGGGACGCTTCACTCTATTTTACATGATGATCGGCGACAACCGAGAACAACCATTGACTGGGCGTGGCGACTACTCATTAGCAATATACATAGACTTTTTTCTCTTCACAAATTCTAGTTTTGTAATTTTAATTTGTAGAGACCTTAATCATGAGGCTCATAACCTCGTTGTTGTAGCAGCCCAATAGTACTGTAACTTTAAATTAGTAATATATGCTATATGCTTTTAATAAAAAAAATCATTTTTATTTAACTTTACCGCATATATAGACAAAACTACAAGATTGCTTCAATATTTGTGCAAACCATTATCAATTCAAGTGAACTTCCTCATTTTTGTGTTGCCTTGTTATGTTCTGTTTGATTTGAAGAAATTGTTTTGCTGAGTTTTGGTTATTGTGTGTACGGTCCGACAAAATTTCTGAGATTTGATACAATTAATCCAAACAATCAATGTGTTAGAATAAAAGCAAAAAATGCAAATTTTTTATTTAAAAAAAATTTAACAATTATAAAACACTAGGCATGTTTGGTTACTTAATAAAATGGGTTTGACCATTATAATAGTAATAATCATTACTCACCATAGAATGCCCATTGCAATGGCCAATCTTCCATTTGTCTTATTTGTCCTCTTTACCAAACATAAATGTCTCTTTACCTACCATAGATCCCAAATTCATGGTTAATAATTAAAGGCATAATTGTAAAGACACTCATTCCGTCTAGTAACCAAACATAGTAATATTCTCATTTCCATACCAATTCCCATTCCCATTCCCATTCGATTGAGTAACCAAGCATGAGTTTAAAAAGGGTTTTCAGTACCAAGGAATGCGATTTCGCGAAATTTCAACAAAATTTTCGTTTTTTTTAAATTACGAAAAGAAAAAGGGCGAAATTAAAAGTTAAAATTTTTTCTAGAGTTTTTTCTAAAAATTTCGAGATTTTTCGTTAATTTCGGAATTTTTTGTAAATTTCACAATTTTTCCGTAAAACACACAAAAATCCAACTACTAAAAATTACATTTTTCGAGGGTTTTTTTTTCGAAATATTCGGAGTTTTTTCATAAATTTTGGAGTTCTTTTGTATTATCAATTCTTCTAATTATTTATTTATTCTTAAAACCACCCCCTATTATTAATTATCATTTCTTCTACTTATATATTGATTTTTGAAACTTTGATTATCTAATTACATATTGATTTCATGTTTGTTTCATTTCTAGGTATTTATGTTTCGTTTATTACTTTTAATAGATTTATTTACTTATATCTATTTTTCACATTTTCATATACCCTCGAAATTCAATATATATTTTTTATGTATCATCAAAATTTTTACGTTTTTTCTTTACACACCAAAATATTTCTTAAAATCAAAATACCGAAATGAACTCCAAAAACGAAATTTTCTTTAGTATGGGTGTGAAAGTTTTTATATTTTTCAAAAACAAAATTAGAAGTCAGCTCTGTGTGTGAAAACTGTACCGAGCTTCTTCAGAGCAGCAAAAACTACTATTCTCATCTCCTGAAATAGTATCTATGTGGTTCCCTTCTATTTAAATGCTGTATTACAGATTTCTGTGGTATCTTTTGAAAATGTTAACTAACTTGGCCAATCTAACAAACTATAAGCACCTTTGGACAAATGTTGTGCTTCTCTAAATGCCCCACCATTACCTCATTGGCTCCATCTTCTCTTGTTTTCAGCGTATTAGAACTAAGAACTCAACAGTGGCTAAGAGGCAATGGCTGAGCCACATACAAAATATGAGGGCAATTGTCCCCCTTTCTCTAAAAATTTTGAAATTCAAATTTAGTACAGTTAATTGTGGATAATTATGGTATATTTAACTAATTACCCCCATAGAATTTTGTTATTTTTTTATTGCCCCCTCCACTTTACCCCTTTGTGAGCATCCTGGCTCCCCGCTGCAAAGAGGGGAAGCCTTAATGTGTACTGTTGAGTAGGCCTTGTCGGTTTCAAATATAAAGCTAATTATGAACAAGTGTGGGGAATGGAACAAGTTGTCCTCTTGCAAGCATAATGTGTCATTAAATCTCATGAGTAAAAACAACAAAAAACTTTTAGCTTTTAGTCCTCTTTTGGCATTTACAAACATGGTTTTGTGCTATATATATATACATGGACACATGGATCTTACAATTTCATGGACACATGAACAGATGGATCTTTAATGTGTAAAATTTCATATATATACATGGACACATGGATCTTTAATGAGTGAATTTTGCTATATATATACTAGTGGAATACCCGTGCCGTTGGCACTATCACAGATTACATCATACTTAAATGGCTATGTTGAATACTCAAATTTGTGGTTTTATTTAAATTTCTAAAAACACTTGCATAAGTATCTATTACAACAGGTATGATGAATTAATTTTGTAAAAAGTTAATACTATTAAACAGTAAAACAATGTTAATAAATCTGATCACCGCAACTAATGTGCTAAGAAATTCAATCTCCACCAAATGTCAGCTTAAATAAAAATAAGAAGGAAATATCTCATGTTTGTCCAAGTGAGTATTGGCTGAAATTTATGCCCAATTTAGTAAAGCAGCAGTTGAAGAAAGATAATTTAATTAGGACAAACAAAATGGCATAATCGATTAGGAAGAATATCAAGATGAATATTTAACCAAAATTATAAAATATTTAAATTTTTGACAGAGCTTCCTATTTTGCAATATTTAAACTTGTAATAAGCACTTGTACCTCACATAATTTGGCATTCACAAAAACTTGTTGTCTCAGCGCAATATATATTCACCGTTTTCAGTATATTTAAAGAGTTTTTTTGGCAGTCGAAGAGACACGCACACAATATCATTATATCCAAAATGTCAATTTTATGAATAAAGTAATTTATGTGAACATGTCATAAGAAGTAAAAACTCAAAATTTCGACAGTCTCCCTTGTATTTTTCAATATTGAAACCTGTCTGAACCTGTCATACAAATTTATAATAGCAATCAATGCCATGAACAACAAATAATATCTCCACACGCCAAAATAATATAAAAACATTTAAGTACATCAAAGTCATACATTATTTATACCTATACGCATTTAAAGAGCATGGTTTCCACCATTTCTCTTTTCAAAAAATTAACTGAACATGTCATAAGAGGTAAAAACTCAAAATTTCGACGAAGTCTCCCTTGTATTTTTCAATATTGAAACCTGTCTAAACATGTCATACAAATTTATAATGGCAATCAATGCCATGCACCCAAATAATATCTCCACACGCCAAAATAATATAAAAAACATTTAAGTGCATCAAAGTCATACATTATTTATACCTATACGCATTTAAAGAGCATGGTTTCCACCATTTCTCTTTTCAAAAAATAAGAACAAAAGGAACCCACAATATATAAAAATGGGTTAAACTGCATATGTACATCAAAACTATGTATCAACAAATGCTCCAAACATCTTCTGCATCTCATTATCAAATGACTCGGCGTCTATATGCACCAACTTTGAGCAATGAGTGAATATGACTGAAAGCTAAATAAAGAAGATACACAACTTGGCGTGGGGGCTCTGTGACCCTTTCTGCACTTTTTATTATACCTAGTATTTACTAAAATTGGGCAATAAACCTGAATAATCTTCTCAGTAAAGAAAAATAGCGAACCCAAAATGGTTTCATCAACAATTCAACTATTCTTTAATTAGTCTCCTTAAGCATACCAAGTTCCAAAAGCAAAAGTATAAAGCTTACCTGCCTGCAAGCAAGCAAGCGGCATGCCTGCCTGCAAGCAACCAAGCATGCATGCTGCCTATTTATTATTTATTATTGGTTTGAACAACTCCACTTTGACTGAAAGCTAAAGAAAGAAAATACACAACTTGGGGTGGGGGGGGTCTGTGACCCTCTCTGCAATTTTTATTGTACCTAGTATTTACTAAAATTGGGCAATAAACCTGAATAATCTTCTCAGTAAAGAAAAGTAGTGAACCCAAACTGGTTTCATCAACAATTCAACTATTCTATAAGTAGTCTCCTTAAGCATACCAAGTTCCAAAAGCAAAAGTATAAAGCTTACCTGCCTGCAAGCAAGCAAGCGGCATGACTGCCTGCCTGCAAGCAAGCAAGCATGTTGCTTGCAAGCAACCAAGCATGCTGCCTGCAAGCAAGCAAGCATGTTGCTTGCAAGCAACCAAGCATGCTGCCTGCAAGCAACCAAGCATGTTGCTTGCAAGCAACCAAGCATGCTGCCTGCAAGCAAGCATGCATGCTGCCTATTTATTATTTATTATTGGATTGAACAACTCCACTTTGGGAGAGCTTTAACTGAAAACTAAAGAAAGAAAACACACAACTTGGGGTGGGGGGGTCTGTGACCATCTATGCACTTTTTATTGTACCTAGTATTTACTAAAATTGGGCAATAAACCTGAATAATCTTCTCAAGAAAGAAAAGTAGTGAACCCAAACTGGTTTCATCAACAATTCAATTATTCTTTAAGTAGTCTCCTTAAGCATACCAAGTTCCAAAAGCAAAAGTATAAAGCTTACCTGCCTGCAAGCAAGCAAGCATGCTGCCTGCAAACAAGCATGCATGCTGCCTATTTATTATTTGTTATTGGTTTGAACAACTCCACTTTGGGAGAGCTTTAACTGAAAGCTAAAGAAAGAAAATACACAACTTGGGGTGGGGGGGGGGGCTATTCCAACAGAGGCTATTCCATTTTTATCACTATAATATTATCTTAGTACATATATTGAATTGAATTGGTGTTCCCTGTTGCTACAGTATCAGGCCCTTTTCTCGCCTGCCTAAAAACTAAAAATAAGTTGGGCAACTTTTCATTAAAGTATTTAGAAGCTGTTTGTTTCATTTGGATGTACTAAGTTACAAACCATAATGAATAGCCTGTTATTATGATCACAGGAATGGGCCTACTTCTATTGTTATGAACCAGACTCAATGGTTAAAGTTTAAGAAAGCTTACATTTATACATATACGGATATACCGTAGAGTTGATCTAAGGCTCATTCCATCTTCTAATTATTCTTTTATCTCATCTTCATTTATGATATACTACAACATACACATACACATACACATACACATACACATACACATGCACATGCACAAACAGGAAAAGTCCAACATGCTAATTGCTACCAACCTTTATGAAAGGGAAACAGTGTAACAAAATATAGTCAAATTAACCAACTTTCTGAGAAACAATACCTGATTTCGTTCATAGAGCATGTGATTTTTAGTGAAATACTTGTATTTATCCCTTCCCTTAGCGAGCATGCCTTGGTCAACAGGACCTATGATACCAATCACACGTGCGAGTAAAGTTGCGGGAGAATCATTTTGGAAGAGAACCTGCAATATGCATGATCAGTTTCAAAGTAATAAAGCAGTTTCAAAGTAATAAAGCAATATGAAATGGACATAATGAAAATTAATCATGTCAAAGAAACATGGCACATCTATGGAAAGTTTCTGCAGTGGAGATTTGCAGTATATTCACTTGCTAGAGCCCATCATGATTTGTCTATAAAAAAAGGCCCCTATTCTGGCTCAGTCAAGTTAGAAATCACTCTTTTAAGCCTAATAAGCTGGATGCATTTTGGCTATATTTTGCACGCACTTGCCACCAAACTAATAGGTTTTAGGTCAGTGACCTCTTCCACATCTAGGGTTTCAGGGATAAGGATAATGACAATATTATTAAGATTATATCCTTAAAAGTTGGATCTATAAAATTCTTCCACCATACACATAAAAGAACACTGAATAAAACTTATTGGGGAAGCCATTCGGCTCAGGGCTCTATTTCCATTTTACACTGTCATTTTAAATTTGTATGACCTCCTTCTTATAAAAGGGCCTTTCACACCAACCCCGGTCCTCGGAGGAAATAGGATCAAAATCCAAATAAACAAATGGTTCCCATATGAAATCAATAACATGAAAATGGTTCACATAGGAAATAGGATCAAAATGGTCCTCGGAGGAAAATGCACAAATGCACAAATGGTTCCCATAGGAAATAGGATCAAAATCCAAATGCACAATTGGAACACACTGTAACAGCATTAACATGACACAATTGACATAAGTAGTACTTTTTGCAAAACTTGATTTTGGGCTTTCAAAACAGTGGCACTCCAGTATAAAACTTTATTACATCAATTTCAAAGTGCTACCCATGAAACCAACTACCAAATGGAAGTATGCAGAATGCACAATCAAAGTCATGGAAGTATGCAGAATGCACAATCGAAGTCAGATTAACAACCAACCCCACTCAACTTCATTAATATTTATTTTTCATCAGCCAACTTGGATGAAAATTAAAATGCAATTTTGTGCAACAACCCCACTCACAGAGAGCTTTTAACAATTTCATCAATTTCAGATTAACAACCAACCCCACTCAACTTCATCAATTTCAAAGAGGAATTTCATCAAACATATATTGTGCTTTATTAGAATTTAGCAGTGTTTGTTCACAGAGAGCTTTTAAATAGAAAATGAGGAATTCAAAGAAGAAGAAGAACTGGAGTTGATTACCCCATCAAAAACACAGAGAGCAAGATCGTGTAAAACACTCCTTCACGCAGCAAAACATGCAGAGAGGTACTACTTCACGTAGCAAATCACGCAGAGGAGAAGATGGTGAAGCAGAGAGGTGGACTCCTTCACGCAGCAAATCACGCGGAGAGGTGGACTCCTTCACGCAAATCACGTAGAGAGGTGGACTCCTTCACACAGCAGAGGAGAAGATGGACTCCTTCACGCAGCAGAGGAGAAGATTAGCAGGATTGATGGAGATTTGCGTCGATGCAAGTTAACACAATATATATCGATGTGAGAATTGTTGCCATGATTAGCTTGAACTTTTGAGGCCATTTTTAGTTGTAGATTAACAGGAATACAATCTCTAGATTGGCCTACAGGATCTCACCTTCATGTAGACCACATGGTTATATACATGGTAACACACACCAACCAATTGATTATTCAGATGTAACACATAAAAGTAAGAGAATAAGAAAGGATAAACTACTCGGCAGAGTTCGATGTAACACATATAAGTAAGAGAATAAGAAAGGATAAACTACTCAGCAAAAAAATAAAAACAACATTTTTCTTATGAATGGACAGGTTTGGAAGCATTGCACATAATGAAACCATGAATTACCATACAGTTCGTGCAAGTAAGACAACCATAGCTTGAAAGTAATATGGCTGATTGATCCAGAATACCATTTTTTAGACCTAAATATTCATTTTCGATAAGCTTGCAAAACAAAAAAAAAATGATTTTTGAAGAGTTCGTAAAAAGGAAGTCACGGCATTCATTTTCGATAATTGTAAGATCAAAGTCAGAGTTCGATGTAACACATATAAGTAAGAGAATAAGAAAGGATAAACTACTCAGAGGAAAAATAAAAACAACATTTTTCTTATGAATGGACAGGTTTGGAAGCATTGCACATAATGAAACCATGAATTACCTTGTAGTTCATGCAAGTAAGACAACCATAGCTTGAAAGTAATATGGCTGATTGGTCCATATTACCATTTTTTAGACCTAAATATTCATTTTCGATAAGCTTGCAAAACAGAAAAAATGATTTTTGAAGAGTTAGTAAAAAGGAAGTCACGGCATAAAGTAAGAGAATTAAGAAAGGATAATCTACTTGGCAGAAAAGTAAAAACAGCATGTATGGAACCATTGCACACACACACACACATATGTATATGAGAAAGGAATGCAACTTATAAAAATTCGTGATTCGAAGTCAATCAACAAAGCCCCAGATTGATGGAGATTTGCGTCGATGCAAGTTAACACAATATATATCGATGTGAGAATTGTTGCCATGATTCGCTTGAACTTTTGAGGCCATTTTTAGTTGTAGATTAACAGGAATACAATCTCTAGATTGGCCTACATGATCTCACCTTCATGTAGACCACATGGTTATCTACATGGTAACACACACCAACCAATTGATTATTCAGATGTAACACATAAAAGTAAGAGAATAAGAAAGGATAAACTACTCAGCAGAGTTCGATGTAACACATATAAGTAAGAGAATAAGAAAGGATAAACTACTCAGCAAAAAAATAAAAACAACATTTTTCTTATGAATTGACAGGTTTGGGAACATTGCACATAATGAACCATGAATTACCTTGCAATTCATGCAAGTAAGACAACCATAGCTTGAAAGTAATATGGTTGATCCAGAATACCATTTTTTAGACCTAAATATTCATTTTCGATAAGTCTACAAAACAGAAAAAATGATTTTTTGAAGAGTTCGTAAAAAGGAAGTCACGACATAAAGTAAGAGAATTAAGAAAGGATAATCTACTTGGCAGAAAAGTAAAAACAGCAGGTATGGAACCATTGCACACACACACACATATGTTTATGAGAAAGGAATGCAACTTAACTAAGTGTAGAGTACAATATACAATAACAGAGGATCCAGTCGACCCTATTACAATATAAATTTTGAAATATTAAAAAGTAGTATAATGGACATTTTTAACAAAAATACAACATGTAGTAAGTACAATAAGGCATTTTGCTAAAACACATACAAAATATCAATTTCCACATTATTCTACACATAAGAACGAAAAATGCCAAAAGCCATATATTGCACAATTGATTCCACCATTCATGCGCCTATCAATGTTCCAGAAATGAATCATTGGAGAATATGTGAAAAACATTTGACACTCATTGGATCCACCAACCTTATTTTTATTTTATTTTTTCATGAGCACTTTGATTTCCACTTGCTCTTCCAATGTCCCCATTTCAAAAGCAAAACCATGTCTAACCCAATATTCTAGTGAGTGATGTAAGAGAGACAGAGAGGAAAAAGAAAGCTTTGTAGATGTGTGTGTGTGTTGGAAATACATTTCGACAGTGTGAGTAGCATCTAATCCAATTACATAGTGTGGAGTAAGGTATTTAGGATCTCTAGCTATTAAGCATCCAATTCCCAGCTAAATCACTATAGGTTAATGATGTTATTTGAGAAACCAAGTATCCTGTGAGGACATTTTTCAACTATGGGGTATTTTTGTTGGTTATCTCTAAAAAATTCATACAAATGGTCTCTGTTAGAACCAAAGCAATTGTGAGAATCCTTCCCAAATGAATGTATATTATTCAATAAGGATTTTCAATCATTTCATCCATCTGTTCCAAATATCCACTTGGAGATCCAAATGAAGGCAATCAGAAGCCAAGTTTTGTTTTATGAACATATGATGTAATCAAGCAAAACAAAAAGCACAAAATTCAGAAACGACCCCAACAACCAAATTCAAAAACAAAACTCAAATCAATCGGATAGATCTCGAATACCCAATCGACAATTGAATCCCCCAAATCTAAAAATCTCTCCAATTACAACCCCTTTAATTAACCAACCAAATGAATCCCAAAATCGAGTAAATTAAGTTATAATCTTAAAAAACAGATCCACCCCATTTGAAAAAAGATGCAAACTTGCAGATCAAAAGGGTACCTTTTTGTGCCTGGTGTTGAGCTCTTTGGAGATTTTTTGTTGCAGAAAGGAAGGAAGGAGCTACTTGCCCTTAAGAGACAAATTCGAATCAGAGAGAAAGAAGAAAGCTTAAGAACAAATCAAAGCTATTTCTCTCTCTCTCTCTCTCTCTGTTGAGAATGAGAAGGAAGAAGAAAAGAAAATCTCTCTCTGTCTCACCGACGATAACCCAAAGAAAGAAATTGAAGAAGAAGAAGAAGAAGAGAAGAGTCGACGCTCTTGCAAGCGAAGTACTCGATCGTCTTCTTCTTTCTTGCTTGTAGACTGTCTGGATGGATTCTTGCAAGCGGAGTGAAACCCTAATTGAAATCCAAGAAAGAACGAAGAGAGCGACTGAGAAGAGATAGAGAGAGGTTACCGAGTGTTTGCCGCGGCCGAGTAATCATAGATGTGATTGTGATGAACGATCTTTGTGGGAGTGAGAGATGAAGAAGAGAGCTCTGTGGAGAAGAAAAAGATGGAGAAAAGGGAGAGAAGAGGAAAGCATCGGGGGTTCGGGTATTTCACTTAAAGTTCTGCCAAAATTATAAGTTTGCCACGTAGGACAAACACTCTGTAAACACTGTTCATGAACAGTAAAAAGCCCATTTGAATTGTAAGATATATATATATATACACAGATGGACACATGGATCTTTAATGTGTACAATTTCATTAGACAACCAATTCAATGGCTCTTCAACCATTCCAAAACCCAACTAAGAATCAAGGATTGTGATTTCGTTTTTCGAGTTCATTTCAGTATTCTATTTTTAAGAAATATTTTGGTAAAAAGGTTAAAATTTTGAGGATACATAAAAATATATATAATTAATTTCAAGGGTATATAAAAATGTGAGAAAAAAGTTGCAATGTGAAAAAAATAGTTGCAAGTAAATAAATCTATTAAACATATTAAATGAAGCCTAAATACGAAGAAATGAAACAAACATGAAATCAATATATAATTAGAAAATCAGGGGGTGGTTTCAAAAATCAATATATAAGTAGAAGAAATGCTAATTAGAAAATCAGGGGATGGTTTTAAAAATTAATAAATAATTAGAAGAATTGATAATACAAAAAAAACCCCAAAATTTACGAAAAAACTCCGAAAATTTTCAAAAAAAGCTATAAAAAAAAATAAATGTAGCTGGGTTTTGCATTTTTACGGGAAAAACGAAAAAATTCCGAAATTAATGAAAAAATCTCGAAAATTTTCGAAAAAACCCTAGAAAAAATGTAACTTTTTTTTTCGTAATTAAAAAAATGCAATTTTCGTTGAAATTTCGTGAGATTTTGTGAAATCAAATTCCTTGCTCAGAATATAGTAGGGCAAGAGTGCATAATACTTAATGATACATCAAAATAAATCGATCATCACGGCTGTACACGTGAAAGAGAGCATCCATCACGTGGGTATATCGTTCAATCTATTGGGCCAGCTCATAAAATCCAAGAAGAATAAAGTCAATCGCAGAGGCCCGAACAAGGCTCACCAATGAGAAGACAACAAAGCCCGAATCCAGGCTGGACACAAGTTATTTTATAAAGAATAGGAACGTTGCACCAAAAAGAGTTGTGGATGGAGTTACGCCTCCACAGACACATCTTCATTAAGGAGGAGACTGTTACGAGAAATATTTCCTTCTGTTGTGCCTCACATGTTTAAGTCACGCAGAAAATTAACCACAACCATTATAAAAGATAAAAGAAACATTTGACACAGGTATGCAATTTTAACTGAGTTTTGTCCAGATTTACTTTTTTTTTAAAGGCAAACATGGTTTTTATAGGATCCCAGAACCCATAAAGATGTCGCAAGCTGAGTTTGAACTCATGACCTAGTGGTACCATCCGCCAAGCTCTAAACGTTGAGTTGTCATGCCATTGGCAGATTTATTTCTTTCTTCAAACAAAGTTGTTGACTTAAGCATCAGAGTGTCATTGGCCACCAAAAAGGTGGTCATTGGCAGTCTAACATCTATTTTGTGGGTCAAACTCATAGGAAGACGATTTTTGGATGCATAGTTTGGCGCCGTCCATGGGGAACGACGAGTTTCCTTTCCAAAAAGAAAATTCAGTAACAAAGCTCACTAAGACTTGGTTAACAATCAAACAACTATCAAGATCAATGGAACCCTCCACGAATTCTCAATCTGGCGGTGAACAAAATGACATGTCGCTTAACATCGATCTAGCGACAACTGTTGAATTAACCGCACCTGTTAGAAGAGGGCTTCAACAGGTAACAATTCAGACATTTCTGACATCTTAGGGAATCCCCTCGGATCCCCGAGTAGAGATTTTTATGGCTTAGATGAACCACATAATCAAGATGGTGGACAAAATCATCCGAGACTTGGAGGTCTGCAAATCTCGAGAAGAAATCGCCCAACTTAAGAAACATCGAACCAGTAACAGTTTCGGATTTAATCAAGGGATGTTCGGAAGAGGCCTAAATACGAAAAATCATTAGCGACCTTGATAACGAGTCCGAGCGAGATTCTCAAAGCTATGACAGAAAGGGAAGATGTCAAATAGTCGCAAAAAATGATAGGAGATCTGAAAAAGTGGAGCAAAAATAAGTATTGTCTCTTCCACAACGATTACAACCACGATACTTAAGATTGTCATAGTCTAAAAGACGAGATTGAATGCCATATCAGAGAGGGACGAATCGAAGAATTCATCGAACTCGAGGATGAAACAATCATCTCAAGGGAGTGAGCAAATGAGATAATATACGTCTTGCACTGTGCAGCTGGAGAAAATGAGAAATCCAATCAATCCTGAAAACGTATAGTTAGAGACGTGCGGGCAAAAATCAGATTCCAAGAATCGCCCGCACAGTGCGCAAAAACAATGGAAAGGACTCTAACTTTCTCGAATGAAGATGCAAACGTGGTTAATTTCCCGGGTGTTGGGAAACGTGGTTAACTTTCTCTAACAATGCAAACGTGGTTAACTTTCTCTAACAATGGAAACGTGATCTCATGCATGATAGCTAAATGGGAAATCAAAAGGGTGTTGGTCGACACCGGTAGCTTGGCCAACCACTTATACCTGACAGCTTTTCGAAGAATGCGGTTCACCAATGAGATGTTTTCACCTAGCGATCAATCTATGGTGGGTTTCAGTGGGGAACAATGTCATCCGCTGAGAATGATTCAACTACCGGCCGAAGCAGGAAAGGCAGGAAAGCAGTGAGTACTATTGACAAACTTCCTTGTCGTTGATGTTCCTGTTGCGTACAACATGTTAGTCGGGAGACCTTTGATACACAAATTGGGCACAGTCTTCTCCACTATGCACAAATTCTTGAAGTACCATACCGACAATAGTATCGAAAGAATCAAAAGAGATCAACCAGTGGCCCGTGAGAGTCATTTCGCAGCGATAAAGACTCCATAAATAACAATTACTGCAACGACCGGATGAGCCTTCACAACAAATTGATGAAAAGAGTTCGGACTCTCTGAATTACAATACGGTTCCAACCAGTCCGTGAGATTGACATAACACCGAACAATCAGAAGAAGAAACGATCGAAATCTACCTAGACAACGAAGCGAAGAAAGCAGTCTGAATTGGCACAAAGATTCATCCCGAACTCGCAAAGGAACTGATTCAGCTGCTGAAAGATAATCAAGATGTTTTTGCATGGACAATGAAGGATATCGTAGGGATAGACCCATCCATCATTTATCACAAAGTACAAGTGAACCCAGACAAAAAATCGGTTCGACAAAAAAAAAACCGGTGGCCCCGGAGCGTAATCAGGCAATAAACGAGGAAGTTCACCGACTACTCAATGTCGGGATGATAAGAAAAGCTCACTACGCGGATTGGTTGGCAAACATAGTGCTAGTAAAAAAGAAGAACGACAAATGGAGGGTGTGTGTGGACTACATCGATCTAAATAGAGTCTGCCCTAAAGACAAATTTTTACTTCCACGAATAGATCATATAGTGGATGCAACTGCCGAGCACGAAATGTTGAGCTTCATGGATGCATACTCCAGGTGTAATAAGATACAGATGTACCCTTCCGACCAAGAAAAAAAATCTTTCAAAACGGAAAGGGGTAAATACTGTTATCGGGTAATGCCCTTTGGATTAAAAAATACGGGAGTGACGAACCAACGGCTAGTAACAAAATCTTCAAAGATCAAATTGGAAAAACAATGGAAGTTTAAATCGATGATATGCTTGTCAAAAGCTCACACCGAGTCGACCACGTCACAGATCTTGAACATGATTTTTCCCAACTGTGAAAGTATAACATGAGACTGAACTCGGAGAAGTGCACCTTTGGAATAGAGTCAGGGAAGTTCCTCGGGTACATGGCCAACCAAAGAGGAATTTAGGCTGATCCAAAACAGATACAAGTGTTTCTCAACATGCAGTAACCAACAAACGTAAAAGGTGTCCAAAGGCTTAATGGGAGAATATCAGCTTTGAACAGGTTCATCTCCAGATCATTGAACAAATGTCTACCTTTCTTCAAAATTTTGAAGGGGAACAAGACATTCGAGTGGAATGCTGAATGCGAGGAAGTCTTTCAAAGCCTTAAAACGTACATGGGAAGAACAAAGCTACAAACAAAACCGAACACAGGAGAAGCACTGTATCTATATCTATTTGTGTCCGATCATGTGGTGAGTTCGGCGTTAATACGCGAAGAAAAAGACGCGCAAAAACCAGTGTACTACATCAGTAAAACACTCGCGGATATAGAAATCAACTATCTGGCCCTAGAGAAATTGGTGCTCGCTCTAATCGTGTCGACAAGAAAATTGCGACCATCTTCCAAGCACACCCAATCACCATTATGACCGAACAAAACCACTTCGGCGATACTACACAAACCGGATCTATTGGGAAGAATGTTGAAGTAAGCAATAGAACTCGAACAATTCGACATCAACTATGCCCCCAAAACCACTATTAAGGCTCAGGCACTAGCAGATTTCATCGCCGAGTTCACAGGAAACCACAACCAACAGACATAAAACGATAGCGAAAAAGAACAATCCAAACCAATCACCGACGGATTGGAGCATCCAACGAGGTAGGAAGCGAAGCTGGACTAATCTTGTATACCTCGAAAGGCATCGCATTAGAAAAGGCGATAAAATACAAATTTAAAGCCTCCAAAAATGAAGCCGAGTATGAAGCTATGATAGTGAGGCTACAATTAGCAAAATACTTGGGAATAAAAGACATTAGTGTCTTTACTAATTCCAAACTGGTGGTCAATCAACTAAACGGCGAATTTCAAGTCAAAGATACCCGAATAAAAGCCTACCACCAAAAAACCATAGAGTTGGTAGAAGGCTTTCGGAATGCTACCATTCAACGATGCGCAAGGGTAAAGAACAAAAAGAGCCAATGAGCTAGCAAATGAGGCACCGACAACTAAGAACAATGACAACCCACTCGTTACGACACAAGGAAGCTCCATAATTGAAAACCAAGCGGAAGAAGCATGCATCGTGAATCAAGAAAACAACTGGACAACTCCAATCTTGGCGTATATATCAAACGAAAAACTCCCAGCAGATAAGATGGAAGCCAAAAAGCTACGAAATCAGGCAGCAAAATACACAATGATCAATGAAAAATTATACAGAAGGTCTGCCACGAACCCGTTGCTAAAGTACCTTGCACCAGGAGATGTTGAACACGTCGTACAAAAAATTAATCATGGCACATACAGAAATCATTCAGGGGGACGAACGTTGGCCTATAAAGCCACATTGGGTTATTACAGGCCAACGATGAAAATAGATTCTCAAAAGCTCGTTCACAAGTGTGACAAATGCCAAATATTTGCCCCATACACTCACATGCCGGGACAGAACCTGATCCCGATGAACAACTTCTGGCCATTCGCACAATGGGGAATGGACATCGTAGGATCACTCCTAGCATTCGATAAGAAGAAGTTTTTCCTCGTAGCAGCATACTATTTCAACAAGTGGGTAATTGTCACATACAATGGAAAATAAATTCGAAGGCAAGAAGGTTAAGGAGTTATGCGAAAGTCTGAATATCTAGCAACATTTCTCTGCGCCTAGACAAGCTAAGGTCACCAATAGGACAATCTTGGAAGCAATCAAAAGAAGTCTCGAGGCAGCAAAAAGTTTGTGGACATCCGAGTTACCCGGCGTTCTTTGGGCGTACAGAACAACAAAACAAACTCTGACAGGTGAAACACCTTTCGTCCTCTCGTACTGGTCAGAAGCAATGATACTCATGGAGATCGGAATGCCAACATTCCAAACCAAAGAATTCTGCGTTGAGGACAACATTGAAGGACTGAGAGTCGGACTAGATCTCCTTGAAGAGAAGCGAGAAGCAACCTCTATCAAAACAGCAGCCTACCAATAGCGTATGGCAAGATATTACAACAAGAAGGTGCGAATCCGTACTTTTAACGTTGGAGACTGGGTACTACGAAAAGTCCAACTCAACACGAATGAACCCGGCGCAGGCAAGCTAAATCGAAACTTGGAAGGACCATACCTAGTAACAAAAATCAACAGACCATGAACATACTGGTTGGAGAACAAAGAGGGCGAAATGCTACCTCGACCATGGAATGTGGAGCACTTGAAAAGATATTATTAATGAAATCTTTCGTTCCCAAATTCGAAATGACAAGAATTCAATCGGGACTAGGAAGTCGAATTAAAAATCCAACTTGAGAAAATACTCGGCACTGCTAGATTATCGAGCAAAAATGAATACATGTATTGGACAATCGAACATAAAAAGAAAAACTTCTAACCTGATCAACCACGAAGTAATAAAGTACCAGGATATAAGAGCTGGACTTTTTCTCATCGACTGTAATGTACGACATCGTAATCTGAATATAGAATCATATTTTGTAAACCAGAGCTTCTACATGACTAGAATGTCGAACATCGAAGACATTCGTAAAAATCTAGACGAACGAGTCAGAAATCTCCCAGGAATGTCATAAATAAAACCTGATAAGCTAGACATACTGGACACAACAAATGCGAAATTAAAATTTTACATTGGTCTTCTAAAAAAGGAGATTACAAAAAAAAATTAAGAAAGAGAATCAACATCAGCAACATCTCCAGGCAGTAACGACTCAAAAGGTTCTTTGACATCCGGATCACCCAGTGAATCTAGAACGACTTCATCGACATCATCGAACTCTTACTCAGCAAAGCAATCGTATTCAAACATGTCTAAACCCTGCGTCTCCAAGAAATCCAAGAAATTGTGGCGACCAACGACCATTCTTTTCCAATCCGCGGCCTCTGCCGCCTTTAGCTTTTTAGTAATAGATGACAGCTCAGCTCGGGTTGACGCTAATTCTCTATGAACGTCCACAAGTTTAGTAGAGACCGTAGACTTGGTCTCGACAAACTCAAAATTTAGCTAAGCGATTCGAATAGCATAAGCCTTAAGACTTGCAGAACATTCATCAGCAGAATGAACGACTTCATCACGTTCAGCCTTTCGGTCGGACAACTCTTTCTCAGCAGCATCCAAACAAAATTGCAACTTGCCCAATTCTACTTCAGATATCTTGAAGTCAGAAGCAAATGTATCACAAATAGCCTCGAGTTCCCTCAGCGACGTCTGCGCAGAATCTGCAGCCCTTTCATGCTCTATGCACTGCGCCTTCAGCAAATCAAATCGGCGGAGAACATGAGAAAAGACCAGGATGTGTCTTGCTAGTTTTCGTCCAATATGCGCCACCTGGTCACGGGCAGCCTCACAATTTGACCCTATCACGGCCACATAAGTAAGATGTGTCATCCCCTCCATAAAGTGTTAGAGACCCTCATCAATATGACGATGTGGCGGGCGTATGGGAATAAGAACCCTATTAGCTAACCGCCCATGACAACCACCAATGAGGTTGCGAGCGTTGTCCTACAAATCAACCTTGGAAAGCCAAAAGATCTCCTCAGGCACAGTAGGAGCAGGATGAGACGCGGAGGGAGTAGCAGGTGATCCCGAATTGAATCCAGTGTAGTCCAAATTTAAGCCAAAATAAAGTCACAATATCGATAACCTTAGCAAGTATATAACTAGAATATATAACTAAAATAACAAAATAATTAGGATAGCTAAAAAAATCTGAAATTTGCGAACATAATAAGATCCCAATACAATTTCATAGAAAAATGGTTTATATGTGGCTCAAAAATTTTGTATGAGTTGCCTAACTGTATATATTTTCATTTAATTATATATTTATTATTTTATATATTAATTTCAAATTTTTTTTTGAGGTTTTATACCACTTGTTAACAAATAATTTATTTTTTTAATATTTGTAATTACATATAAAATTGCATTGAAAATAAAAATAGAGGCAGAAACCGGAATAAAACTAAAAGGTTAGCCAATAGGATATCCAATTTTAAGAGAGATGCAATGTACTCTGCTAGCAGGCTTTTAAGCCTTTTAGAATAAAAACTTCCTAGACATCAAGAAAAGCTCCATCAACCTGATTAAGCCTTTTCCCAAACTTCCCATTTATTTTTTCAATATCTATGGAATAAATAGCTCACATTTTTGGTTAGTGGACTTGAGCAAGTTTACTTGTGGAGCTAATGGGTGATAGCTTAGATTTGTAGCGGATGTTATCTCTAATTGGATGAAACTAAAAAACAACTTGAATGTTAATTTTCCACCCATTAAGGTCATTGAAAGACAAACTTTTCAGACACTAGAAATTTTAAACTAGGAAACATTTACAATTTCAGGAAAAAGAGAAATCCTGAAACTTTCAAATGGAGCCTTAAAGAGTTGCACTTTTGTCTTGACCTTGTAACCTGGGTCACTGTCCGGACCCTCCTGGGCACGTGCCTGGGAGGGTGTTTGGCACGTGAACCCAAGCCCAAATCTGATAACAGATTTTTTCAATTTAGCTTCAATTTCTTCAAACACCGCCTTAGAAGAGCTCTTAACACTCTCTTTTGGAGTAGCCTTCAAAGACGAACCAAGGGAAAACCCAATCTTGGATTCTAACTTTGAAGGATCGGGCAACTCGGATGGGCCCGCCGCATTGCTTATCACTGAACTGGGAACGAATTGTTCAGCTAATTCAATTTGTTTCTTAATGGCTCGCTCTTGTTTCTCCTCCTCTAACAACATCAGTTTTCAACCTCTTGTTCTTCATCTTTTCCTTAAAAAGTGTCTCTGAATCTCTATCAATGTAAGTCATGAACCAACCCTTTGGTGTCTCTTCCACCTTACACTTTTCAGTTTTTTCAAGATACTTCACGAACTCAGTGAGTGTGGCCCACTCAGTCGAGTTCATGTGAACTGATGTCGATCAGCAATATACTCGTTATACACAATAGTGGCGGCGATTCGGCTGAACCTGTG
The DNA here is from genome assembly GCA_963556465.1 of Berberis vulgaris. Taxonomy (NCBI): domain Eukaryota; kingdom Viridiplantae; phylum Streptophyta; class Magnoliopsida; order Ranunculales; family Berberidaceae; genus Berberis; species Berberis vulgaris. The sequence goes on from OY747132.1 coordinate 67,157,307, forward strand.
GCTTCGCTTCATGTGTTCGAGGAAGGATTCTTCAAACTCTTCAGAGTACCCATCAACAATTCGATTGGGGTTTTGCCCAAAAACTTCCATCTGGCGTTGGTGACTTTCACTCATACAATGGCACTTGAATCCATTCTCGTCTCTGCATTGCTTTTGGCACATTTGGCAATACCATTTAAGCTTTTGGAGTCCCTTAGCTTTGATTCGATTTGCAATGGCCTTTGGTGTCAAGAAATCATTCTTCCCCATTGATGTTGGAGGCACTAGTAGATGGAGGACAAAGAAAAAGACAAGGCAGTTGTCACGGACTAGTAATCCGTGCGGCACTAGCTATCCAATTCACTAGTAAGCCTATGAGTAGTTACTTTGACGGGCACAAATATTAACTTGAGAATGCACAATATCAATCTGTAGACAATATAACAATGCACAATAGTCAGTAAAAGCTCTCATTCACATTCAATAGATTACAATGGGGAGGAACGTTCGGAAGGACCTTGCTCAAGACTAGTTCGATGCTATCGATCGATGGAAATACAAGTTTGAAGTTGAAAAGCAATGCAAAGAAAACAATAAAAATGCTAGCGGTACAGTCTGACCCGACTATGCAATGGAGGCAACACGTCCTCACAGTCAAGAGCTCAAACCTTCCCCCTATAATATAGATGCTAAGCATTTGGGCACTTTTCAAAATGGAAGATCGAGTTTTGAGACCATTAGGAAAGTCTTGAAAGGCCTTTGAACCTTGATTTCCCTTACCAATGGTACTAGTCCTGACACTCTCCCACACTCAATTCGCTGACGCCCTCGCAGCGAACTTTTCCAAGTACTCTTCCAGCTTTGAGAGGTATGGCAGCAGATGCTCGACTGGCTCCCAACTGATCTCTGAAGGAGGTTCATCCTGCCACTTGACCAAATATTCTCTATCCGGGCATGTGTTGTTGATGAGGCGGTCAGCTAAGATTTCTTCCACTTCTCGATCTGGCTTAGTAGGATGCTTAGGCAATGCTCGGGTAGATACATTTCTTGTGGGATCAGCGGCATCGGCATGGTAAGACTTCAAGTTACTTGCATGGAAGACAGGATGGGTGAAACGGAGCCAATGTGGTAACTTGACGCGATAGGAGACTTTGCCTACTTTCTCAATAATCTGTACCGGTCCCTCATACTTGCGAAACAGATTGTTGTGTGCTCTAGCTGTCCGTTTATACTTGTTGAACATATCTAGCTTCACCAATACCAAGTCCCCGACTTTAAAAGGATCGATTCGTCGTTTCTTTTCGGCCCATTTCTTCATGTGACGGGAGGCTTTCTCAAGATAGGCTTGAGCAACTTCAATGTTTTTCTGCCAGGCTTTGACAAATTCAAGAGCTCTTGGGCTGGGTCCTTGGTATCCGGTCAGCACTGTATGTGGTGTCAATGGTTGCTGACCAGTGACTAATTGAAAGGGGCTGGAGTGAGTAGCTGAGCTCTTTTGTAAGTTGAAACAGAATTGTGCAACATCAAGTAGTCCCACCCAATTTTTCTGGTTTGCACTTACAAAATGACGAAGGTATTCTTCAAGCATAGAGTTAAAGCGCTCAGTCTGTCCGTCAGATTGGGGATGTTGGCTTGTCGACATATTAAGTTTGGATCCCAAGAGCTTGAACAACTCCTTCCAGAACTTTCTTGTGAATCGAGCATCACGGTCGTTAACAATGTTTTCGGGCAGTCCCCAATACTTCACTACATGCTTGAGGAACAATTGCGCCGTATCTTCGGCTGTGCAAGTTAGTCCGGTCGGCACAAAGGTCACATACTTTGAGAATCGGTCAACAACTACAAGGATGCTCCTGAAATCCTCCACTTTCGGTAACCCAGTAATGAAGTCCATGGAAACACTTTCCCAATGACGAGTTGGAACAGGCAGGGGCTCTAGTAAGCCTAATGGTCGATCTCTTTCAACCTTATCTTGCTGGCAAATAAGACATGTTCGAACATAGGCCATTACATCCTCCTGTATCTGCGGCCAATAGTGCCCCCTCTCTAGCAATGCAAGTGTCCGTCTCCAACCTGGATGTCCCGCCCAATGGGTGTCATGGCATTCTCTCGGAAGTTCTTTCCTCAAACCAGAAGTTCTCGGAACATAGAGGCGATTACCAGTTGTGAGTATTGCTCCATCTTTTATCCAGAACCGTCGAGTTTTGCCCTGCTTGATCAACTCTGTAATCGCCTTCGCTTGTGGATCTGTCTGTAGGCCTACTTTGATCTTCTCCAAGATGGTGTGACTCGGACCAGTATGAGTTAGCACTGCAAGGTCTGCCCTTCTACTGAGTGCATCAGCTACATTGTTAGTGCGTCCTGGCTTGTATTCCAATACTAAGTCAAATTCTGCTAATTTTTCCTACCATCGAGATTGCTTGGAGGTTAGCATCTTCTGAGTAAGGAAATGGCTTGCTGCAGCATTATCCGTTTTAACAAGAACTTGAGATCCCAAGAGGTAGTGTCTCCACACCCGTAAACAATGTACAATGGCTAGCAATTCCTTTTCCTGAGCTGAGTAACGAGACTCTGTATCATTCAACTTTCGACTCTCATATGCTACCGGGTGACCATCTTGAAGTAAAACTCCCCCTAAGGCATAATCAGATGCATCTGTTTGTACTTCAAAGGGCTTGGTGATGTCTGGCAAGGCCAATACTGGATCTTTCATCACGGCCAATTTCAAGTCTTTGAATGAAGCTTCACACTTCCTATCCCATTCCCATGTTCGGTCTTGTTTCAACAAATTTGTCAGGGCAACAGCTCTCTTAGAGTAGTCCCTTATGAAGCGACGATAATAGTTTGCGAGTCCAAGGAAAGAACGTAGTTGAGACACGTTCTTAGGAGAGTTCCAATCATGGATTGCCTTGACTTTCTCCATGTCCATCCGAATCTTGCCATTGCCAATAACATGACCCAAGAAATTGATCTGGGTCTGGCCGAATGAACACTTTTCCTTCTTGACAAAGAGATGATTATCCTTAAGGATTTGGAACACTTCTCGCAAATGATATAGGTGTTCTTCTATAGTCCCACTATAAACCACAATGTCGTCAAGATAGACAACCACAGACTTGTCCAGAAGGTGACGGAACAGGCCATTCATAAGGGTGCAAAATGTAGCTGGAGCATTGGTCAAGCCGAAGGGCATTACTAGGAACTCATATGACCCATATCTAGTAGAACAAGCAGTTTTGGGTTCGTCACCAGCAGCAATGCGGACCTGATGGTAACCTGATCTCAAGTCGAGTTTTGTGAAGTATCTGGCGGATCCAAGTTGGTCGAATAAGTCTGCAATGAGCGGCAACGGGTATTTGTTCTTTATAGTGACTTTGTTCAAGGCTCTATAATCAACACAAAGGCGAAGACTGCCATCATGTTTCCGCTGAAAAAGAACAGGTGCCCCATAAGGTGCTTTAGAGGGCCGAATGAATCCTGACTCCAACAAGCCATCTAGTTGTGTTCTCAATTCGGTCAGCTCTGGAGGGCTCATGCGATATGGACTACGTGCGGGTGGCTTGGCACCAGGGACTAACTCAATTTCGTGATCAATGAGCCTTCTGGGAGGTAGATTCTTTGGCAATTCATTCGGCATCACTTCGCTGAAGTCAGCAATAACTTGGGCAACTTCCTCAGGGATTTTGCTAGTATCATCTTCCATCTCTAGCTTTGCCACAGCTAAGTATGTATCTTCTCCTTTGGCCAAGCCCCTCTTGACTTGGAGCGCCGACAATATTCTATCATGAGTTGTTGGTCGAATTGAGGTTGGTACAATGCGTAGTCTGGGTCCGAAAAACCCCAAGGAGTCCATGAAAGGTAATGGTCCTGCTGCAGCTCCTCGGAAGAATTCTTGGCCAAGAATCACCTTAAAATCATCAAGTGGAACGGCCAAGAAGTTTGATCTTCCTTCCCATGGACCAACCTGTAGTGGCACAGCTCTAGCCATACCATTAATAGAGATTGCCTCAGAGTTGACAGCTTTCAACTTACCCACATCTCCTTCTAACTTCAGACCCACACGTCTAGCTTCATCTGGGGCAATAAAAATTGTCTGTCGCTCCGGAATCCAACAATGCTTGGGAAGGGAACCCATTGATAGTGATGTCGATGTATTGTAAAGCCTTCTTGTGTGGGTGTTCATACATTTCTCCTTTGACAGCATTGAGCTTGCGTAGAGCTCCCATTTGGGAGGTCTCAATGTTGGTGGGGTTCAAGCTCGATGCGGTCGGTTAGAAGGTTATGCTTGAAGCAAGGACATTAATGAGTGTAGAGCTGGTTTGGATGGACATTTGCCTGTTGGGTGATCCCTGCTATTGCAAAGAATGCATGGGGCAGGGGCAGATGGTCTCCACTGCCCAGAGTAGTTTTGCCCTCCTTTGTTGTTGTAATTTGAGTTGCTAGAGCTGGCATTCCAATTTTTGTTGGAACTCCAATTCTGGTTGGACGGCCGGGAATTATAGTTTCCTCGATTCTGACTTGAGTTTCCCCAGTTTTGGTAAGGTGAGCGAGCATTCGACCCTGAGCTTGAATTGGTACTGCCAGTTCTAGCTGTGGAGTGATTGAGCGAAGTGGATCCAGTCATGGGCATATAATCGCTAAACCTTTCTGCTGCCGCAATAGCACTTGTAATATCTGTCACCTTCTGCCTTTGCAATTCTGCTTGTAGAAGCGGCTGAGCTTGTTCCATGAAACAGAAAACTTTGTCCTTCTCAGACATGTCTCGAATATCTAGCAAGCAAGTTGAGAATTGTCGGACATAGTCTCGAATATTGCCTGTCTGTTTGATGGTGTGGAGCTTCCTCCTTGCTAAGAAATCAGTGTTCTCAGGCAAGAATTGATTTCTGAGTTCCTTCTTGAGGTCTGCCCCAAGTTCTAATAAGGATGCGACCTTCTTCCATATCTGCATATTTGGTTCTTCACCATAGTTTCGCATCACCTGCTAAGTACATGGTCGCCATGGTAACCTTGGCTTCTTCTGATTCGGGGTTCACCGCGTGAAAATACTGCTCCAGATCAAACAAGAAGTTCTCTAACTCCTTCCCATCTCGTGCCCCAGCATATGACTTTGGCTCGGGTACTTTCATCCTAGGGTGATCAGTCGTCCCTGTGGCCTTAGTTAGCAAGCCAACCCTTGCAAATAAGTCCTCCAACTGTAATTGGAAGTCACTCATCACCTGAGCTGTGGGGTGAGAAGACTCTTCCATTGCGACTGTTCGTCCCTCTAAGTTATCAACGTGCTCGGCCAGCGAATCCACTCTGTCTGCCAGTGAAAAGAGTCCATCCAACCGACTAATCTGTTCTCCCAAAGTGTTCAACTGGTCCATTCTGCTTTCCAGTCTATGCATTAGACTGGCCTGTCGTTCCTCCATAGCGCTAAGACGCTCATTTATTTCCTGCATCCTGGTTTGCATTCAACAAGCTCTGGCTCTGATACCAACTGTCACAGACTAGTAATCCGTGCGGCACTAGCTATCCAATTCACTAGTAAGCCTATGAGTAGTTACTTTGACGGACACAAATATTAACTTGAGAATGCACAATATCAATCTGTAGACAATATAACAATGCACAATAGTCAGTAAAAGCTCTCATTCACATTCAATAGATTACAATGGGGAGGAACGTTCGGAAGGACGTTGCTCAAGACTAGTTCGATGCTATCGATCGATGGAAATACAAGTTTGAAGTTGAAAAGAAATGCAAAGAAAACAATAAAAATGCTAGCGGTACAGTCTGGCCCGACTATGCAATGGAGGCAACACGTCCTCACAGTCAAGAGCTCAAACATTCCCCCTATAATATAGATGCTAAGCATTTGGGCACTTTTCAAATGGGAACATTAAGTTTTGAGACCATTAGGAAAGTCTTGAAAGGCCTCTGAACCTTGATTTCCCTAACCAATGGTACTAGTCCTGACAGCAGTGATAGCTAACTAGCTAGTGGTAGTGGAAAATCGTGCAGAAAATGAATGACCGAAGAATAAATGAATTTTGAGCCTGGGTTCACATGCTAAATACCCTTTCAAATACGTGTTCAGGAGGGTCCAAACAGTGACCCAAACTACCAAAGCGGACTCTCTAGAATTACTCATTCAACAAACAATTTAGAGTCTGAATAGACCTCAACCCAGATCTAAAATTATTGGGAAAAAACATATACTCGTGTCCGATTGAGACATAATTTTTGTTTTTAATTTGAATGTTCAATCAGATCTCGCGACAAAAGATCTAATGACAAAGTCACAGGCAGAACCCCACAAAAATTTTCAAGTAAACACAACCCTCAAAAGCTATATTCAGTACTTGCTGATCAGGTTCAACCCCTTGATCATGTACCTGACAATTAGAGTTGAGAGAAGAAAAGACATTTGATGTTTACCATCACCACATATTTGTTGGTTTTAGAAGGAGCATTATAAGATGGACCCATTTCCATCCAAGCACCATTAAATTCAATCACGGTTTCATGTAGGTTTACAAAAACTTACAAGAGGGTTATTCGCTATTTGCCCCTCGTCATAAATTGCTATTTACAAGAGCACACTCATCATTAATTCATATTTTGCCCCTCGTCATATTTATTCATAAATTGCTATTTGCCCATCGTCATATTTACAGAGCACACTCAAAGACTAGCTGTCAACATATATTGACCGTCCATTTTCAAAATGTTTATAATTAGATAACTAAAATATCTTCTACAAATCTAAGGTTGACATTTGACGTCTTGTATCTCAAATGATTCATCTAGAAGAAAATTAAAGAATTCGAAACAATAAACGTATCTCGAGAAAATTCAATTGCTAAATTAAAAAAAAACTCATCTTCCCCGATCCACTCTTCCTCCTTTTTCCATCCAAATTTTGTAAATCCTCTATGTTCTTCTACGCCCCACCCTCCTCGTTGTTCACCTCCGCCCCCGTCTTCGCCCCCCCCCCCCCCCCCCCCTTCTCTCCCTCTTTTCTTACAACATCCGTCACTGTTCGCTTACATCTATTGTACTGATTCAATCAAATTTACATGAAATCCCTCGACTGGTGATTTTGCAACCTGTTGCAAGGTTGCATTGCTACCTCTACCATCGAATTACCTACTAACCTGCGCATTTTCCCTTACAATTTCCTCTCACTGATCTATTATTGGCCAGTGGCGAAGGGTGGAGGAGAACAAAGAAGAAGGTGGGGGTGGTGGTCTGTGAGTTAACGAAGAGAAGGAGAGAAAGAGGGATGAAAGACGAAGGCGAAGATAAACAACGGGGAGGGTGGGGGCGCTGGAGAACATAGAGGGAGGTGGGGGAGCAGCTGAACAGAGAGTGGGGTGGGTGAGGGGAGTGGAGGGCGGGCGCGTAAGCAGAGAGTGAGGTGGGAGCGAGCGGGGAAAGAGCAGGAAAATAAAGATCTAAAAAGGGGTGAGGGCGTAGGAAAACATGGAGAGGAAGGGGGGGCGATTGTGACGATGGATTCAATCGGTGGCGAGGAGGATTTACAGGGATGGGAAGGAAGAATGAGGAGTGGATCGGGGAAGCTGAGGATTTTTTTCAATTTTAGCCATTAAATTTTTCTTGAGATATGTTTATTGTTTTAACTGAACCCTTTGATTTTCTTTGAGACGAATAATTTGAGATTCAAGAAATTGAATTTGAGTCTTAGATTTGTAAAGCATATTTTGGTCATTCAATTGTGAACATTTTAAAAATGGACGATCAACACACGTTGATTGATTGTTTTAAAGGTAGATTGAAATACGGGGCAAGTACCAAATAACCCTTTACATTAACAACTGACTACAAGACCCTCAACCAACCATTAGGGTTGTGCACAGCCAGGTTGGGTCAGTTCTAAACAAAACGGCTGGCCAGTAGAACAAAATTGTTCAATTTTATTACTATGTAAATCTAACCGGGCCATATTAATAATCAACCAAACCAATTATCCTCTGTGAATTGCAAGGAATGTGATTTCGCGAAATTTCGACGATAATTTCATTTTTTTTGAAATTACGAAAAGAAAAATTGCGAAATAAATGATTACATTTTTTTTAGGGTTTTTTCGAAAAATTTCAAAGTTTTTTCGTAAATTTTGGGATTTTTTCATAAATTTCGTATTTTTTTGTGAAAATACAAAAATTACATTTTTTCGATGTTTTTTAAAAACAAATTCGAGGTTTTTTCGTAAAATTTCAAGGTTTTTTTTTTTCTAATTATTTATTGATTTTTAAAATCACCCCCTAATTATCATTTATTCTATTTATATATTAATTTTTAAAACCATTCCCTTATTTCCTAATTATATATTGATTTTATCTTTATTTCATTTATTGGTATTTAAGCTTTATTAATGTGTTTAAAATATTTATTTAATTGAATTTTATTTTTTTCACATATTTCATATACTCATGAAATTCATTATATATATTTTTATCTATTCTCGAAAAGGGGTGAGGGCGTAGGAGAACATGGAGAGGAAGGGGGGCGATTGTGATGATGGATTCAATCGGTGGCGAGGAGGATTTACAGAGATGGGAAGGAAGAATGATGAGTGGATTGGGGAAGCTGAAGATTTTTTTCAATTTTAGCCATTAAATTTTCCTTGAGATATGTTTATTATTTTGATTGAACCCTTTGATTTTCTTTGAGATGACTCGTTTGAGATGCAAGAAGTTGAATTTCAGCCTTAGATTTGTAAAGCATATTTTGGTCATCCAATTGTAGACATTTTTAAAATGGACGGTCAACGCATGTTGACTGATTGTGAGACTAAAATACGGAGCAAATACCAAATAACCCTTTACATTAACAATTGACTACAATACCCTCAACCAACCATAAGGACTATGCACAATTCAGGTTGGGTCAGTTCTAAACAAAACGACCGGGCAGTAGAACAAAATTGTTCGATTTTATTACTATGTAAACCGAACCAGGCCGTATTAATAATCAACGAAACCAATTATCCTCTGTGAATTGCAAGAAATGTGATTTTGCGAAATTATGTGAAATTTTGACGATAATTTCGTTTTTTTTAAATTTATTAAAAGAAAAAATGCGAAAGAAATAATTACATTTTTTTCGAAAAATTTCAAGGTTTTTTCGTAAATTTTGGGATTTTGTTTTCATAAATTTCGTTTTTTTTGTGAAAATACAAAAATAAACTACCAAAAATTACATTTTTCGTAAAATTTTGAAGTTTTTTTCTTCTAATTATTTATTGATTTGTGAAACCACCCCCTAATTTTCTAATTATCATTTATTCTACTTATATATTAATTTTTAAAACCACTCCCTTATTTCCTAATTATATATTGATTTTATATTGTTTCATTTATTGGTATTTAAGCTTCATTAATGTGTTTAAAAGATTTATTTAATTGAATCTTATTTTTTCACATATTTCATACACTCACAAAATTCATTATATATATTTCATATATTCTCGAAATTTTTACGTTTTTTCTTTACATATCGAAATATTTCTTAAAATCAGGAAACCGAAATTAACACGAAAAACGAAATCACAATCCTTGGTGAATTGATATCAAGTGATATTAGCATCACTAAACTGACCAAAACCAAACTGAGCTAACAACCACTTTCCCATTTTTAACTCAATCATGGGGTTTTACACAAATTTACATTAACGATTCACTACAAGGTCCTCGAGCAAACATTTCATAGAACTCACTGTATGTGGATATGGGAATTTGGACAAAAAAGGACTCTGAGAATAGACAGGAAATAGGTCAAAAAAGTTGACACAGAACAAGGAAATTGAGATGGTGATGGGATGATGAGGAGAGAAGGACTTTAGGGTTTTTCTCTGTTGGTTTGGGTGGAGTTGGCTAATCAGCTGTGTATGGTCAGAAGGACCTTTGTGGGGTTTGGTTAGAATATACAAAACCTCTCACTGCTAATACCTTTCATCACTCCTTTAGTCCCTTTCATCCTAAAGCTGTATTATTATTTGTGTTTGTTTCCTTTCTTTGTGTTCTTCTTTGTCAAACTCCTATTTATCAAATTATTATTCACTTTTGTATGATAGTTGATAATACACTATATGACATCTAGGCCCAATGAATCTATGAAGAAGCATGTATTTTTTTCTTCTATTTGTTTGATCTTTGATCACCATTCATGGATCATCATCAATGTGGAGGATTTCTTAGTTTTTTTTTTTATTTATTTTATTTATTTTTATTTTATTTTATTTTAAACCTCCAGTGGGGAGGGACAGCTATGGGATGCCAGACCTTTATTACTTATAAAAAAAAATTGATTTACAATCAAAACGGGGGTACGTTACGACTTTACCCGTAAAAAAACCAAACAAGAAATGGACAAAGAAACTTCCCCAATCAAAAATACCGCAACCCCAGCCACAAGTTGGCTAACAAGGCTTGAAGACTCACAACCCACTAAAAATCACTGAAAACAAAACAAGCACAAAAGCAAAGCACCAAAAAATAAAACAGAGTTAGCAACTCTGTGATGGAGGTGTTGCACGCCACTGATCAGCCGCAGCCTCGCTCCTGCAGCACCAACCAGCACTCGCAAACCCACGCCAAACAACACACCACACCCGCAGCACCCAGGCAGCATGTACCTGGCTGCATCGTGAAACACCGCGTGCGCTGCAATCGTGACGAGCAGCAGTTCAGTCGCTGCCCAATGCACCAATCCTGCATCATAGAGAGCATAAAAAAACAGAGTGCTAAACCAAAAACAGAGAGTTCTGCTCCTCGGTTCCAGGCAGCATGGACACGCCTTACTGCAGCTTTTCTCACCGAAATTTGGGCGCAAAACAGTCCAGCATCCAGCGAGACAGCCTCCCCCCAGCTGAAACTCTGTCTCGACACCAAAGACCGCCCCCTGCATTCAATCCTCTCAGCTGTTCTAGACCAAAACCAGAGTGCGCGCCGGTCTACCCAAACAACCAGCTTACACACGCTGAAACCACACGCCGCAGCATCTCAGCAAGCCGCAACCTCTCAGCATAGCAGGCCGTAGCATTCAGCCAATCGCAGCAACTCAGCATCAGGCCGTGTCCTCGCAACACAGACCGCAGCATCGCAGTACAGACCGCAGCATCAGGCCGTGTCATCGTGTCATCATTGCGACAGACCGCAGCCTCGCAAACCACAACACCGCAGCACCCAGCATACAGAGTACACTCTGTTTTGCAACCGAGTGCCCAGCCAGCTCTGTTCCTTTGACTCGTCCCCGTGAGCAATTTCCCCAACAGAATTCCCCAACATTGCGCGCATCCAGTGTGTGAGACAGGAAAACACATAAAGGCAGCCTCTACTCATCTCCGTGGCGAATGTACACCGTTTGTAATCTGTCAAGCACAATCAAGCCTGCTACTCTCCTAGGCAAATCAGTTCCATTGATGGAAACAGTTTGATGGTCATGTAGTGCTCTATCCGCTAATGGATCTGCCACCGCATTGGCCTCTCTATAGATATGTTGGCAGTCTAACGTCATTGTCGCTGCCAACAACTTGATTTCTTTCAAAATATTCTCCAAATGCCACGGGATTTTCAAATTATCCTTAAACCAGCCACAAACAAGTTCCGAATCCGTTTGGATAACCACCTTTTTGAAGCCCCGGGCGAGACATAAACGGAGACCCTCAAATAGAGCCAAAATTTCCGCTTTATTGTGAGATCCTGCACCAAAAAATATTTGTTTTCCCACAACACAAAAACCCCGAAAGTCTCTAATAACCACACCGCCGGATGCCTGTTCCTTGCGGGAGGAGCCGTCCACATTAAGCGCAACAAAATCTATGGGGGGTGGGTGCCAAAAAACAATACGAACGAACTTCCTTCTAACGGGGAGCACATCCAACCCCAGAGCCCGTAAGGGGGCCTTATTACTGCTAATTTGCTTGGGGGATATGAAATTATTTGTCAATCACAACTGACGCCTAATGTTCAAAATCGCAAAGGCAGAATTTGGAGGAGCATTTTCATAAACACATTTACATCTTTGTTTCCAAATTTCTCATAAAATAAACATAGGAATAAGAAAGAATAACATAAACCATATATCAAAACTCAAAAGGCAAAGGTTTGCAAGTGGGTGAAATATACTTGCTACTCGATCTCCTTGCGTGTGAGACCATGTCTATGCTAAATGATTATTGTTGAGTGATTTAAAAACCAATGATAACCGACCGTTGGATTTTACTATTATTTTTCAAACGAAGCACCTATCCTGTATGGCGGTTCTTGTATAACTTACAAATTTTAGTTGAAAGGGATACTTTATTTTATTTTTATTTTTATTAAATGCCCACCGGTGGCTATAACCTTAGGTTTTAGACTAACCAACTCAATTATATATCTAATTGAGAAAAATAAACAATCATATCTATTACAAATCACAATTTTGAAGAAAACACCCAATCTGACCCATAAAAATAATTAGAACACTAAGAACAAGCTTGGAAATATTGTTATATATAAATCTTACAGAGTTGGTCTTCAATTCATTTGGTTCATCTGTAGCCTCCAAAGGAAAACAAAATTAAATAAATAAATTCTCCATGTATGAGATGTAGAATTTCTTATAATGAAAAAGACACACCGATGGGGAGGTCATTAGGCAATCCTAAGCCATGCTACTAAACATTCCATGAAATGGAGATTGTCAACTAAACACGCAATGTACCCATTAGTCTATAATGAGTTGGTGATCGCAGAATGTCCACCGAAAGCTTGTTTTTAATGAGATCAATAACTTAGTTTAGCAAACCTCAACTCCATGTGCGTCGTTATGCCTTTTTGTAAGAGCTATGTGTCATCATTTCACATAAACTTTACTTAATCAAACTATGTTAAAGATTCATCAAAATGTGCATTGGGAACTAGATTACACCAACATGCCTTCATGTTCATCATGAATAACTTAAGCTTTTTGTAGGTCCTCACAAGACTTTGTTGTTATATTTTTCAAAGTAGAAAAATAAAAGTGTATTGCTTTCTAGCACTAAATGGGGACTATAGTTTTTAATACATATATAAAAGATATGACCAAATCTAATACTAGATTATAATACCTTACTTTACTCCCAACTCTATCAAAAGAAGACAAATATGCTCCTCCCTAACTCAATTTTAAACCAAACAAATCCAATAAAAAAGGATAAATTAGATTTTTTTTTTGTTATATTTGATATATACAGATGGATATAATGTGATGTATGGTCTATAATAAAACGGTATAAATGTTCATGTGGAATACTCTAAGTAGATTGAAATTTGAATGGGAATCAAGAAAGAATTTACTCAAGAACCCAAGTATATGAAAGGGATTTGATAGCTCATAGTCATTGGTTAGGTCACTCTCTAGTGGTCCATTACTGTCATTGGTCAGTATCGATCCAGGCTGGCCAATCAGAATGTATTTATCAGGGATCGAAGTATCTGGACCATCGATTTGGTACAATCTTCTATACTATAATATGATGATCTTAGGTTACCAACCCTTGTCTTATTGGCTTGATCTGGAATTTAGACTTGCTATTATAAGTTTTCTTTGTTTATTGATGGAAAGATTAGTATTTTAGTGGGTAATTTGGATGGATTGATGCAGATAAGGAAAAACCCAACCCAACACACTAACACTATAGTGAAATCATCGTGGTTGCAGACTTATTCAATAACTTGGGCGTGCACAGGCGATGGTTTTATTATTATTATTAAAAATTGTACTGAAAGATTAAAATTTTCAAATAATTGAAGAAATCCTCTTTTAAGTCTGATCATGATCGAAAATCCGCATAAAATTCTAAGCGTTTGATGTAATTTTGCTTACTGATATTAATTTAGAGCAAATTGACAAAACCCATTTCATATAATCAAGCAATTCACCAAAATGTCACATTAAACTTCCGAAAAAGATAATAAAGTATTAACAAATATTTCTCCAAGTGATTAAGAAATTAAACATAATCATGAACTAGAGCTCCCTCTACCATAAATGTACAAAGCATCCATACTAATTCCCAAAACCGAAAAAAAGAGGAAGAGCACTTCAAAATCTGAAACATAAATACAAAATTAAGAAAATAATAATAATAAAGGAATAACTAGAGCTTCAAGGATAAATCTAGCTTCAGCAACTCTTCTTGATTGTTGGGTTTTGGTCTTGCACCAATAATCCCCCATGGATGAACCTGGTCAGAAGAAGAAGAAGAAGCTCCCATTAATGATCTAGCGTCGAATCTACCGATCCCACTGCCTTTCATAGACGTTCCAACAATCACTCCTGATTGGTGGTATTTCTCCATCTCATTTAATCTCCCAATTGCAGGTTGTTGATCAATTGGAGGTCTAGACCATCTATGGTGCCCATAAAAATTATTAGCATTAGAAGGGGCATAAGAAGGCTTTTGTATCATGGAATGCACTTGAACACCAAGTGATCTATTGTAGGAACCATGTAGAGGTAAAGAAGCCATACTTGAGTACTGGTTGTGGTGGTATTGGTGATAATGTGATTTGTACCCGAAAGCCGCTGCTTCTGCTAGCCCCAACCGATGTCCTCGCTTTGCAAGTGTTCTTTCACGCTTGTGTGCATTTTGGTGACCTCCCAAAGCTTGTGAGCTATAGAACTTTCTTTGGCAGTAGTTGCAAGAGAATACCCGTGGCTCCGTTTCAATGGTTTTACGACTTTCAGATGCTTCTTCGCTTGATTCCACATTGAAATTGTCGATAAGATTCAGTTCCGGCTTCTCCCCATCATCACAACTTATCCTAGACAGTGTCAGGTCTAGTAGAAGATCAGAATTCTTTATTCTACTACCTTGTTCTTGTTCTTGTTGCACCTTCTTCTTCTCTTCTTCTTCTTCTTCTTCTTCTTCTTCTTGTAGTTGTTGCTTCTCTTCTGTGTCTGAAATGATGCTTGAAGACTCTGAACGGCATGGTTGTTTATCTGTCTTGTGTGAGGTCTCCATTTAATTGAAGGAAATTAAAGGAATGAAGAAAGGAAGATCACTATCTCTCTTTCTCTTTTCTTGTTGTTGGTGCTAGCAAGAAAAAATGGAGAGGTGAATTTTGGATATTTAATAACAAGGAGGAGGTGTGGGAACAAATGCCAAGGACTTAAAAAAGAATGAAGAGATGAACAGTTACAATTTCTAAGAATGGTAAAACTTTAAGGTAAGGAAGGATTGGGTGTGATATTGGAAGTAAGGAAAGGAATGGAGAAGAAAGAGGGGAGGAATGAGTATGGGTTTGTGAAGAGGAAAAAAAGTTGGGCTTTTCTTATTGTCGAGGAAACACGGGAGGGAGAGAAGCGAGGGATCCCATCCCCTCAAGATGAGCAACAACGTGCATCTCAAGGGGATGGGTGGTTACACCCAACCCTCGCTCTTTTTTCCTCGTCAGTTAGAAAAGCTGAAGAAAGTTACATTTACTGTCAGCTTTTAAATATATTTCACAATAATATAATACCTAAACGGACGGGCCCCATCTTTCATCTTTTCAACAATTTCTGATATGTTTTAGTTGAAAAAACATGATTTCCTAACATTTTGTACTTTCTTTTGTCCAATATTTTTTTGCCTTCCATATCTCATTCAATAAACGAGTATTTTTCTATTTTGGATTTCTTTTTCTCTTTGTGGTTCTATGTAGGATATTGAGTAAAACCAAACAAAATTCCTTGTCGCTGACAGTTTTTTTATTTTATTTTATTTTATGGACTTATGGATCATAAAATCTTGTTTGTCTGTTAAAACAAATACAAAAATAATTCCACAGTACATAAAATAATAAACAATGTTTGAAATCTCATTAATTTTATTTAGGTCCAAGGTTTAGGATTGTTTGTGATGTTTATTGGTTTTATGCTTTAATTCTAAAAGTACATAGAATGCATAAGCATATACTTCATATTCCACGAACCCTAATTCTAGGGAGCGAGGCCCACGTGAGGGCAGGCCAACACTGCCCATCATCCTCGAGATAGGTGGTGATGTGCATCTCAAGGGTGATGGGCGGTATTGAGCCTGCCCTCACGCGGGCCTCGCTCTCTCTCCTTCGCTCCTTAGCAAGGCTCTTCTAGGAATGAGCCACAAATTTTAAATTTCTGTTTTTTTAGGTGAAGTGTGCATCTCGACCTCTTTGTACTATTCATTCATTTGATAATCCTCATAAATTTTAACATAACATGTAAAACAGATTTTAGATGTAAAGAGTTTTTTTTTTTGTTAAGAGCATAATGCATTAAAAAACTAAGAAACATACAAGGACTTCCTTGCTAAGGAAGCGAGTTCATGAGCCTCAAAATTGAGGTCTCGAGAAATATATATATATATATATAATGCCAATCTTTAAGCAAAAACAAAAAGGCATTTAATGCTATAAAAGAGAGGGTTCCAAGCCCAGTCCAGAAAAAGGAAGAGGTATTATCCTCCGAAATCAGTGCCTCCTGAAGATTGGCTGAGTCCCAAAAAAGAAGGCCACATTTCCATTTCTGAGTCTGGATTAACATGAGGGTTGCCTCTCCTGCGAAGAATTCAACCATTGTTCTATCCAAAACCTTACCAGTAATCGTATTCGCCACTGTAGCCAGAACACGTCCTTAAAGGTCCATTGTTATCACTCCAAAATAGCCATGTGTTTGAGTGGTTAGAAAAGCATGCATCAAAGTTAACTATCACAGTTTCAGGGTTAAGCATGTCAACGCATTGGAGTTGAATTGGAGAAGTGCTATTAACACTGTGGGACCTGGCAAACTGAATTTGAGTTTGGATCAGGTGGAGTCTACTAGCTACAAGTGAAGTTGGCGAGCCCATAGCCGAAAGCGAGGTGACAGAAAGAGATTGGTGATGGTTGACAGTCCGGGCTGTGCTGATGTTAGTGTAAGGTGAGTGGCCCGAGTGGAGTGACTGAACCATTGGGCCGCCCAGGGAGCCCATATCTTGGAAAGGGTGTAAGTGAACTCAGTTGTACTGAATTTAGATCCATTGAAAATGATGTTGTTCCTCATCTTCCAGATAGAGAGGAAAGTTGCTATGAATTGAGAGAGCATTTCTTCTATGGATTGGTGACGTGCCTTGGTAGATTGCCACATAAATTTAAAAAAAGTGAGGAACATATGCTGGTTGGAGGGACGGAGAGCACCAATCAATAGGAAGAGAAAAGAGAAACCAAAGTCGTCTAGGTAAAAGGCACAATAAGAAGAGATGAAGGGTGTCCTCCTCTTGCCCTCTTCAGAAGGCACACATATTTTCAAGAGGAACATGAACCCTTACCAAATTAGATATAGTGGGCAACGGGTTCTAGCTAACCTTCCAAAGAAAATTAATGGCACTTGGGGCGGGGAGGCTT
This sequence comes from Berberis vulgaris, assembly GCA_963556465.1. Lineage (NCBI taxonomy): Eukaryota > Viridiplantae > Streptophyta > Magnoliopsida > Ranunculales > Berberidaceae > Berberis > Berberis vulgaris. Next base: position 67,174,664 of record OY747132.1, read on the forward strand.
TCAGATGCCAGATATTGCGGAGGATTTTGGGCTCGCATGTTGATAGAGTCGGAGCTGAGGAGGTGGTAGCTACCAAAGTGGAAGAGAAAGCACGGGTAACATTTTTAGCTGAGAAAAGACTTTTTTTGTCACCATTCCAGATTAGGCGGTTAGGCCTAGGCGTGGTATGGATACAAACGTTTAAAATGTCATGAACCACTGGAGTCGGGAGCAAGGAATAGAGGAGAGCCTCATTTCACTGCATCCCTAATTTAAGTGTGTCAGCTATGAAATTGCTTAAAGCTGGCCAATTCATTAATTGTAAGCATTATAACCTTATTTACTTCATTTAATAGACCTAAGCCATTTCATTCAAAAAATTCTTAGAGATATACTATATCTTTTTAAACTAGAATATATAGTTTATTTTGTTAACTTTTAAGTCTCAAGTCTTTCAACATTTAAAACTGAAAACTAGCTTTATTAACATTTTTGAAACGCCAAAATCACCACGAGTTTTTCATTTCCTTCTTTTTTATGCATGTAATTTCTTCTATAAATTTGTCTTTCGTGTTTTAATAAAATCAACACTAAAAAAGAAATTCAAGTTAACTAATATGTTAAGCAATGATACAACTACTTTGGCCATCTTTAAGTTTGAATTCTTCTTAAGATCTCATTATTTGTGCTGGATGAAGATTCAGATCAATTATTCAACCCTCTCACCGGCATCTGACCTGAAAAATGCCAACTTACATAGAAAGACCTTTTAATCTGTTCAAGGTTGTAAGAAAATATAGCACCATATTAACCTTGTATGACTTTTCTCCTGCAAAAATGAAAGGAAAACAATCCATTCAACAATAATAATAATGAACATTGTACTCCACGCATCATTTATATGGGTTCTAGAAAGACCTACTGCTCGGAGGGCTGTAGATGACTTTTCACATTTCGTTCCGTCAGGTTCTCGCATCCCGGTGCCCAAATTAAAAACTTTTGTGTGCTCTTGTGCAATTACATCTTTTTTGGATAATCTTTCTCAAGTCTAATAATAATGATGATACTAATGAATTTAGGAAGTAGAAAAAAGAAATATAGTAACACTGCTATACCTTTGAAGTTTACATACACCAAGAAAGACATCTCTTTCAATTTAAATAAGGTTGAACATGTAATGGTGAAAAGTTAGGTGAGTTTCCATGTTGCAAAGATGTGGCAAATGAATTTTATACTCCACAAAATATACATATATTGTATACGATCAACATCCTCCTCACATAGTGCTATGTGTCATAATAAATAATAATTAGGAAAAACAGTATTATTTCGTGACTACTAAGTCTCATCACTATTTTGGCCTCATGCAATCACTTAAACTCTAATCTCTATCTCTACTTGAATCATAAATATAAGGTAAGGAGCAATTATTTATCCCTCCTTTCCTTTAATGATTATAGCACTTTCTTATTTTGTTTTGATTTTTTCTCAAATAAAGAAATATTTTTTTTCCTCCAACAAACTTGTGTTTAAGCTCAACATTAGGGATGGAAACGGGGTGGTTTTAGGTTTTTCATTGACATTACATCCATAGAGTTCTCGACTTTTGAATCTGAATGATAATTATTGATCATTATTGGTAATGATCTTTTTTTTTTTTTTTACATAACATATTTGGACAACAAAAATTGCAATTTTGATGTCTAGATTTATGTTGTTTACTATTGTTATTTTTTAGGGTTTTACTAGTTTAGGCGTCTTTATCAAGTAGTACTCTTAAGTTATTTTGGGTGTTATGCACATATATTGTGTTTTACTCCATTATTGTTTTTCAAATATAATTGTCCTATTGCTTAATCAAATTTATTAATACGTAAACGTTTGTTTAAGAACATGTAGCAATCAGTTCTTGCAAATATGGAATCTTTCGTTTTCTAAATTTATACAAAACAAATCCTAAGATCCTTAAATTGAGTGTTTATCTACTGACGGATCTCTATAACAGGAAGTTCACGTGTTAAAGAGTTAATAATTGCCCTTGATTATAAGAGAAAAAGTAACTTGATATAGATCATACAATTTCAGCATAACTACTTAATTTTTAATAAGAACTTGATGTTAAGTTTATGCATTTCATCTTTTCTCTGCACTCAATTTCCTCCAGTTCTAACCCAAATTAGTGAAGGGGAACTTTCTAATCACAAGTCAAATATAGAGCCAATGGGCAATCCCGATCTATTATAATATATCTCAAGTAACTTATGTTGTGGAGTAGAATTTGAATTTTATTTTATTTTTAAGCAAAATAACAAATCCAAGTGATTGACTTTGGCTACCGATTGTTAGGAATAGAATTAAAACTTCCATAATTAGTTTTCAACTTTTCATTTGTTCTCTTCGAGACAGTCTCTTAGGGTTTAAAACTATAAGATATGATTATATGACAGCTTTTAACCCCGAAAAATTAATCTCGGTGGAAATATTCTCCTAAACGAGAGTAACAACTTGAATTTTATAATATGATAAAAAAGAAATAAATGATTTTGGGTTGAGCCTTGCTAGGGAGCAAGGGCACGAGGGAGGGCCTCCTTCGCCCATCCTCCTCGAGATGCGCATCAACGCTCAGCTCGAGAAAGATCGGCGGAGGGAGGCCCTTCCTCGCGCCTTCCCCGCTCTCTCTCCCTCGCTCCCTAGAATCAGCCTTTTGGATTTGTAGTTCCTACGCATGCTCTTGGTTAGATGCGACTCAAATAGTGTAAAAAAAAATAGTTAAACAAGTTACTCCACTTCATTAATCACCATTTTTTGATGTTTGAATACATTTTTGTTTGTAAATTACACTTGATTTTCAATGTAATTAAACAATTTAGAGTTAAAACAGATTTAACCTAATTTCCCATGTGAATGTCATTGTTATCATCACCTTACCCCTTAGTTACAAGTCTATAAGTGTAATGAAATGTAGATATCTAGGCATAGTTAAGAAAATGTAATTATTAAACAAAGTGCTAAACAAATAACCAATGGCGGCCCAGGACGTGCCATTAGGAGATTTGGTTTGTCCTTAAGAGATCTGATTTGTCGCATTTGTTGACGGGTGGGCTCGATGACATATGTCCGACAGGTAGATGGGGAAAGCTGATGTGGACGTGTGCCCACTTGTTCCCTAGTGCTGTCCAATGCAATGAAGCTTTATCGATTATCACCATAACAATTAACTATAGCTAATCCTCTTGTTAATTACTAAAACACCTCCAAAATAAGCCCTTGAGATAAGTATCCACTGAACACAATAATCAAGTAATTAGGCCCCCCCCCCCACAAAGGGCACATGCCCTTCTTCCCAACTAATTACTAAAAGATATATAATTGGGTATGAGTGCACCCTTGTTTACAAATTTTAAAACAAGAAAAAAGGTCAAACAGGGTTTGAGATGGTATGGTTAGAGAGAAAATACGAAGTGGTTTTTGTTGGTTTGTTTGGTTGTCTAATCAAAATGGACCAAATCCTTTCTGAGATCCCAGTCTATGTAAAGTTGTAAAACAATGTTTGAAAGTGCCAAAAGAGGACTCACAGGCTTTTGTTGGTTTATGCTCTAGTTGAGATTGTCCTCCCCCACTTCCTTCCCTCTAACTCACCTTCACAAACCTTTATATCTAAAGACTACCCAACATATATCATGTTCACTACTTTATCCCATGGTTGGCCTACCATTAAACGATTCAACTCAATAGCCATTTGAGTTGACTCGGTATCAAAAATTGGAACCCTACCGATGTGAGACATAAACAACGGTTTTAGGTTTTAGATCCCGTAACTCACAAGAAAGAATTTTGTTATGTATACAATGGCATGCATGAAAACATAAAGACTGCCTTTCAAGGTTCCACATCCCTCAATGTACATATAACAACCACCAAATGACTTACCACACAATATGCAAAGACAAAGATTGCCCTTTATAGTTTACTCTCCCCCTTCTCTTGTTTAGGTCATCATCATAAACCTTTATCTTTTAAAGACTTTAACAACAAGTCTTACCCAACATATATTATGTTCATTACCCTACATCCTCCAATGGCTGACCTACCATTATCGTTTCAACTCAATGCACTCTTGAGTTGCGTCAATATATATTATCATGAGAAACTGCAAGTGGTACCCTAATGCTGCAGACATAAACACTAATTTCAATTTTTTTTAGCTCTCTCGACTCAAGTAAGACTTGTCATAAATACATTGGTTGCCCTACTGCTAATGATTCAACTCAATATTTTTTGAGTTGACTCAGTAAAATATTATCATTAATGATATACCTCATTTCGTCCATTTTTAATCACTTTCATTACTCACAAACATGTCACCTAAGTACTCGGCAAACGTAGAGGTAAAACGTGTAGTCCAAATTTAAAATTTTTTTAATATAAATATGTAAAGAAAATAATTGTAGAATTGTATTATTGTGTTCTGTGTTCTTTGACTGAATACAAATTTATATAAGTTAACTTATACCTAATCTCGTAGAAACATGAAATTTAAAACTTCTTATACAAAATAGAGTCTTATTCTAATTTTCCTATTCTTGTACTTTCATTCTTGTAGAGATGAATCAATCTTGGACTTGGGCTTGACTATGTTGAGTGCAAGCCCTATATCATCATCATCAAAGCCCATTTCGATATTTTTGGAGTTGGCTACATGAATTTTGGTTCTCCAAGCAATGCGGTCTTCCCACATATCCTCGCCTAATCCAAACTCAATGATGTCTTCATTCACTGTCTTCATCTAAGTTTTCCATGGCCGTCCCCTCCGTCTACACCCTCCATTAACTTGCCAATCTAGACATTTTCTAATTGGCGTCGTGCTTGGTCTCCTTCGCACGTGACCAAACCAAGTTTAACGTCTTTATCTAATTTTGTCCTCTATGGGGGCTACACCTAAGTGTCTTCTAATTCTTTAATTCCTAATTTTATCCTTATGAATTTTACCACACATCCACCTTAACATACACATTTCTGCTACTGCCAACCTATGCGTATGTTGTCCCGTAGTAGCCCAACATTCTGAACCGTATAGCATGGTTGGTTGAACAATTGTCTTATAGCATTTCCCTTTTAGCCTTGCAGACATCCTTTTATCGCATAATACTCTTGACGTCATTCTTCATTTCAGGCAACCAACTTTAATTCTATGGTCTACATTTTCTCCAATAGCCCAATTCTTTTGAATTATAGATCCTAGATATCGAAAAGTCTCACATTCTGGGACCTCCACACCTTCGATCTCAATTGCATTATTCATCCCTTGTGATTCACAACCAAAGTTGCACACTAGATACTTCGTCGAACGACAAATTCTAAAACCCTTACTCTCTAAAGCCTTCCGCCACCTATCTAATTTATGACCTAAATCTTCACTAGTCTCATCAATTAAGACAATATCATCTGCAAATAACACGCACCAAGGTACATCTTCTTGCAGATGTCTCGTCAACTCATCCATGACCAAAGCAAAAATATATGGACTTAAGGCCGACCCTTGATGTAGTTCTGTTGATACTGAAAATTCACTGGACATCCCACCCATTGAGCGAACATTTGTTACAGCCCCTTCATACATATCCTTAATGATATCGATATAACATGGAAACACTTTCTTCCTTTCAAGCACCAACAAATTAACTCCCTGGGATCCTATCGTAAGCTTTTTCCAGATCAATAAAAACCATATACAAACTCTTACGTTTCTCTCGATATTTTTCTATAACTTGCCTAAGCAGGAAGATGGCCTCCGTAGTAGACCTACCCGACATAAATCCAAATTGATTCTCCAAAATCGTGGTTAAACTCCTAAGTCTTCGTTCTATAACCCTCTTCCAAAGTTTCATCGTATGACTCATAAGTTTTATCCCTCTATAGTTCGAGCAATTCTGAATATCCCATTTGTTCTTATAAATTGGTACCACAATGCTATGCCTCTACGAATCTGGCATTTTTCTAGTTTCCAAAATCCTATTAAAGAACTTATTTAGCCATTGAATCCCAACTTCTCCCAGACATTTTCACGCTTCAATTGATATATCATCCAGTCCAACTGCCTTCCCTGTCTTCATTATTTTTTAAAGCTTATCGCACTTTTGTGACACTAACTCTGCGATGGAACACGAGATATCTCCCTTCCTGTGATGCATACCCCTCCAAGTTTAACTCCCCTACATGTATTCCATTGAGTAGGTTCCAAAAGTAATCATTCCATCTATCTAAAATAGTTTTATCCTGTATTAAAATTCTTCCATCCTCATCCTTAACACACTGAACATTACTCAAGTCTCTAGTTTTTCGTTCTCTAACTTTAGCCATCTTGAAAATATTCTTCTCCCATTCCTTTGTACCTAGCCTATTATATAGATCATCATATGTTCTCTTCTGAGCTTCCCCTACCGCTTTACCACTCAGTTTCTTAGCTTGCTTATAAAGCTCATAAGACTCTAGGCATCTATCTTTTTGCCACTCCTTAAAGCATCTTTTCTTTTTTCACAATGGTTTGTTGCACATCAGCGTTCCACCACCATGTCTCTTTATCATATACACGTCCTCTTTTGGCCTCTTCTAACTCTTCCTTTGCACATCTTCTTATTCGGTTCGCCAAATGTTCAAAAAGATACGCGTTACTAGTCATATCCTTTGGTTCTAGATTCTCCCAACCCTCTGAAACTGACTGGCTGCTCAAAATCTTATTTCTAAATTTTTTGCACACATCTCTGTAAGGTCCACCACTTAATTCTCGGTCTAACACGTTCTTTAGCAATATGACCCCTACTCTTAAGACAAAAATCGAGAACTAACAACCTATGTTGGTTTGTAAGACACTCCCTTAGTATAACCTTACAATTTTTACACCTACCTAAATCGTGTCTCCTAACAAGAAAATAATCAATTTGACTTCTATTGCGCCCATTCGCAAAGATCATCAAGTGATCTTCTCTCTTCTTATAAAAAGTATTCACAATCCCAAAATCCTTAGCTAAAGCAAAATCTAGAATAGAAATCCCCATAGTGTTTCGATCCCTAAAGCCTTGACCTCCATGTAGCCTCTCATACCCAACTCTATCTTTACCGACATGGCCATTCAAATCCCCGACTAGGAAAACCCTATTGGAAGAAGGAATCCCAATAACTAACTCCTCTAAAGAGTCCCAAAACCCTTCTTAGTCTCCTCGTCTAAACCCACTTGGGGTGCATACGCACTAATAACATACACTATCTCTAGGTCTAAAGCTAATTTAATACTTATGATTCTATCCCCAAACCTTTTAACATCGACTACTGCATCCTTAAAAACTTTATCTACCATTATTCCCACCCCGTTCCTAGTTCCATCTTTACCAGAATAGAAGAGTTTGAACCCTCCTCCTAAATCTTTAGCCTTGTTCCCCTTCCACTTTGTCTCTTGGAGACAAACTATGTTTACCTTCCTCCTACGCAGGGCATCCACTAATTCTATTGACTTACCTGTCAAGGTTCCTATATTCCAAGAGGCTAATCTAATCATTCTATCTCTAGCTCTAACCTGGACTAGCTTCTTTACCCGCCTCTGTTCAGAATGGTGCGAGAATCATTGCCTATTTAACACTACAGTCGGATGCCGCTGCAACGCACCTTACTCATTTGTCACTACACTCGAGTGTAAGTGCAGTGCGTTGCTTATAGCGGGGGACACCCTATCTTTCTGCATTAATCTTTTTGAACAAAATTCTATGAAAAGGGATGTGATGAGTTTTTTTTACAGTTGGCTGTCACAAGCCTAACACCAACCCTCCTCCTTTATTCAGGCTTGACATTGGCTGTTGCCACGGGCGGAGTTAGTGCAAGCCCTATATATTCTAACAAAATATAAAAAGAGGTAATAATAATTCAAAAATCTCGTTTTTTTTTCTCGCTTTGGCCAAGATAAAGCGTGTTGTAGCCGCTTCACTTCTTGCTTTAAGCGATCGCTTTTGCTCGCTTTGACTACACTGGTTTCAAGAACAATTAAAGCGATGCATTTTTACAACACCTGGTTGTATTCACAGACAAACTACCACTTCAGGCATCCTATCTTTAGTATCTCGACCACGTTTGTGGCAAAACACTTGATTATCTTTATTCAGTTGGAATTCTTATTATTGCTCCCATTGTCTGCATTTAGTACAACGACAACCTAGATGTTATTTCCATCTATGCTCTCATCATGTCTTCCTTTATCTAAATTCCATCCTCTACACGGACCTCTTCTAATTGGCCTTCACGATAAACTCCTAGTCTACCCGATAAAGTTTAAAGTACTTTCATTTGCATGTAGCGAATGTCACTCTATTTTTCAGCTCATCCATTGTCACAACCTTCCTTTTGAATTTCATCAAGTATCTATTCTCATAAAAGCAGGTTTATGTCCACATATCTCTCTTGTCGTTGGAAGTGGACATGTTATCTTTTTCTTTGAACTTCTCGAACAAATTTTCCTTTAGCCCATGGAACATATGATGGCAATTCTATTTAGACTAAAGGGAAAGTAGAGACATTTGAGCTTATCGTAATATTGGCTTCCTATAGTAACATGGTTTGTTTAAAGTGCATATCATGTTTTCCACCGTTTAGGAGTTTCGTTGAACAAAGTTTGGGAGATATAGAAACATATTAGGAACTCAGTCTTTCGGATCACTTTTGCAAATGAGATATTTCAAAGTTTTCACCCCATTAGAGGTCTTTTAACGCTATTGTTGGGTTCTTGTCTTTCATAATCATATCCAAAGAACCTCCTATGTCGCAAATAGTTGAGGATCAACAACAACATTGCATCCCACAAAGTGCATTCTCTGAGCATTTTAGCTCTCCATGATTTGAGGTGTTGAACTCACATAATGGTCACTCTACCTAGTTTGCATTCTCTGAGCATTTTAGCTCTCCATGATTTCAACCAGTTTCCATTGATTGAGTTCTTCAGTTTTTTTTTTCTTCTTATGAAATCATTTTTATTCATTTGCATCGATCTAATACAATGCATTTACTAATTCTTTTTCTTAAGTTGTCGTTTTGTTGACCCGAAATCGCTTTCAACTCCATATTTTCTCCAAAATCTTTCTCACTTGTGCCTTCGGAAACTATCCCATTGACATCGCCAAATATTTGTCCCCAATAGTTGTTGTCCTACATGTATGACTCTAAGTTGTTTCTTTTTGGCTTGGCTCTTGCCTAATCAACACAGTAAGAGGTGGTATATTCGGAAGAGCCTCTAACGTTCAAGTCAGCCATACAAGGAGAACATGAGAAAAATCCATCTTCAAGCTTTCAAGGAAATGGAAATGGTGCAAAGTTTTATCTTTGTGGTTTTAATTTCCCTTATGTTTGGGATCTATTTCCCTTTATTAATGAACCTTTTCCCATTGTCTATATCATTAAGGGCACCACCTCCTTATTAGGTTCTATGGTATCCATCTAGGGCATATTTCCCTTAGACGTTCTTGATTCCTTGACAGCTTTGAGTTATGTCACCTAACACTTGGATTGACATGCATTTGTACACTCTATTTACGTTATTGTGTGAACCCTTCTTACACATGCATTGAATCACATAATATCGTGCAACGAGATGTGTGATAAATAGGATCAAAGTCACACTACTAACACCCCATGAGATCATAAGCGCACTCCAAGGTTAAAAGTGAATGTCAATTAACCATTCACTACAAAAAAACAGGATGTTAGCGGCGGTTTTGTAGCGACGTTTAAGTAAAACCGCCGCTGAATGCTATATATAACGACGGTTGGTCGACCGTCGCGGATTAATAGTATTTAATGGCGGTTCCTTTAAATGGCGACGGTTGTAGTCGTCGCTATATGTAAAATCGGGTTTTATAATCGAACTAACCCTATACCTAATTTTATTTTTATTTCTCTCCATCATCCCCACCTCTCCACCTCCCCACCTCCCCTATACCTCTCCACCTCCCCTCCTTCTCCCTTCCCTCCCTTTGTAGAGCAACCCTATTCTTTCAATCTTGTTGGATTCCTCTCATGTAAGTAGATTACTAAAACCTGCTCTGTTTTTCTCATTGTATATTTTGTTTGTATAATATGTTTGTATAATCTGTTTTTGTATAAACTGTTTGTATAATCTGTTTTGTTTTTGTATAATCTGCAGTTTGTATAAATCTACTCACCTCGACTGTTTGTATAATCTATTTTTGTATAAAATGTTTGTATAAATCTGCTCTGTTTTTGTATAAATCTGCTCTGTTTTTGTATAATCTGTTTTTGTATAAATATGCTTTTGTATAAATCTGCTCTGTTTGTATAAAACTGTTCGTATAATCTGTTCACCATGCATGAGACATCGAAAACTTCCTTCTATAACAAAAGCATTGTTATAACAAAAGTAGAGAAACTGAGCTAAGAAAAGAAAAAGCAGACACTGGATAGAAGAAAGTAGAAAATTAAACAACCTAAACAGGAAACATGGGTGGTGGTGGAACTGTATGGCAAAGGTGCTTCCATGGTTCAGACCCTCTCTGGACTTATTAGACCTAAAGAAGTGGGAGAGCATGCATTTATTCTCTCTTGCTTTTGCAGATAAAAAAAATTATAGAAAACCACAATTCTCTCCTCCACGCCTCTACCCCTCTCATGGCCCCAACTAACACCACCACCACTTCGACTCCTAGAGATCTATATTCATCAACTCTAGATGATTGTGTTCATGCATGCATTATAATCACAATGAAGTACTACTTGAGTTTCAAAATCCAACATGCACTAATTGATCCCATGTTGAAAACATGGGTTGGTGTTCAAAATCCAATCTGCATTATAATTACAATGAAGGTCTGTTTGGTTGAACTTCTTCCAAACCTTCTTTGCTACTAATTGATCCCATGTTGAAAACATGGGTTGGTGTTCAAAATCCAATCAGCATTATAATCACAATGAAGGTCTGTTTGGTTGAACTTCTTCCAAACCTTCTTTGCTACTAATTGATCCCATGTTGAAAACATGGGTTGGTGTTCAAAATCCAATCAGCATTATAATCACAATGAAGGTCTGTTTGGTTGAACTTCTTCCAAACCTTATTTGCTACTAATTGATCCCATGTTGAAAACATGGGTTGGTGTTCAAAATCCAATCTGCATTATAATCACAATGAAGGTCTGTTTGGTTGAACTTCTTCCAAACCTTCCAAACTGTTTGTATATTCTGTTTGTATAATATGTTTGTATAATCTATTTTTGTGTAAACTGTTTGTATAATCTGTTTTGTTTTTGTATAATCTGCAGTTTGTATAAATCTACTCACCTCGACTGTTTGTATAAACTGTTTGTATAATCTGTTTTTGTATAAACTGTTTTTATAATCTGTTCTGTTTTGTTATAAATCTGCTCTGTTTGTATAATCTGATCTATTTGTATAATCTGTTTTTCCATACCTCTTCTTCCTGTTGTGATTGGAATGACACCACTATTAAATAACTAAGTTTGGAGTTTTAGATTGCTATGGGCTGCATGATCCATTGCCTGAATATATCTTCAAGTAATAATCAAACATTGAAGACAAGAGATGGGTAGGAGAGGGCAATTGGTTGAGGGCCTACTAGCTAGTAGCTAGCAAAAAACAGTGTAAGAGAAGTTCCCATCCCTCTTATGTTGGGTATGGACCCAAAAATCTTTGAGCCAAACCAAACCACCCACCATGGTCCATTCGACCTGTTATTTTAAGGGTGATACCCTACACTACCATTGGCTTGTGTCCCCCCTCCAACCCCCATTGTCATGCCAACCCGTGATTGATATTTAGCTCTCAATCATCAATATCTAACCTATCTATACATGAAGAGCTTCCATTTTAATTTCATGGAGAGAGCTCAAGTGCGTTTTTGCTTTGTGTTAGACAAACAATGACAAAGAGCAAAGGGAAAGCACACACAAGTAAGACAATGATTCACTGGTTCAGTATAGTGTACTTGACTCCACTGCACATAAAAATGTCAAATCTGTTGCTGGTGAGAATCCAGTAGACCTCATGCAGGGGTTGATATGTTGTCTGTCAAGTTTGTTACAATTAGCAATACATACTGCACATCTTTGATCACCTTAACTCATTGTCAAATTTATGACTCTTGACGAAGGAACACATCCTCTACATACAATTACCAATGGATATATCAGCCTTGATTTATCTTATCTTTTGACCTTGAACCTCAGCAGGATGGACTAGTTTAATTGTAACTGAAAAAACGATTTAATCAGAGCTCATGTCAACTTAGCTTGCTGATCTGTTGCCTGGTTCATGAGTTCCTATCTTAGCTTGCTGATCTGCTGCCTGGTTCCTCTCTCTAAAGACAAGAGGGTCTGACACAGAACAAGCTTTCCAGAGTTTCCTTGATACTGTCAACTAGCTCCAAGTAGCATGCACCACAGAATTGCTGGTCTTATTTTCAGCAGTTTTGAGTGTAATGCATATTACTGTATTTCTAGTTTGAAAAGTTTTAAGTGCAATGCTGAAACCAACCATCTAGTTACCTAATTCCAAAGCCTCATCATAGGTCATGGCTCACCTTGCAGTGAAGATGAGTGTTTTTAGAATATGGATGGGTTAGAAACAAGAGGCAGGGAGTTCAAGCCCTTATTTACTTGGACTGCTAGTGTACATGCATTATATGTTGTTGGTGTGCATGCATTATATGTTTAGTTTAGTTTGATTCAATAAAAAAATGGAAAGACTTACTGGTGGAATACAAACAATATCTATGTTTAGTTAAAAGACTTACTGGTGGAATACAAACAATAAAAAAATGCATTATATGTTTAGTTTAGTTTCTGGTAGAATACAAACAATATCTATAGACTGTAAGTGTGATTACTCATCATCAATTTGTGTCTTTTAGGCCTGGATTCTGACACATAACATTGCTTGATCTTTCGACCCTTTCACAATCAGTTGAATCTGCCTGATTAGCAAATGGTGAAAAACTTGTGACGAAACTGAACCATGATTAGCAAACCTTTAGGAAACATTCGGAAGAAAATAAGGAGATAGAAGATATTCCATAGCAGATAAATAAGGAGTGTGCTGTAGATACTAACTAAAACAACAGTGGAGAGTTAGGAAGATGGGGATGAAAATGAAGCAATGGAATGTCAAAAACCTATTGTTAGCTAAGAGGAAACTAGGATGTGAAAGTGGGATGTTTACATGAAAAAATTACTGCACTCGAAGCCTTTTGTATTGCACGGACCAAGTTGAAGCCATAGGTTTCTGGTGATGTGGAATAGCCCCAATTCTAGCTGGTCTGGGAAAGGGAGAGGTTGCTGCCTGGGGGGGGGGGGGGGGAGGGGGTGCGAATGTACATTTTTCAGTGAGCTAACAGATTTTCATTCTATCTCATTGTAATCCTACAAATTCATTCTATACAATACTTCTATTCTTTCTAAATCAGTCTTCATTGAATATAAGATTCTTGTAGCTGTTCTCATCCAGAATTGTATCTTGCCAGACTCTTTTGCTTCCAAGAATCACCACTCTGACATTGTTATTCAGTGTTGATTGGCTTGGATTCTACAATTCCTGCAGAAATATCACCATAAACAGGTCAGTTCCTATCATTTGATACTTATGCATTTGTTGTTTGAATTTTGATATGAACTTATTTTTCAATCTTTGCGAGTGTTTATAGACAGAATTTTATAATGGTTTTTATATAAGTTTCATAACTTTCTTCTAGTTAGTTATTATTATTGTTTTCAAGATTTTAAACCAAGTTGTTGGTGTAAACTGTAAAGTGCGATCTGCATGATATAAGTATTAAGGGACTGAAAAGGATTGCATTTGTATACATGTATCACCAAACATATGGTATATTTTTGTGCAGTACTGTCTGGTATATCTTTGTCAAGTAAGACTGCATGCTGATTCCTACTGATAATATTACTATCTTGGCTATCATCAATTGTATTAATTTCTCTTGTATATGGTATATATTACCACCAAACACCACGAACGCGTGCTATAGAGCAATTGATCAACTAACTATTTTATTTTATTTTTTCTAATTTATTTTCACTTCCTATTCTTTCTTTTTTTCACGTAATATTCAGTTAACTTGATTATTTAACTTAGACTATTATTTTGAGGAAGAAACGAAGGAGGAAGAAGAAGGAGGAACATTCAAATAAGGAAGAAGAAGTGACTGTTGGTGGTCTCTCGTGCTCGTTTGATTTGTCCATCATCTTAGTTCTTCCATATCCCTCACGGTATGTCTAACTTTTGTATCTTTCTCATAAACATGTTATCATGTATTTAGTAATAAACAAAACAACATGTTTTAGATTTCTTACTGGCATGTTTGCAAACAAAACAACATGTTTTAGATTTCTTATTGGCATGTTTTAGATTTCTTACTGGCAATAAACAAAACAACATGTTTGCAAATAACATGTTTACAAACAACATGTTTGCAATAAACAAAACATCATGTTTTAACAATATATGAACATAGTCATTCTCAAATTATTATTGTTTGATTAGTATGATTGAATTTATTAGTTGTTTTGCTTTGATTGAATTCAGATATTTTGAAATGGACAAAACTTGGATTTCTATGCCGAGGAATACACTTGAATATGCGGAAGGATTGAATCAGTTTCTGGATTTTGCATTTGCAAACAAGTCATCTGATAATAGAATAAAGTGTCCTTGTCCTCTTTGTGCTTTTAGAAAATGGGAGACTAGAGAAGTGGTGTATGATCACTTGATTTGTAGACCATTTCCGAAAGGGTACACTGTTTGGTTACAACATGGGGAGTTGGGTACAAGTCAAAGTTCTACTGTCATGCATGTAGTGCAAGATAGTCAGCCTATTCAAGATCCAATGCAAGACATGATCCATGATGCTTTTGCTTTTTCTAGGCACTATGCCCATGAAGAATCTTCCACATCACATGGACCACATGAAAGGGATGGAAGGATGGGGGGTATAAGCAGTGGGTTGAATGATGAAGTTAAACAGTTTTTTGAGTTGCTAGAGGATGGAGGGCAAGAGCTATATGAAGGGTGTTCAAAGTACTCAAAATTATCTTTTTTGGTTAAACTGTATCACATTAAGTGTATTTGTGGGATGAGTGACAAAGCAATGTCGATGATAGTAGAGTTGATTCATGATGCATTCCAACATGCAAGGATCCCCGAAACTTTCTATGAGGCCAAGAAAACCATTAATAAACTTGGTCTTAATTATACTAAGATACATGCATGTCCGAATGATTGCATGTTGTACCGGGGATTGGATAAAGATAGACAAACATGCAAGCAATGTGGCACATCTAGATGGAAGCTAAATACCAAGGGAAATGCAAATAATGTGCCTATAAATGGTAAGAAAAGAAAAAGGCAACTTGCAAAGGTTCTTCGTTACTTTCCATTGATACCGCGATTGCAACGCTTGTTTATGTCTTCTAAGACTGCTGTTGATATGAGATGGCATGCTAGTGAGGATAGCAATGATGGTTTGATGCGACATCCGAGAGATTCTGAGGCATGGAAAAAATTTAGTTTAACATTTCCTGAATTTGCTTTGGATGCACGTAATGTACGCCTCGGCTTGGCTAGCGATGGGTTTAATCCTTTCGGGAATATGAGTACTAGTTATAGCATTTGGCCAGTGGTTCTAGTTCCGTACAACACTCCTCCTTGGAAATGTGTGAAACAAACTTCCTTCATTCTTTCAATGATCATTCCTGGTAAGCGGATGCCAGGCAATGATATAGACATTTACTTACAACCTCTTATTGATGAACTGAAGGAGTTGTGGGTTGGTGTAGAAGCATATGATGCTTCGTTGAAAGAAAGTTTCACAATGCGAGCAGCTTTAATATGGACAATAAGTGATTTTCCAGGGTTAGGGACCCTATCAGGGTGGAATACACATGCTAAACTAGCTTGTCCTTCATGTAACTTTGATGCGGAGTCTTGCCGCCTTCCACATAGTAAAAAAATGGTGTTTCATGGGTCATCGGCGTTTTCTAAATGCTGGTCACAAGTTTAGATTGAACCGAGTTCGCTTTAATGGCAAGCAAGAAAAAAGGAATCCACCAATACAACTATCAGGAACAGATATTTTGAAACAAGTAGAGAATATTAATGTTACATTTGGAAAGACACCTGAAGTTGAAGTTATTGGTAAAAGAGCTCGTGGGCAAAATACTAGAGTTGGTGAGGCGCAACAATGGAGGAAGAAAAGCATATTTTTTGATCTTCCATATTGGGAGCATAACTTGATCCGTCACAATCTTGATGTGATGCATATTGAGAAAAATGTGTGTGACAATGTGATATACACCTTGCTTAATGAAAGTGGGAAGACTAAAGATCATCTTAATGCCCGAAAAGATCTTCAATCAATGGGTATAAGAAAAGATCTCTGGCCAAATGAGAATGGGAAATACCTTCCTAGTCTTTTTACAATGACTAATGCAAAGAAGGACATATTTCTTAGGACTTTGAAACATCTCATTGTGCCAGATGGTTACTCAAGTAACATATCCAGATGTGTTGATTTGAAACAACGTAAGTTGTTTGGGTTGAAAAGCCATGATTGTCATATTCTTATGGAACAACTGCTGCCAATTGCAATTAGAAATGCATTGCCTACTCCAGTGTCCGCAATTTTGGTTGATTTGTGCTCATTTTTTCGACAAATATGTGGTAAAGTGTTGAATCCTCAAGACTTGGACAATCTACAACATCGAATTGTGCTCACACTTTGCCACATGGAAATCATATTCCCCCTTCATTTTTTACGGTCATGGTTCATTTAGTAGTTCATTTGGTTGATGAAGTCAAACGTGGAGGCCCGGTACATTATCGATGGATGTATCCTATAGAGAGGTAAATATCATAAATTAAACCTTATGAATTATCACTTGATTTTCTTATTCTAATATATTTACTTTTATAATCCTGAAGGTACTTAGGTCATTTGAAGTCCTATGTACGTAATAGGGCACAACCGGAAGGTTGTATAGCTGAAGGATACCTAGCCGATGAAATTCTTATCTTTTGTTCAAGATATTTAGATGATGTGGAAACAAGATTCAATCGAACACCTCGTGTTGATGATAGGGTAATTGGTGTTGGATCTTCTGAAGTGGCTACTTTGTTTCCGTTGGTAGGCAGACCAGTGGGGGGTTCTTCATATTATGTGGAGGATAATACCACTACTGATAGAGGGATTAGAATAGATGAATTGGGCTTCACTTCCATCAATTTTTCTCGGTTGATACATATTGGTGATCATGAAGATCATGAGCCATATATTCAAGCTTCAGAGGCACAACTTGTGTATTATGTGGAGGATGAGGTGGACAAAGAATGGAGTGTTGTTGTTCATTTAAAGCCAAGAGACTTGTATGACATGGGCGAGAATGAAACTGAAGACTCATTCTATGAGAATACGCCTTATCAACAACAAGACTTAGATGAGTGGTTTCAAGATGATAATGTAGATTTGCCATTGGCAAGGGATGATATAGATGATGAACCTGCAATCAATGCTAATAATGACAATATTATAGAAGATGAAGATTTTGTATGAAAAATTATGTTTGTTATAATACATTACTATGACAATTTTGCTTATTGGTTACAAACATGTTGTCTTCTCCTATTCATTATATAATTTATTGTTTCACAATTTGACTTTTGTTTGAAGTTTCAGTGATGCCTAGGCCTAAACGTTTTCAAGTTGAATCGGATCCTATAGATCGACCGACAAAATCTCGATCCTTTGAATCTAGTGCTCGGTCTCATCCAACTGCTACATCTGAGTCTCATCCAGTTGCTACATCTGTTTCTCATCCAGCTGCTACATCTGTCTCTCATCCAACTGCTACCTCTGAGTCTCATCCAGCTGCTACATGGATCTCTCAGCCACCTGCTACATCAGTCTCTCATCCACCTAATGATATTGAGTCTCATCCAGTTGCTACACCCGAGTCACGGTCAAGTGTTCATGAACGCAAATCCAGAAAATATTGGACAGTGAATACAATTGGTATGTTATTTAAACTTATTCAAGAAAATAATATGTTAGTCGCTAATTTTGAATAAAGTATAACGAATATCAACTTGTCCTAGATGAGCAAGGGCTAATAAAAGAATCTCATATGAGGGCACCCGATGTTTGGTCACTTCCTAGAGGCACAAAAGTGATGATTCCATTTAACACTGAGCATCCACCTATTGGAGATGCAGCTGGTCTCTTAGGAAGTTTTTTAGGAGAATTGGGATCCGATTTTAAGGCTTTTCCAGTTGGATACAACTCTTGGAAGGATGTGCCAAAAACTTACAAGGATGGCGTGTATACTACTATTATACAGGTATGGCTTAATATACGCTTGTTACTTACCTTGTTTGTAAGATTATTGATAACAATTTGAATACTAATGACTATTATTTTTTAAGAATAAACTACATGTGGAAGATCCAATGGCAGACCATTATATCTTGCAAAACATTGGGAAGAAATGGAAGGACAATAGGCATAAATTGTTCCATGAATTTTATGAATTTTATGATCCCACACTGTCCAGAGATGCTAATATTGCAAAACATCCCAAAGGCATTGATCGTAATGATTGGGCACATTTTATTGACTACCGCTTGGATGAAAGGACAAAGGTAACACAATATTTACATTATTCATTTAGATAACTAGGAATATGCTAACAATATGTTTTTATCTATACATTGATAGGAAAAATGCAAAAAAAACATTGAAATTCGGAAGAAACTCACCGATCCACACACAGGAGGATCAAAAAGCAATTCCAGGTTAAAGGCTGAGATGGTAATTAATATTTTACATCTTACCATACTTTACGTTATCATTCTCAACAATATTATTTAAAGTTATATGACTTCATAATATCGGTGTACGAATATGAACTTGGGAGATCTGTGAGTAGGGGAGAGGTGTATATTGCAACACACACAAAAAAGGACGGGTCTTATGTAACTGACGAAGCGAGACAGATAAGTGTAAGTAATTAAACTATTTTTTTTATCGAACTATATTAATTAATGTTTAGATAAATTTTGAATTCAAAGTTTGATGGCTTGCCTCATTAATGTAGGAGAAAATTTTAGAGATTGAGAAAGAAGATTCCACATCACGATCTATATCACAGCAAGATTCACTTGCTAAGGTGTTAGGAAAAGAACATTCAGGCCGAGTTCGAGCTTTGGGATTCGGGCCATGTCCATCTCAAGTCTTTGGCAACACCAATAGTAGGTTTAGTGGGATGATGTCCTCACAATCAACGCAAAACACTAATCTTCAAGTGCAACAGAAAATTCACCAGCTAGAGTCACAGTTAGAGACAGAGAAATTAAAGAGGAAGGGATATGAGGGAGCATTTACATACATTTTTCAGAAGTTGGATGGAAATGTGCCTGCTGAGTTTGCAAGATTATTCACTACACCCGTATGTTTCTTTGCCTTTACATTATTTTAATATTTATTAGTTAACAATGATATTGGTTACTTACTAAATATAAATCAATTAATTATTGTAATTTGGTTCAAGTTTAGAGTAATATTGTTGACTCATCATTTTCAGGCACAAGACGAAGAAAGTGGGCAAGCTTCACCAACAACTGCAAGGCCCTCATCACCTTGTCAAAATAATAATGAAGATCTTCATCGGCTCCACTCTCCATAGCATTGTCTAATTTCTTTCAAGAACGTGGTACAATTTCAGCTGTAGTAAATTTGATTTTAACTATCAAACTTCAAGAAATTCTACATGTACTAGCTTTGACATATTGCTAACTTTGTTGATAATATAGGTTTCTTTTTGTTAAAGCTGATGACAATATAGTTGAAGTCAAGTTTTCTTTGATGATTTCGATATAAAATAGTTGTGTAAAATTGTGGGTTGTTTACAGATTATTTACAGGTTGAAAAATGTGATTACAGGTTAAAATGTGACTACAGATTGTTTACATATTTCTAGTGCGCATAATAGAATTATCATGATAATAATGACAGACATTAGCGACGGTTTTAACCGTCACTAAAAGAATTACCAATTTGAATTTAGCGGCGGGTATAAACCGTTGTAAGCGCCACGGACTATAGCGGCGGTTAAGAACCGTCGCAGAATATTATAAAACGTCAATTCTTGTCCTGTATTTAGCGACGGTTAACACCCGTCGCTATATGGTATTTAGCGACGGGTTTACCAACGGTTACTACTAACCGTCGCTAAATAACATACAACGACGGTTATGCCAGCGGTTGCAAAAAACCGCCGCCGAATGCTCTTGTGACGCCTTTATTAGTGGCGGTTGGCCAACCGTCGCTGTATTATGTAGCGACGGTTAAAACCGTCGCTAAACACTTTCGAAAACCGTCGCTAAACACCTGTTTTCTTGTAGTGATTGACTTACGGTCAAACTATTAAGTTGCACCTATTGTTTTTTTTTTTTTTGAAAGGAGAGCATGCCGCCGGTGGATATAGAACCAAAGATGTGGGGGTTAAACCACCACAACCAGACTACCATTGGCTTGAGATTTTTTTTTCCTCTATTGTTGGCTATCCCTATTTGCCGTTACCATTGTCATGATTTCAAAGAAGGTGGGCTTGATTTCGCCCACTATACTTTTTCCAATCAAAGAGAAACATCAATTACTTTTAAATACAATTAATAGACGGTTACATAAGAAACAACTATAAAAGTGAGTGTGACACACACTTTGAGGATGTAAATTTTCATTCTAGTACTTGTGCACTTTTAGCTCTTACTGACATGAACGTCAGAGTGGATTCGCAAGTACTCGCCCTTCTATTCCAATGCATCAAGGAAGAATCATCTAGCCTTCGTCATTCGATTTCTAGTCGGAGTTCAGGACTAACAAGGCTTCCACCTTTCGAATTATTTATGACCGAGCAAAGCGATCGACAAATTTGGGGAGTAAAGGGTTGACAACCAGGCTGAAGTGCAGTGGTCCCGTGGCAAGCCATCGAAATCAGTTTAGGACTAACTAGGCTTCCACCTTTCGAACAGTCGACACCCTCCTGTGCCGTGGAGGCTACGTGTTTAAGAGGATTTTGGCAGCCACGCTGAAAAGCAGAGGTCCCGTGGCGAGTCATCTGAATCAGTTTGGGACTGACTAGGCTCCCACCATCCAAATTATCTACACCTGAGTGCACCAAGCTACAAATTTGGGAGGGTTTGGCAGCCACGCTGAAAAGCAGTGATCCCGTGGAAAAACCGTCAGAATCAGGTCGTGGCTGACTGGGTTCCCACCTTCTAGACTATCTACACCCTCGCAGTGCGGGCTACAAGTCTAGGTTTGGTGATTTGGCAGCCACGTTGAAAAGCAGTGGTCCCATGGCGAGCTATCGGAATCAGTTCGGGACTGACTAGGCTCCCACCTTTTGGACTATCTACACCCTTGCAATGAGGGCTACAAGTCCTGATTTTGATCAGAAGCTTTCATTGTCGATCGTCACCAGCTAGGCTTACCTGATTAGGTTTGGCAAATACTGACTGCGACTGGGGCAGTGATCCCTGGCGAGTCATCATCACTAGGCGTGGCGGCGCTGATTAGACTCCCACATCCTAATCCATCAATGCCTACATCGACAAATTTGGGGAGTAAAGGGTTGACAACCAGGCTGAAGTGCAGTGGTCCCGTGGCAAGCCATCGAAATCAGTTTAGGACTAACTAGGCTTCCACCTTTCGAACAGTCGACACCCTCCTGTGCCGTGGAGGCTACGTGTTTAAGAGGATTTTGGCAGCCACGCTGAAAAGCAGAGGTCCCGTGGCGAGTCATCTGAATCAGTTTGGGACTGACTAGGCTCCCACCATCCAAATTATCTACACCTGAGTGCACCAAGCTACAAATTTGGGAGGGTTTGGCAGCCACGCTGAAAAGCAGTGATCCCGTGGAAAAACCGTCAGAATCAGGTCGTGGCTGACTGGGTTCCCACCTTCTAGACTATCTACACCCTCGCAGTGCGGGCTACAAGTCTAGGTTTGGTGATTTGGCAGCCACGTTGAAAAGCAGTGGTCCCATGGCGAGCTATCGGAATCAGTTCGGGACTGACTAGGCTCCCACCTTTTGGACTATCTACACCCTTGCAATGAGGGCTACAAGTCCTGATTTTGATCAGAAGCTTTCATTGTCGATCGTCACCAGCTAGGCTTACCTGATTAGGTTTGGCAAATACTGACTGCGACTGGGGCAGTGATCCCTGGCGAGTCATCATCACTAGGCGTGGCGGCGCTGATTAGACTCCCACATCCTAATCCATCAATGCCTACTCTAAGCAGACTAGGTGTCAGGGTGAACTAGAAGCTATCATCATTAGTGTTGGCCGACTAAGCTTGCCCGATTTAACCAGAGGTTCTGCCTGCTGAGGGGTGTGCGAACCTAGTGGTCTAGGGTGTGGACGAAGTTACCTTAACTCAGTGAGTGATAAAGTCCGTACGTCAAAGTTGACTAGGATCCTTGAGTGCTTGTGCCAAGAATGCGACAAAGTATTGTTCGGATAACAGGCTAAGCCCATGTGCCCGCATAGGAAGGGTTAGGGTTTCCTGTGTGGTGTGTTATGTGTACGGCGTAGATCGCACGGTGACACTGTATGGTTTAGGATGTGTGACATTTGAGTATATCAGTAACTCCCCCTCAATTGATGGGGTTGTGTGCAACGCCATTACTTGATTGGCATTATCTGTGCAGTTTCCTTGGGAACCGTCGTCTTCCATTTTCCCATACGACATTCAATGCTTGGCAGTTAATGCTGGAGTTCCCGTTGGTGAACCACTATGTCTATATAATGGTGTTTTCCAATCGTTGTAGGCACCATCTTTTGCTGAGTTTATTTCATATAATGTTTTTGTCTGGAGAAGATGCTTTGGGTTTTCCAAAGGTTGAGGGAAATGCTTTGGGTTTTCCAAAGGCTGAAGTTGGATCTCCATTACTGGAGTTTCCGAAAGTTTTGATGTTTACCTCGACTAGGCATAGTGATAGTTGTTGTGGTAACCTATTGTGGGTGGGCACGTAGTTAATCCGCTGAGGTCTTGTAATCTCTTTTCATACCACGGAGAAGTAGTGCAGATTTTCTACTAAGGGAGTTGCCTTGGTGTTACACCGTACCACTTGTATCTTCTTGTGCTCAGATCCCGCTTCTAATCAATGGCTGATCGAAGTGTTAGTCGATGTGTGATGTCTCCTAGTGTGGTAGCTCTCAGTCACACTTGCCATTACATATGGGAAAATGGGTCTCTCTTGAAAACATTATGGGATCGTAACTGCGTTGCTGCTCATGGCCATCCTCATCTACCTTATTCTAAACCCTTTGAGGAGGTTGGATAGATGGTGGGACGTCTCTTGAGTAAATCAGTAGCTAGTCGTGAAGTCCTCGATGTTGTAAGGAGAACACTTTCCTGGAGTGATTTGACGGAGTAGTCTGACCGCTCAGTCCTTTCAATCCCCTCTTACACTTTGTCTTTATCTTGGGAAGGGGTCGAGCATCTCCCATTCTCTTAACGCTGCTATCATCTTCGGAAGGGGTCGAGCAGATTTTCGTCGGACTCCGTCCGTTGCAGAATTGTCTAAGCGAGTCTTTTATTTCAATTCGCCTTGTATTCAGATGCTTGTAGAGCTCAGTCTTTTGTATCCACCTCAAGGCGTTTGTTATTACATTTTTCCAATAATCAATAAAGTTTGTTTATGAAATTCTTGATTTATTTCTTAAATGATTGTGAATCACATAAGTCTCTTAAGAACTCTATACTCAATATTGACTACGGAAAGGGAAACAAACGACTTAAAGCAAACTAGAAACAAACAACTTAAAGCAAATTAATTGTTGATGGAAATAAACTGATCTTGGCCTCGAAGCAAATTCGGATAGCTTTCGCTGATCATTTAGTAGACTGTCGAGGCATTACATAGGTCACTGAAGAGAAAACCTTGCAAATGGACGGATCTCTACGCCGACAGAATGTCTAGGGGTGTGTTCCCGCTTGCCATTGCCATTACGCTCGTTGGGCGAGAGAGTTAACTACTCTTGTACCGCTAAAAAATGGTGTCCCTTCCATCTTTTGGCCTTGCACTGGGTCAGGCTGCTCTGCATGATGTAGTTGAATATGGAAGCATTATATCTGTTTCAGTGTTGCGTAGTGGCAGCCTCGTGCCATAGGTTGGTCTTCACGTATTGTTCCTTCTGAGTTGTTTACATTATACTTAACACACCGGTGAAGGATGGAGACCACTGCTTCCATTTGGTGTAGCCATGGTATTCCTAGGATGAGGTTGTATGAAGATGGTGCGTCTACCACCATGAACTCTAGAAATAGGACCTTCTTCAGCCGATGTTCTCCAGCTATCGTGGCTAATCTTATCTTTCTTATGGGAAAATATTTTTCCCCGCTGAATCCAATCAGCGGGTGCTCGATGGCACTAGGTTTTCCTCCTTGAGGTCCATGCTGCAGAAAGAATTGTAAAACAGAACGTTGAGCGAACTTCCTGTGTCAACGAGAGCTCTATTTACTTCTCACTTTGCGATGGAAACAGAAATGACCAAGTTGTCGTTGTGCGGTGCTCGGACTCCATCGAGGTCCTTGTCCGTGAAAGTCAAAATGGGAATGGGGTTCTGAATTTTTGAATAACAAACGCGTCTGTCTTCATCTGGCTTGTGTCCGCATATCCAGCAGAGTCCGCTTGCGGGACCTATGCGACTGGTCTTCATTCAGTCCGACTCCATGAAGGACGTATGTTATCCCAAAAGTCTCTTTTTCTACCTCTTTGACTGATTCCCCCTGTCCCTGGTTTGTTCTGGCTGCTTCTTAGACTTTTGGAAGTCTTTCAATTTTCCCTTGCGGATCCAGTGTTCTACTTCATACCTCAGACTTTAGCAGTCATTGGTATTGTGGTCGTCCTCCTTGTGGTACACACAAAACTTGCCGTTGTCCCTTCTGGCAGGGTCTCCACATGTCTTCGGGGGCGACTTCAATTCCTTCCAATTTTTCATGGAGTTGAGTAAATCCGACTAACTAGCATTTAGGGACGTAGTGCGCTTCCTTTTGCTCTACTCCTCATCCTCGTGTCTTTTTCCCTCCGTCTTGTCCTTAGAAGCTAAGGGCTTCCTGTCACCTTCGGTCTCCCTCTTAGCGGTCATTGACTCCTCCAGGGTGATGTGTCTCTCGACGCTCTTGAGGAGCTTTGCCATGTCCAGAGGGTGCTCCAAGGTGAGTTCCTCGAAGAGCTTTCCCTTCTTGAGGCCCGCAGTGAACGTCGTCATAGCTGTATCGTCGTTGCACCAGTTGATAAGGGTCAGCTTGTCGTTGAAGCGTGTGATATACTCTAGGAGCGTCTCGCCGGATCTCTGCCTTAGAGAGAGTATGTATGCAGGCCTTTTCTGAAACGCTGGCTTCTGATGAAACGTGTCAAGAATTCTTTCGTCAATGTTTTGAAGGAGTCGATTGACTTCGGTGGAAGCTGTGGAACCACGTCAATGCAGGGCCTTTAAGACTGGTGGGAAATGTTATGTACATGACGGATTCAAATCTTTCCTTGAGCGCCATTATTTGCTGGTAATGGTGTAGATGATTGAAAAGATCGGTGGTTCCATCATTAAGAATCGAGCTTCAGGGGAGTGAACTTTCTCGAAAGTGTTTCACTCATGATCCGGTCCACAAAGGGTGGGACGAAGAGGTGATATAGTATGTCCGGATCGTGCGCTCTTCCGCGGAGAGGGTTCCTGGGACCAAGCCTCTCAGTCCTAGCGGCTAGATTAGCGTTAGCCACACAGCCTCCCTTAGTCCAATAGGAACTGGTGGGGGCCTAGCTCCCCTGCGCTTGCTCCCTATCGTCTACTGGAGGTGGAGGTCTGTGTTGTTCCTGGTCTCCATCAGCAGCAGGTGGATTCTGTCGTGTGAGTGTCTCCACCACCTTGATAACCTGCTGCATTTGGGATGCCAGCACCTCGATTCTAGGTTATTTCGTTGCCGCCGATGGTGCAAGGGCGTGAGTAGGCTTCCCGTGCATGGCAGGAACTGATATAGGGATAGCTGGAGCGTTAGACGTGTCCTCTGGTTCGTTGTTGCATGACTTGGTAGTCACCTTCTCTCTGGGATTTGGTAAGAGACGACGCTTAGTGTAAAGTTATTAACTATGTCGTCCCCACGGACGGTGTCAAACTGATGCAGTCAATTTTTGCTCTATATTTTGAACTTGTTCCTGCTAACCTGCACAAGTAACGCACGTGAGCCACAAACCACCGAATGGTGGCCGATGACGCTTGGATGCTAAAGTCAGACAGGGATCTGAGGAATGTGTAATGCTGTAACAGGGTTTTTGTAGCGTACCTTTGCTTACCAACCTCATGTCTTATTTATAGTGCAAGGAGTTTTGGTTCAACCAGGCCATCGTAAGCGTAGTTTAGGGGAGGAGATCTTTGTGAAGATCCCTCTCTAATTAAGAGTCGTGCTATAGGACGGAAGTTCCCCATTAGCTCTGCACTCCTAGATACGCGCGAGATAGTTCTAATCCAAGAGCAATCCGTAGAAGGGAGTTTCCCTATGTGAAAGATACTCTGGTGTTTGCTTCCTAATTGGAAGCAAAGAGCAGCTGTAGTTGTCCGTTCGAAGCTGATCCTCGAGATACTTGCCTGAAGAGGACTTATGGATATCGTGGATAGTAGTGAGAAGTGTGGACCTAGCATGCTGTGAGAGTCCGGGTCCGCTTGGCGTACTGAAGTTGAGCGAGCTTAGATCTGTGTTAGGCCGATGCTTGAGCCCTTTGTTCCTCGAGATCATCATGACACGTGTTCAGCTCAGAAGTGTGACCGTTTTTATGTATCATCAGATACTATTTCAGGTGATGAGAATAGTAGTTTCTGATGCTCTGAAAAAGCTCAATACAGTTCACACATAAAACTGACTTCTAATGTTGTTTTTGAAAAATATAAAAACTTTCACAACTATAGTCATGGAAAAACTTTTTAAAATTAGTGTTATATAGTTAGTAATTTTTTAAATCATAATTTTGCATTTTTTTGCTTTTATTCTAACACATTGATTGTTTGGATTAATTGTATCAAATCTCAGATATTCCGTTAGACTGTACACGCAATCAGCAAAAATCAATAAAAAAAAATTTCTTCAAATCAAACACAACATAACAAGGCAACAAAAAAATGAAGGAGTTCACTTGAATTAATAATGGTTTGCACAAATTTTATGGTATCAGAGCAATCCTGTAGTTTTATCTATATATGCCGTGAAGTTAAATAAGTAATGTAAAAATGATTGAGGGGGCACACTCTGGGAAAGTATTAGTTCTATGCATATTGGTACCGCTTCCATTTCCAATTGGATGTTATTTCGCTTTCCCTTGTAAACTGTCGGTGTTACTTTTTTTTCTTGTTCTTTATCCCTTAACCCCTCTCACTCCAAATGCCGCGAGTAGGATTTGAATCTTGAACTTGTGATATCATCTGTCATAAGTCTATTAGTTTAACTAGTACCCTATTAGCATCTTAGGTGTTATTAATTGGTTCATCTAACCAGTAAAAATCAAATTTCAGGGATAAGAATAATAATAACCGATGATACATCAAAATAAATCGACATCGCAGCCATACACATGGCAGAAAAACATCCATCACGAGGATCTGGCGTCCCATCTACTGAACAAGCTCGTAAAACCAAAGAAGGCAAAACTGATCATAAAAGCCCAAACATGGCTCATTAAAGGAAGACGCAATTAAAGCCCAAATCCAAGCCCGCACGAGTTATCTCATAAAGAAGATGAAAGTTGCATAAGAAAAGAGTCATGGAGGGAGTTACGCCTCCACGGACGCATCTTCATAAAGGAGTAGACCGTTACTAGAAGCATCTCCTTCCCTTGCGCCTTACATGCTTAAGTCACACAGAGAATTAACCGCAACCATTATAAAAGGTAAAGGGAACAATAGATCAAGATATGCAACTTTAATTGAGTTTTGTTCAGATTTACTTCATTCTTCAAACAGAGTTGCTGACTTAAGCATCGGAGTGCATTCGACCACCAAAAAGTTAGTCCTTGGTAGTCTAACATCTGTTTTGCAGGTCAAACTCATAAGAGGATGAGATTTGGACGCATCAGTTTTGCACCGTCCGTGAGGATCGACAAGTTTCCTTTCTGAAGAGAATATTCACAGTGACATAACTCACCAAGATCTGATTAACGATAAAAGAAAAAACTATCAGAACTAATGGAATGCTTACAGACCCTCAATCTGGCGATGGTCGACGCTATGGGTGGGCATCCCATCCCGAGATCCCGATCCCGTCTGGTCCCGATTTTTTTGGGACCTTTTGAGATTGACCAAACTCATCCTGATCCCGTCCCATCTCGATCTAGAACGGGATGCGATTGAGATGAAGATTTTTAATCTCGCCCATCTCGTCCCGTCCTGAACTTATTTATTTAATATTTATTATTAATAATTTTAATCAAATTACTCTTCTAAAGGAAAGTTTAGGATGTGTTGAAATTAAAACAAAACATCTATTGTTTGAAAACTTGTTTGATTTGGTATTCTTTGTTTAGATAGAAACTTCAGTTTGAATATTTTCGGTCAAATAGAACCTATGAAAATTTATGAATTTTAACACTTTAGATTGATTATAGGACAATTATTCTTGTAGAAAATAAGGACAAATGATGGTTTCGTTTAGTTTTTCACTATGAGTTATGTAGTTGAAAATTTGTCAATGAGCAATAGTTTTCATTTTTCAACTTGTATTAAGACAACTTAAGAACTTATATCATTCATACAAGATACAATTAGGAGCAATGTGAGATGAAATTTTATAATACATTTATATTGTCATGATGAAAGTTATATTTAAATAAATTATGCATTATCAGTGTGTGAGCAATGTGAGATGAAATTATTTTGTTATTCTTCATTAAAAGACTATTTAGTACATGCTCATCTCATTCCATCCCGTCCCATGTCGAACCCATTTGGGATGGGACGAGATCGGGATAAGGTCTATCTTGTCCAGATCCCATCTCGTTCCCGAACGATTGGGATGGGATAGGGATGTCATCTATCTCGTCCCATCTCGTCTCGTGCCCACCCCTAGTCGATGCGTCATATTCGTGGGTGTCCCTATGATGAAATACTTATGAAACTAGAACTCATGCCTTATCGAGCAAGTTATCCCATTTTTAAATTAGTTTATTTTACAGCAGCAAATGCTACTAACAATATGGATTTCGACAAAACGGCTTTAATTATTAGTCAAGTCGAAGTTAACGAGGGTACTATTGTGAAAAAGTTAAAACCTCGAGCTAGAGGACGTATTTATCCGCTAAAAACCCCACCTGTCACATAATTATTGTATTGCAAGATATCTTTAAAGATAAAACTTTTATCTATGGTTAAAAGAAAATGATGGATATGATATCAACCCAACGACAACCATCCAACCAACCGTGTCGGAAAGAAGGGAGCCTAAACATATAACGATTCAAACATCTCTGACATCTTGGGGAATTCCCTTGGACCCTCGTGTAGAAATGCTCATGACTCAGATGAACCACATGATCAAAATGGTGGACAAACTCACCCTAAACCTGGAGAACAACAAGCCTCGAGAAGAAAACACCCAGCTTTAAGAGTCATCAGACCAATAACAATCCCGAATTCAACCAACGAAAGTCTGGAAGGCTACAACTGAAAAGCCCAAACGTGAACGACCAACAGAGAAATCATTCACGACCTTAAGAACAAGTCGATGCGAGGTCCTTAAAGTTATAGCAGAATGGGAAGGCGTCAAGTGGCTACCAAAAATGAGAGAAGATCTAGAAAAACGGAACAAAAGCAAATACTGCTCCTTCTACGATGACTACGAACACAATACCAAAGACTGTCGCAGCTTGAAAGACGAGATCAAACGCCATGTTAGAAAATGACGACTTGGATAATTAGTTAAGCTGAAAGCATCTGAAGACGAAATAATCACGTCAGGAGAGCAATTAAAGGAGCTAATATACATCTTGCATGGTGCCACTGAAGAAAATGAGATATGCAACCGATCCCGAAAGCAAATAGTTAGATACTTACGAGCAAAAATTAGATACCAAGAGCCGTCAGCACAATGTTCCAGAACGATGCAAAGGACTCTGACCTTTTCCAACGAAGACGCAGATGGGGAAGTTAACCCGCACACTGATGCCTTAGTATTTCGATTCTGATAGCAAGGTTGAAAATCAAGAGAGTGTTGGTCGACCCGGGTAGTCCAGCCAACCTTCTATACCTAACAGTGTTCCAAAGGATGCGGTTCACTAATGAGATGCTCTCACCTAGCGATCAACCGATAGTGGATTTTAGCGGGGTACAATGTCGTCCGCTGGGGATGATTCAAATACTGATCAAAACAGGAGAACCAGGAAAGCAACGTGTGTTATTGACGGACTTCCTTGTCGTCGACATTCCTTCTGCATACAACATGCTACTCGGAAGGCCCTGGATATACAAAATGGACGCGGTCTCTTCAACTATGCACCAATGCTTGAAGTACCATATTGACAATGGTGTCGGAAGAATCAAAGGAAATCAACCAGCGGCCCGTGAGTGCATTACGCGACGATAAAAGCTCTCCTCAAATAGCAATTACTGCAACAATGGGAGGAGCTTTCACTACAACCTTGTCAGAAGAGTCCTAACCTCCCAGATAATGATATGGCTCCAACCAGCCCACGTGATCAACTGAACACCAGACAACCAGAAGAAGAAACGGTCGTGGTCTAACTAGACAACAAAGTAGATAAAGCAGTCCGGATTGGCACAAAGATTTACCCAAAGCTCGCCGATGAACTAATTCAACTGCTGAAAGACAATCAAGATGTTTTTGCAAGATGTATGAAGGACATGGTGGCAATAGACCTGTCCGTCATTTCTCACAAATTACAAGTGAACACAGACAAGAAGTCGGTTCAGCAAAAAAGAAGAAGACCTTAATAACAAGTCGAGGCGAGGTCCTTAAAGCTATAGTAGAACGGGAAGCATAAAGTGGAAACCAAAAATGAGAGGAGATCCAGAAAAATGGAACAAAAGCAAATACTGCTCCTTCCACGACGACTATGAACACGATACCAAAGACTGTCACAGCTTGAGAAACGAGATCAAATGCCATGTCAGAGAATGACGACTTGGAGAATTAGTTAAGTTGATAACATTTGAAGATGAAATAATCACGTCAGGAGAGCAATTAAAGGAGCTAATATACATCTTGCGTGGTGCCACTGAAAAAATGAGCTATGCAACCGATCCCGAAAGCGAATAGTCAGAAGTTTACGAGCAAAACTTAGATACCAAGAGCCGTTAGCACTATGTGCAAGAACGATGCAAAGGACTCTAACCTTCTTTAACGAAGATGCAGACGGGTTTAACTTCCCACACAATGATACCTTAGTATTTCGGTTCTGATAGCCAGGTGGGAAATCAAGAGAGTGTTGGTCGACCTGAGCAGTTTAGCCAACCTCCTATACCTAACACCGTTTCGGAGGATGCGGTTCACTAATGAGATGCTCTCACCTAACGATCAATCGATAGTGGGTTTCAGCGGAGAACAATGTCGCCCGCTGACGATGATTCAACTACCGATCGAAACAGGAGAACCAGGAAAGCAACGTGTGTTATTAACGGACTTCCTTGTCGTCGACGCTCCTTCCACGTATAAAATGGGCGTGGTCTCCACAACTATGCACCAATGCTTGAAGTACCACATCGACAATGGTGTCGAGAGAATAAAAGGAGATCAACCAACGGCCCGTGAGTGTCATTACGCAATGATAAAAGCTCCCCTCAAATAGCAATTATTGCAATGATGGGAGGAGCTTTCACAGCAACCTAGTCAGATTAGTCCTGACCTCCCAGATGATGATATGGCTCCAACAGCCCATGTGATCGATCGAACACCGAACAGCCAGAAGAAGAAACAGTCATGGTCTAACTAGACAACAAAGTAGAGAAAACAATCCGGATTAGTACAAATATTTACCCAGAGCTCGCCAAGGAACTAATCCAGCTGCTGAAAGACAATCAAGATGTTTTTGCAAGGAGGATGAAGGACATGGTGGGAATAGACCCGTTCGTCATTTTTCACAAATTACAAGTGAACACAGACAAGAAGCCGATTCGGCAAAAAAGAAGGCATGTGGCTCTAGAACGTAAACAGGTAATAAACGAGGAAATGCACCGCCTACTTAATGCGGGGATGATAGGAAAAGCTTACTACCTGGACTGGTTGGCCAACACGGTACTAATAAAAAAAAGAACGACAAATGGAGGGTATGTGTGGATTTCACCGATCTAAATAAGGCCTATCCAAAAGACAGTTTCCTACTTTCACGAATATACCAAACAGTGGATGCAACCGTCGGACAAAAATTGCTAAGTTTTATGGATGCATACTCTGGGTATAATCAGATACAGATATACCTTCCCGACCAAGAAAAAACATATTTTATAACGGAAAGGGGTACACACTGTTATTGGGTAATGCCCTTCGAATTGAAGAACACAGGAGCAACGTACCAATGGCTAGATAAAATAATGTTCAAATATCAAATGTTAAACGATGGAGGTTTACATCGATGATATATATGCTTGTCAAAATCTTACGCCGAACAGACCACATCACAGGTTTTTTCCCAACTACAAAAGTATAAAATGAAAATGAATCTGGAGAAGTGCACGTTTGGAGTAGAATCAGAAAAATTCCTCGAGTACATGGTCAATCAAAGAGGAATCAAGGTCGACCCAAAGCAGATACATGCATTTTTCAATATGCAATAGCCGACAAACATAAAAGGCGTACGAAGTCTTAATGGAAGAATAACGGCCTTGAATAGATTCATCTCCAAATCCTCAAAAAAATGTGTACATTTCTTCAAAATTTGGAGGGAAACAAGACATTCTCCTTGAATGGAAAGTGCGAGAAAGATTTTCAAAGCCTACAAGCATATATGGGGAGCACAAAGCTACTGATGAAATATAACATGGGGGAAGCACTGTATTTATATTTATCTGTGTCCGACCACGCGGTAAGCTTAGCGCTAGTATGGGAGGAAAAAGGCGTGCAAAAACTAGTATACTACATCAGCAAAACACTTACGAATGAGGATCCGGCTCTAGAAAAATTGGTGCTCACCCTAATCGTGTCTTCAAAAAAATTCCGACCATACTTCCAAGAGCATCCAATCACAGTCATGATCGAGCAGCCACTTTGATCGGTGTTGCACAAACCAGATCAATCAGGAAGGGTGGTGAAATAGACAATAGAGCTTGGGCAGTTCGATATTAGCTATGCCCCCAGAACCGCTATCAATGCCTAGGCATTGGTGGATTTTATTGTCGAATTTATAGGGAGCAACGATCAACATGCAGAAAGTAAGAACGACGAAGGGCAAAATAAACCAACCACCGATGGATGGATCCTCCACTGTGACGGAGCATCCAACGATGCGGGAAGCAGAACTGGGTTAGTCCTATACAACTCAGAAGGCGTCGTATTGGATAAAGCAATAAAATTCAACTTTAAAGCCTCAAACAACATAGCCGAGTACGAAGCTGTAATAGCCGGGCTACAGTTAGCAAAACATTTGGGAATAAAAGACATCAGTGTCTTTACTGATTCTAAATTGGTGATCAATCAATTGAATTGCTAATTCTAAGTCAAAGACGCCCGACTGAAGGCCTACCACCAAAAAACCACTAAACTGATATAAGACTTCTAGACTGCGATCATTCAACGGTGTGCAAGGTTGGAGAACAAAAGAGTTGATAAACTGGCAAATGAAGCATCAATAGCTTAAGAGAATGATAATCTACTCATCATGGTGCAAGGAAGCTTCATACTTGAAAACCAGGTATAAGAAGCATGTGCCACAAATAAAGAGAACAACTGGATAACTCCAATCCTGGCGTATATATCAAACGGAGAACTCTCAATATATAAGATGGAGTCTCAAAAACTACGAAATCGGGCGGCACGATACACGATGATTAACAACAGACTCTACAGAAGGTTCGCCACGAGTCCGTTGCTAAGGTGTCTTTCACCAAAAGATGTTGAATATTTCCTACAAGAAATCCACCATGATACATGTGAAAATCACCCAGGAGGATAAATGCTGGACCAAAAAGAACTCACCTTAGGATACTATTGGCCAACGTTGCAAGCAGGTGCTCAAAAACTCTTCGCGCATGCGAAAAGTGCCAAGATTTTCCCCACATGTCGGGACAGAACCTGGTC
This sequence comes from Berberis vulgaris, assembly GCA_963556465.1. NCBI lineage: Eukaryota > Viridiplantae > Streptophyta > Magnoliopsida > Ranunculales > Berberidaceae > Berberis > Berberis vulgaris. The sequence goes on from OY747132.1 coordinate 67,209,000, forward strand.
TCGATTAGTAGTCCCTGGCCATTTGCTCAATGGGGAATGGACATCATAAGATCACTCCCCGTGTCTGACAAAAATAAGTTTCTCCTCGTAGCAGTAGATTACTTCACTAAGTGAGTAAAAGTAGAGCCCCTAGCAAAGATAGGAGAAACCCAAGTCGAGAAGTTTCTTTGGAAATACATAATATGCAGATTCGTGATCACAAGAATAATTGTCAAGGACAATGGGAAACAATTTGAAGGTAAGAAGATCAAGGAGCTATGTGAAAACTTGAACATCCAGCAACACTTATCAGCACCCGCCCATCTACAAGAAAATGGGCAAGCCAAGATCACCAAAAGAAGGCTCAAGGTAGTGAAAGGATTGTGGACATCTGAGTCACCTAGTGTCCTTTGGGCATACAGAACAAAAAAAAGAACTCCGACAGGGGAAACCCCTTTTCGCCCTCACATACGGATCCGAAGTAATGATACCCGTGGAGATCTGTATGTCGACGTTCAGGACCAAAGAATTGCGTTGAAGATAACGTCGGGCCACTAAGATTCGAGCTAGGCCTGCTCGAGGAAAAGCTAGAAGTGACTTCTATCAAAACAATGGCCTACCAACAACGTACGGCCAAAAATTATAATAAGTGGGTAAGAATTGACACCTTTGACATCGGCGAATGGGTACTCCGGAAAGTCCAACTCAACACAAAAGAACCAGGCGCAGGCAAGCTAAACCCAAATTGGGAAGGAACATGCAAAGTAATAAAAATCAACAGAGCAAGAACATACTGGTTGGAAAATAAGGAGGGCGAAAAGCTCCACCGCCATGGAATGTAGAACACTTAAAAAAATATTATCAATAAACTTCTTCACTAAATCCTCCATCTTGAGTTCAAAATGACAAAAATTCAGTAAAAAAGAAAGTCAGATTGAAAATCTCACTCGTGAAAATACTCAGCACGGCTAGAGTATCGAGCAACAAATAAATATATGTACCGGACAAATGAGTCGGACATAAACATGAAACTTTTGGTCTGATCAACCGCAAAGTAATAAAGTACCAGGACACACGAGCCAGACTTTTTCTCGTCGACTATCATGTACATTGCATTCCAGATATAGAATCAGATTTCGTTAAAAGAAAGCTTCTACACAACTAATTTTTCGAACAATGAAGCCATTCACAAAAATCCGTACGAACGAGTTGGAATTCTGCCCGAAATGTCAAAAGTAAAAAAATGATAAGCTAGACATACTGGACACAACAAATTCAAAATATAAAGTTTCCATTGATCTTCTAAAAAAGAGATTACAAAGGAATCAAAAGAAATAATTAAGGAGGAACATCGGCGTTAGCAGCAACATCACTAAGTGGTGCAAGCTCAGACAAATGCTGAGAAGGTTCTTCGACAACTGGACCACTCCGCAAATCCGGAACGATTTCCTCCACATCATCGAATTCTTGCTCGGCCAAGCAACGATAATTGGATAAATCGAAGCCTTGTGTTTCTAGGAAATCCAAGAAGTCGTGGCGACCATCGACCACTCTTTTCCAATCCGCCGCCGCTGCAGCCTTTAGCCTTTCGATAACAGATGATAGATCGACTTTGGTCAACGCCAATTCATTATCAACGACTGTAAGTCTACCAGAAACCACAGACTTGGCCAATATGAACTCGGAATTCATCTTAGCAAATCGAGTCACAAAAGCCTAGGGATAGGTAGAACATTTTTAGGCAGAACGAGTGGCGTCATCACGCTCAACTTTTCTATCTAGCTCAACTTTAGACGTTTTGAGATCAGAAACGAACTTGTCTCGAATGGCCTCGAGTTCCCTCAACAAAGTCCGTGCAGCATCTACAGCCCTTGCATGCTCTATGCACTACGTTTTCAATGAATCAAGTTGGCAGAGAACGTGAGAAAAAATCAAGACATGTTCTACCACCTTTCGCTCGATGAATGTCACCTGATCACAGACAGCCTTACAATCCGGCCCCATCACGGCCGCATAAGTAAGATGACTCCTTCCTACCATAAGGTGCTGGAGGCCCTCATCGATATGGCGACGTGGCTGACATATGGGGATAAGAGCCTTATTCGCCAACCACCCATGACAACCGCCAATAAGGTTGCGAGCGTTGTCCTGCACATAAATCTTAGAAGGCCAGCAAAACTTCTCGAGCACAACCGAGTTAGGACGAGAGGCGGAGAGAGTAGTAGGCGATCCTGAGGTCCCAGCAATAGCAGGAGAAATGGGGAGTTTGAAACCCCGAGCTCGAGTAATAACTCGATCTTCCAATGTCAGATCGTACTCAAAGTCATCCAAGGTCTTAATACTCTTCAGATTCTCAGACTGCTCAATACCAAGTTGAAGTATTTTATTTTCAATGATGCGAGAGTCATCAATCATCAGGTCAGCAGAAACGGGCAAACCATACGAGGTGACAAGAATTTTCTCATGGTCATCTAAAAAACGAGAAACCTCTTTCTTGCTTCTTTCAAGAACTTGATTTATTTTTTCATCTTTTCGGCCATAAGACTCATCCTCCGAACCACGACCTCCTTTCGAGGAAAAGTAGGAGGGGAGGGAACCCTAACAGTATAACGAAATGATGTGGCGAGCTTCTTCTTCTTCGAGATGCAGCCAGGACTAATTGCTAACATCTTAGAAGGGCTGGGAGGCCTATGAACTTTCATCTTTCTAACAAGCGAACTAACACTCCCAGAACCTCTGACAGCAACAAAAGCAATTCGGGCCTATAGGTTCGTTAATCGAACCCTCTTTGCAGCCAACATCCATGTCACCAGCACGTGCAACAGTCGCTTCCAAAGCAAGACCTACAATAGGCTCCACGGGACCCGCCTCACTCGACGAATAAAGCCACTACAGATAATGGTATCTGTAGTAAGGAAGTCTTTCACTGAGACTCGAGGAAGCTTGTTAAACTGACTATAGAACTCATGTTCTTCCAATGATAGGGACAACTCGAACCGCTTAGGCTCTCGAAATGATCGAAGAATCAGATTTTTGCGCATCCTAAAATAGTTGGAGGCAAGGGTCGCAGAAAATCAGGGCCTTGGCCAACCCCCATATTCCTCTCGCAGACCCTTGAAACAATATGGAGAGTGAAGACAACAAGTGTCGTTAGCATTTACACTAAACCCCACCAAGGAATGCAAGACCCTGACATCCATAGGGATATCAGATGCGATAGCTCTTGCTTGGGTCCTTAATCATCACCTTCCAACCGTTCGGAACCAGCTGGGTGGGGGCGATGCGCACAAAATCTAGGTACTACCAGACAATCTCAGAAGCCGGAAACCTAAAGCCAGAATGGAACATACCGGGGTACAGAGTGATATATCCATGCTTTGGACGATAGAGACTGTTTCCCTCTTCGGGGAGAATGATTTCTAGATCGACCGACAACGAATAATTGTGACGAATGCTTCCAAAGTCGTATGCGTCGCCCGTTTAGGTGAAAAGAAAACTTCAAAAGTATCAAGAACATCACCACTCAAAACCCTGAAGCTAGACATGATTGCAAAACAAAAGCGAAGGATAAAGGAATCAACAACTAGAAATCGAAAAGGTGTAAAAGGGAAAAAAACCCAAACTCAACTCCTCTTTTTATAAGGATGAGCAGCGAAAGGTCCGCTCTTGGGAGAATGTGCAAGATATGACAGTTGCATGAAATCTCAAAAATCATGCTGAAACGAGCAGGCTGATGAAACATCGGAGAGACAACAACAACAGATAGTAAGAGCACTAAATGCGCCGTAATGTTGAAATAAAAAATCCAACTACAACACAGTTAGTGGATACATGAGCATACCCACTAACTAAGGGAAGAGTAGCTGATGATACACCAAAATAGACCGACATTGCAGCCATACACGTGGCAGAAAACATCTATCCTGAGGATCTGGCGTCCCATCTACTGGGCCAGCTCGTAAAATCCAAGAAGAAAAAATCGATCATAAAATCCCAAATAAAGCCCATTAAAACAAGACGCAATTACAGCCCAAATCTAGGCCCCCACGAGTTCTCTCATAAAGAAGAGGAAGCTTGCATAAGAAAAGAGTCGTGGAGGGAGTTATGCCTCCACAGACTCATCTTCATAAAAAGGAGACTGTTACGAGAAGCTTCTCCTTCCGTTGCGCCTCATATGCTTAAGTCACGCAGAAAATTAATCGCAACCATTATATAAGGTAAAAGGAACAATTGATCAAGGTATGCAACTTTAACTGAGTTTTGTCCAGATTTACTTCCTTCTTTAAACATAGTTGTTGACTTAAGCATCGGAGTGCCTTCGATCATCAAAAAGGTGGTTTTTGGCAGTCTAACATCTTTGCAGGTGAAACTCATAAGAAGATGAGATTTGGACACATCAATAACAATAACAACAACAACAACAACAACATAGCATTAGCATGTGGTGGAGCCAAAGATACTTACTTCATTCCCCGCGGATATGCCAACAATGAATGAACAGTGATTCAATGAATGAGACCATCACTCTTCGATACAGGGTGGAACTATTTAGGTTATTGTAAGCAAACATCTGATATGCATTTATTATTTAAAAATAAAATAAAATAAAAGTATCTGATCTGAATTAAGGTGGTTCTCGATTTCTGATTTTGTGTGTACTTTTCTTTTCAATCCTCCGATGGGGAGGGGCAACTTGTGTGTACTTGGTTTTACTCGAGGTGATATGCTTCCTTAGCCAAAGACCTTGTACTAATAATGATTGTCACCTAAGAAAGTAAGAGCTTCTTGGAGAAATTTGATGTTGAAATTATCAATTAGTTCGGACTTGACCTCATGACTCAAATTTTAGTTAGAAAAACTTAGGTCCAATAAAGTATATAAAAATTCTCTAATGTACGTACCTTGTTCTTTTTTTTTATTTTTTATTTTTTGTTAAAAGCCTAAGGCAATATATTAATAACTCAGAATTATTACAACCAAGTCCTCTGGCACTCGATGCCAAGTGATGAGCCTCACTATTAATGTCTCTAGGTATATACTTACATTGCCAAAGAGGAAACATAATGAGCAGGCGTTTAGTATTACAAATAAGAGGGCGCCAAATCCAATGCATATGAGAGAGTTGTTGAGAATTGCCATCCTGGATGAGGTGAATAATGGTCGTCAAATCTCCGAAAAGAACTCCAGTTCTCCAGCGTTGGGCCTGGATGAACATCAATGTCGTTTCAGCTGTGTAACCTTCCTCCATCGTGCTGTCTGAAACTTTGTCTCCTATCCGACAGGCCAAAGAAGCCAAAACATTCCCCGCCAAATCAGTCGCTAAAACTCCCACGCCCCCAGTTTGGTAGACTCAAATAAACAAGCATCAAAGTGACAATAATTGTATCTCTGTCAAGGCTTAGTGGGAGTGGATGAACATGGTTTGCTTTGAGATTAAGCCTGTGAGTGCGAGCTGAGTGGATTTGGTCCTAGATCAACTGTGGAGGAGAAGATTCAGAACTGGGATAAGGGACCGCTGAGGCTAGGTTCAAAGCTACAGAGGAACGAGAAATAAGTTGTCTGTCTGTGATGATTGTGCCCAAAATTTGGGGGATCGTTGAAAAATGGGGAGTGGTTGATTATGATTTGGTCAGGAACCATTGCTTGGATCAAGACTCCCAAAGATTATTACAATGGGAAACAAAGGTCAGCGGGGCTACCTATTTGCAAGACGAAACACCCGTTGATATGGTATTCAGCCCATTAGGAGTACCTTCACAAATGAATGTATAGGAACTCTGCGCAAAGTTTCCTACTTTGGTATTGTTAAAAATATTTTGATTACGCAAATACCAGATTGTCACAAGAATGGCGGTGAATTGAGAAAGCATCTCATCAGAATTCATTACATGGGTTTTGGCAGAATCCCATATGAATTCAAAAACTCTCATAATAGAGTGAAGGTTCAGATTTGGCGAAACCCAATTAATAGGGAGAGGAGAAAGAAGCTAGAATCGAGAAATGATAAGGCAAAGGAAGAAGAGATGTAGCACATCTTCCATTTGGGCTCGACAAAAGGTACAACTGTCATTAATGGGTTTATAGATTCTAACAAGATTGGCTCTTGTGGGGAGCAGATTCTGGCTAATCCTCCAGAGGAGAAACTGACCACTTGGAGGGGCTATGATTCTGCAGATGAATCTCAAAAGTTTAGATCCAAAAGTGGGAGGGGGGTATTGGAAGTAGAGCTTTCCAGATGACATATGGTGAAAGCTCGCGTTGCACTTTTGACCAAAAAAACCTTCTTTTTTCAAAAGTCCAAAGAAGTTTATCCGAACTGCTATTGGGCAGGATTAGGATGTCTTGGATAGCCCTAGCTACCGGTCCCAAGAGAAGAGAGCTGATAAGATTTGAATTTTAGTGGAGTGAACCGTTAGGAGGAGTGGTCCAAAGGTCCTGGAAAGAACGAGGAAGATTCGAATCGGTAGAATCAAAGACACAATTCGCAAAAACAAAATCTGGTTTGACCCATCAGCCTAGCCATAGGTTGATTTGATTTCCAGACATAATTTGTCATAAAAGAAATCACATCATTTTGAGTAGGGCTGTTAGGTTTCCTCTCCAAGCTAAGGAGGCCAAGGAGGGGGTTTTCCTAACTGGAAAAGGCTCTTGTCTCAGAAATAAAACACCTTGAATTGGCAGGTTCTGTGGCGCTGAGGACATGAGAGGGCATTCCAAATGTTCTTAGCCAATATGGCTAGATTTATGTTCCTACAGGAAGGAATATTGAGACCCCCGAGAGAATGGGGCAGACAAACCTGATCCTAAGTACATAGATGTTTTGCCTTACTATCAATTGCCCCATTCCACTAGAAATTCCTAGTCAGGTGGTCGAAGTTTGTTGACGAGGAGCTAGGCAGCAGAAAAATTTGCATTGTGTAAATGAGGATCGAGTTAAGGACCGATTTTATCATCACAGTTCGACTCGCTTGAGAAAAGATTTTGGCTTTCAAAGAAAAAAGTTTAGCATTAACTTTGACATTAGGGAATTGGAAGTCTGTAGCTTTCTTCTTGAGAAGAAAAAAAAAAAAAAAAAAAAACCTCGTTAATCACAATTTGATTATGTATGTATTTCAAAACAACTTAATAACCAAAAAATGATTTTATTACGTGAACGGTTGAGATGAGCCCATCAAAGATGTGTTGATTGGAGTAGGACCCTCAGCAACTCCAGCTCATACTCGAACTCGAAAGGCTTTGAAGTAGGTGGACCTATTTATAGTTTGGAAAATTCTAAATGGCGAGGAAATGGGCGAGGGGGCGAGTATGACCACTCATCCCCCTCGAGATGCGCACATGTGCCCTCGAGATGCACAGCCTCACAAATCTCGAGGGGGATGAGTGGTAATACCCACCCCCTCGCCCCTTTCCTCGACAACTTATAGTTTAGCTTGAGATTGAGTGCATTCCAACTTCCTAATGGAACATTTATCAGCTCATATTGCTTTTTGTATATAACTATGCCTTGCGTATAAGGTTGGCAACGCCATCATATTGGTTCGGATATAAATTAACTAATAGAATTAAATTTAATGAATCGACCGGATTTGGAATACGATATCTTATCCTAAAACTGCTTTGACCGTTTCCAATTGGATCCAAGTCGACTCAACTTACTAAAAGTTTTGAAATCTTTATAATTATACTTAATGATAAATTAGATATAAGATTTAAATATACACAAAAAAGTTTGCAATTTGATTCAAAGAAAACAATTTATGCAAAAGGAATATAATATTAATCCAAATTTGGCTACAAAGAAGTTTTCAAAAGCTTTTAACCAAGACTTTTAGTTAGGGGTGGGCAAGAATTCCGTACCGATCCAGTACGACCCGGACCATAATGGTCCGTCTCGGTTAAACCGGGTCTAATCAATTTATGCTGATTTTTTCTCAGTCACGGTCCCGAACTGGTTTGAACGGGACAAAACTGGTTTCCACAATTTTTGTCCCGTCTCGACCGATCTGTCTCAGTTAAATCCAAGCCCAATTGAAACATCCAAGCCCATATCAATATCGTCTTCTACATGCTTCCAGAACTTCCAGTGTCCATCATTTGATCTTCTTCCTTAGACCTTTGGCTGTGAAGTGAAAGCCAAAGTTAAGGAAAGGTTCCTCCTCCACATTACATTAGTTGATTCATCGATGGGGTTAGGGTTTTTAGGGCAAACCTGTTGTGTCCCCTTGAGTCGATGCGACGTACAACTCCGTGGCCATCGATTCAGCTGCGTCTCCTCTTCTTTCTCCACTCCTCTTCCTTTTCCTCTTCATCCCCACTCTCACAATGCCAGTGCCAATGCATAGGAACACCTCCACTTATTATCACTCCACTTCATCTTGTTCATTTTCTTCAAACATTACACTACAACTCCATCAACCCATCTCAAAGTTGAATTGTACCTGGTGGAGAGCCGAATCGATATCAAATTTAGCTTCTCTTAACAAAATTTTGCTCCTTCAAAAACAACTCTAGATGAAGAGTCCCCTTCCAAGGGGTTCAATTGCGCCCGAGGCAAGTCCCAGAGGTCGAAATCAATGTAAGAATTGTACTCTTCGTCGTTTAATTTAGGGGGTCGAGTCTATTTAATGAGGAGGATTTCGTCTTCGTTGGAAGAGTTTTTGTTGATCAATCCGAGTTTGTGATGAGTCGTCATGGAAATTGTTTTGGGCGAGTTGAATGGGTTTGAATTTGGTGGGAATGTGCGACGACGATGATACAGAGGGGATAAAGTACATATTGTTGATCTATTTAATGAAGTTTGCGTAATGGTACCAGGAAATTTGGGAATTGAAAAACAATAAGATTCCACATTTTAACAAACAACTAAACGTGAATTTTTGAAGCCTAAAGTTAAGTTGAAAAATTCAAAACACTAGCACTTCTTTTAAACAAGGAGAAATTATTTTCAACAGAAAACAAAACTAACAGAAAACAAAGACCAATCTCACTTGATGACTAGGTCAGTTTTGACACTTCACATTTTCTCCTTTAAACTGCATTGTACACTGATACAAATAGTTTACTCTATCTTCGAACACACTCCCATCTTGTCTCTGAGCTTCAAGAATGCCTCCAACTTCAGTGACTTTGTCATGATATCAGAAACTTGCTCTTGAGTAGGACTAGTACACCAGCTCTACAGTTCCTTCATTTGATAACTCACGCAAAAAATGGTATCTCACATGTATATGTTTACTTCTTCCATGCAAGACCAAATTTTTTGACAACATAATAGTAGAGTTGTTATCATAGTAAATAGTAGTGCACTTACATTGAACATGTCCAACTTTTTCAAGAACCCTTCTCAGCAACACTCCTTGACAAGCATAGTAGGCTGCTGCAATGAACTCAGCTTCGGTTGTCGAAAGTGTTACAACAGGTTGCTTTTTGGATGCTCAAGACACAGCTCCATTTGCCAGCATGTAGACAAACCCTGAAGTTCTTTTTCTGTCATCCAAGTCACCTGCATAGTCGCTGTCTGCATACCCTACCAAGTCTTCATCTCCTCCCTTCCTATATGCAACTCCAAATTCTACAGTGCCCTTCACATACCTGAGAATCGTTTTGGCAGCTAGGAGATGTGCTTCAGTGGGATGCTCCATGTATCTACTAACCAAATTCACAGAGAACATCAAGTCCGGTCTTGTAGCCGTCAGATACCTCAAACTTCCCACCAACTGTTTAAACATTGTAGCATCTACAGCAGCACCACCACTATTTTTTGACAATCTGCAGTCGGGGACAATCAGATTCTTCACAGAATTGCAATCATACATTCCAAAACGAGCCAACACCTCGTTTGCATACTTGCTTTGATTAATAAAGATCCCTTGTTCTCCTTGCACAACTTCTACTCCAAGAAAGTACTTCATCTTACCAAGATCAGTCATGGCAAACTCATTCATCATTGACCTTTTAAACTCCACAAACATAGCTTCATTATTTCCAGTAAAGATAAGATCATATACATAAAGACTTACAATGAGAATGTTGCCTCCACTTGCTTTCTTCACGAACAATGTATGCTCACAGTAGCATTTCTCAAAGCCCTCCTTACCAAAGTACTTATCAATCCTGCTGTACCAAGCCCGAGGGGCTTGTTTGAGTCCATATAGAGCTCTTCTAAGTTTGTACACTTTATCTTCTTCTCCCTTCTTCTCAAAACCCTTCGGCTGATCCACATAAACATCTTCAATTAATTCCCCATGCAAAAACGCGCTCTTCACATCCAACTGAAACACACTCCATCCCTTTTGAGCTGCTAATGCCAATATGATGCGAATAGTGTCCCACCTAGCAACAGGTGCAAACACTTCATTAAAATCAACTCCCTGTTTTTGTGAGTAGCCCTTTGCCACAAGCCGAGCTTTAAACTTGTCAACCTCTCCCTTCTCATTGAGCTTTGTCTTGAACACCCATTTCACACTTATTCTTTTTGCTCCTGTTGGTAGAGTTGTCAGCTCCCATGTCTCATTGTCTTCAATAGCTTCTATCTCCTTCTTCATAGCTTCCTTTCACTTGGAACATTTCACAGCCTCTTCAAATGTCTCAGGATCTTCAGAGGTCGTGAACGTCACAAACCCTTGCTCTTCATGCTCTCCTTCGGACAGTTCTTCCCCTGACACGTAATCATGCATCCACACTGGTTCACACCTATTCCTCATTTGAACTGGACTCTCAACCTCTTCACTGCTCGTTGTGCCTTGAGATGGACTTGCTGCTGCATTTTCTCCGACATCTTCATCATCATTTTGACTCTCATTCTCGTTCTCATCTGCTTGAATTGGTTGATCTTCATCTTCTCCCCACTCCAACACATCACGCTCCACTTCTTCTTCACTCTTCTTCCAATTCCATTCCTCATTCTCTGCAAACTTCACATCTCTACTAATCAGAATCTTTTTTGTCTCGGGATTGTAGAGTCGATATGCTTTCGACTCTCCACTCGAACCCAATGGAATACACTTCGTGCTTTTCTCATCCAACTTTGATCTCTTCACATCTGACACATGAACATAACTAATGCTTCCAAAGACTCCGAGGTGATCAACCGAAGGATTGTAACCACTCCAAGCTTCCTCCGGAGTTACTTCCTTCACTGCTACTGATGGACTTCGATTTAGAATGTGAATTGCATAGTTTACTCCCTCCGGCCAAAACTCCTTTGGAATGGACTTTCCGATCAGCATACACCGTACCATGTTCATGACTGTACGGTTTTTTCATTCAGCCACGCCGTTCTGATGAGGCGTGTAAGCAGCAGTAAGTTGTCTTGCTATTCCATTCTCACTGCAATAGTCTTGAAACTCCTTCGAGGTATACTCACCACCTCTATCCGTGCGCAGACATGCAATTGATTCACCACACTCCTTCTCTACTCTAGCTCGAAACCTTTCGAACACATTTAGAGCTTCCGACTTCTCTCTCAAAAAATATGTCCATGTCTTGCGGCTAAAATCATCAATGAAATTAATCAAGTACCTTTTCCCACTATGGGAGATCGGTTTTACAGGTCCACAAATGTCACTGTGCACTAGTTGCAGTCGACGAGTTGCTCTCCACATACTCCTTCTTGGAATGACCTCTCTATGCTGCTTTCCTTTCATGCACACCTCACACACCCTTGCTGAGACACTAAATTTTGGCATTCCGAGCACCATCTTCTTGTAACAGAGAGTTCTCATGCTCTTTGGACTGATATGACCGAATCTGTGGTGCCACAGTTGCATTTGATCTTCTGTGATTACTTGTAAGCATGAAGTATTTTGTGAACATGCAGCTTGAGCTTTAACCAATGCTAATACAACAAACATTTTATTTGCTGACATGATTGACTTCATAATTAACCTCTCACCGAATATAAATCTTACACACATCATCTCTTATTAAAATGGTTAATCCTCTATGTTGTAACTGCCCCATACTAAGCAAATTATTCTTCAATTCTGGCACAAAGTAAACAGAGGTGATTACCTGTACCAAACCATCAATTTCAAGTCTGATGTTGCCCTTCCCTTTCACCATCATCCTCGAATTATCTCCAAGCCTCACTGATTGCCGGAATTCACCATCAAAATCAGAGAACCATTCTTTTGTACCACACAAGTGGTTACTACACCCTGAATCCAGAAACCACACATGCTCTCTACTTGCATTGTTCATTGTGACGTAGGACATCAACAACATTTCCTCGCCTTCATCCAGCTCCGCGTAGTTCGCGCCCTTCTCCCAACTAGGACACTCATACTTGAAATGTCCTAGCTTGTCACACTTAAAGCATTCCACAAGAGCTTTGTCGAGTCCTTTGCCTCTACCCCTTCCTTGGTATCCTCCTCGACCTCGTCCTCTGTCACCTCTGCCTCTTCGACTCCAACTGCAGCTTTCAGTGCTTGTTCTTCCTCACTATGCTTTCGAAGCTTCTGTTCATGCACCAGAAGAGAACTTTGCAGTGCATCTATCGAAAGTGTGTTGATATCTTTCGACTCTTCAATTGAACATACAATATAATTGTATTTCTCATGGAGCATTCGTAGAACCTTCTCTACAACATTGGAGTCTGGCATGTCTTCTCCAAGGTTCCGCATGTTGTTTGCTACATCTCCAGCACTTCAAAGTCTCTCCGCAGCCGCTGCAAATGAGCACGCTGAACGTGCTCGTTTCCTTGATACTTGCGCTTCATAGAATCCCACAGCTCTTTTGCGGTGTTCTTCTGAAGGATGGTCTTTAGAATAGGTTTTTTTCAATCGCTGCAAACAGGTAGTTCTCACCTTGAGGTCTTTCAACCTCAAATCAGCTAACTCCGTGCGCTGCACTTCATTCAGCACGTCTCCCCTCCCTGGTTCATTGAAGCCCGTTTCCACCAGGTGCCACCATTCCTTGGAGCACAACAGATTTTCCATGAGCATTGCCCAATGCTCATAATCCCCGTCGAACTTGGGAATGCACAGCTTGCCATCTTTGTTACTCGACATCTCTACACACTTACACAACTATCTCTCATTCCTCTCGTGTTTACTCTCACACTCTTCACAATCAGGCCCTTATGATTGGGCTCCGATACCACTTGTTATGGTACTAGCTGACACTCTCTAATCAAAACACAAATTTGGGACTGAATTTTCTCAGTTTTTTGAATTGAAAAACAATAGCCTTTATATAGGCCTTTTAGAGGGAAAGATCAACACTAAAACTCCACGTTTTAACAAACTCCTAAACGTGGATTTTTTAGGCCTAAAGCCAAGCTGAAAAATTCAAAACACTAACAGCACTAGCTGCACTTCCTTTAAACAAGGAGAGATTATTTCCAACAAAAAACAAAACTAACAGAAAACAAAGACCAAGCCCACTTGATGACTAGGTCAGCTTTGACACTTCACAGTTTGGTAGTAGCTAAGTAACTTTGAATCTCCACCGCCAGATCCATTCAAATCAAGCTCCTCTACATCTGCCTCTTCTTCTCTTCATTGGTCGTTTAGCTTCTTTCATGGGTTGGAAGCACAACGAAATTGCCTCTCCTTAGGAACTTTTCTCTTTGGCTCTCTCGTTTTCTTCTTCTCTTTCAATCCTCTGTAATTTTGAACTGGGATGGGTGGGGATGGTTCCTCTGTCAAAGGCAGAACAGAGAAGTGGAGATTAGTGATGGCAGGTGCAGAGAAAAAAATGGAGAGAGAGGTGTTGATGGCTGAAGAGAGGAGAATGGAGGTGGATTGTTGTGGTGGATGGGGAGGGAACCGGAATGGCATGGTCCCGACCCGGTTTTAAACCAGTCCGGGACCAACCGAGTCAGCAAAAAAAAAGAGTAATACTACGGTGCCTGGTTTGGTGCTTGGTGGTCCTATCTCGATGCACATCTACGGTGTCTGGTACCAGGCACCTGGACCAGGCACCGTAGAATTAGGGAAACAAATTTACTTTTCTGACTCGTATCGGTCCCGATTCACTATGCTGGGACCGGGATGAGCACAATCTTGGACTGTGCCCACCCATACTTTTAATTAGGGCTGGGCAAGTACGGGTAACCGACCCAAAAACTAAAAACCGAAAACCGGCCCGAAAAATTCGGGCCCGTGTTTATGGGAACCGAAACCGAACCGAATTGACCGGGTAACCGAAGTCCCGGTTAACCGATTTACGGGCCGGTCTCGGTTGTAAGAGCAAAACAATGCTTCTACAGTAATTAAAAAAAAAATTACCGATACCATCCAACAAAATTAAACAAATTACAAAAAAAATTATAACAAAAAACTATAGCATACAACAAAAATTACATCAAGAAATTACAAAAAAAAAAAAAACAAATTACAAGATAATATCAGATCTTGAATCTGATTTGATCTGATCATGATCTGATCTGATCGGATCGAGATCGGATCTGATGGATCGAGATGAGATCGACGGATCGAGATGAGATCTGACGGATCGAGATGAGATCTGACGGATCGAGATGAGATCTGATCTGACGGATCGAGATGAGATCTGACGGATCGAGATGAGATCTGATCTGACGGATCGAGAGGAGATCTGATCTGACGGATCGAGATCTGATCTGATCGGATCAAGATCTGATCTGATCAAGATCTGATCAAGATCAAGATCTGATCTGATCTAGATCTGAACTAGATCTCAACAAGGGAAAGGCGGGGAAGGGAGGGGAGAGGGAGGCGGATCGGCCTCCGCCATCGCTGGGAGTAGGCCTCCGTCTTCGCTGAGAGAGGGAGCCGGTCGATCTCTGCCTCCGCTGTGAGAAGTGAAGAGGCTCGTGGCTTCGCCTCCGCTGTGAGAAGGGAGGGAAGAGTGAGGCGGCATCAGATCGGCCTCCGCCTCCGCTGTGAGAAGAGAGGGGAGAGGGAGAGGGAAGCTACCTCCGCGGCTTCGCTGTGAGAAGAGAGGAGGTTTCCTTCGCTGGTCTCCTTCGCTGGTTTCTCTCTGTTAGAAATTTTCGAGGTTGAGGGATTTAGAAATTTTCGAGGTTGAGGGATTTTGAGGGGAGAGAAAATTATTTAAGTTAAGGTGTCGGGCCGGGCCGGTTACTTCACGGGCTTTAGAAATGAAAATCGAGGCCCGGACCAGAAACTTCGGGCCGGGCCGGGCTTTTACAACCGAAGTTTTTTTAATTAATTAAAACCGATCCGAACCGACCCGATCGGTCCGGTTGTCGGTTCGGTCCGGGTTTTCGGTCCTAAATGCCCACCCCTACTTTTAATCAATGTTCACGGATACAAAAGTTAAGGGATCGTTAAACCTTGCTTGTTTTCCAAAGAAAAAAAGAACTTAAATCTTAATCCCAAAATCTTACTAATTTAATATTGGGATTTAAGATTCAAACAATAAAATATTATTCCAATAGCATATTAGAAACATTAGATATCATTTGAACTAAACCTATTTTTCTTAGAAACTTAAATCAAACAATTTACATGGCATAAATAAGAAGATAAGGGTATAAAAAAAGCAATACAAATCTAACATATATGTAACATTAACTTTGGGTCCCAAATTATCAGGTTCATATTGGTTCGAATGTTATTGAATCCAAAATCATATCAATAACTATCGAATCCAAATTTAACGAATAGAATCCAAATTTAACGAATAGAATCCAGGTCAACAAAATTTAATTTGGAATATCTTTTATCAATTTTGAATGGTTTAGGTATTGGATCTAGCTAGTACAATATACTCAAATATAAAAGTAATACTATTTTAGAATATACCCATCTATCTACAATAAGCTCTTTTAGATGTGTAAATTTACTCTATTTTTATGGGAGCTGTTATGTGTATCCGACCATTTGGTTCAGTTGCATCAACTTTAGTTTACATATTTAACTTTTAAAAGTTGCTTAGTGTACCCAACCAGTATTTGTTAACCCTAAAACAACAATATTTAAGATAAACAACTCCTAGCATCCTTCCAATATTTTACGTTCTTTGGTTTGGTAGTTATTCTTTCGAGCAACCATACAATGGATTCACAACTCCAAGAGGTCGTTGAATCGTCAAATCCTCCTGACACATAGGAAAATAAGCAAATACTATCACAAGAGGTTAGTATTTTTGTTTAGAAAACTTACTTTAGTATGCAACAGTTATGAATCAACCCTCTTCCTCAACAAAATAGTTGTGTGATTGTTTACAAAATAGTCGTGAGTCCTGAAATCCTCCTAAATTGTTTTGTGCGATTGTTTTTATATGCTTAGTTTTGATTGTTTCTGTATGCTTAGTTGTGTATGCATAGTTGTATGCTCAATGGTGTATTAGTTGTGTGATTGTTTCTGTATGCTTAGTTGTATACAACTATGAGATTCTAATAAACTCTATATAAATTCTATATAGTAATTCTACCAATGTGGGATTCATATATTATCTATATACAAACTCTAAATTTATACAAACTCTGAATTTATACTATCTATATACAAAATCAATTTATACAACAGTGTGTTTGTTCAGATGAAGAATAAAACAAAAATTCTAGGGGGGGGGGGGGGGGGGGGGGTGGGGGGAACGCGCGAGGAATAGGGAGCGAGGGATGGGTGTAACCACCAATCTCGAGGGGGATTCATGGGTGGTTACACCCATCCCTCACTCCCTCAACCTCGCGCGTTCCCTCACTCCCTATAAGGGCTCAGAAAAAAAAAACCTACTAGAGGAAAAGGAACTAAAACCATTTGCTTTATATACCACGTATCTATCTCACCTTCTACATTGAACCTGTTTCTAAGGCACTCCTCTGTTCCTCTTAAACACTTTTTTTTCTTAACAACAAGTCCAGTTCTCTCATCATAGAGAACTCTTTAATAAGAAGCTTATGGCCTCCTCCTCTTTTTTCATCATCCCTTCTTCTTTGCAACCTGTTCTTAGGGATGGTCTAGAACCTGATTTGAGAGATATGAGGGCAAGCTACTTAGGGATGGACCAACTTGATCAAGAAACAAATATTCACCCCAACTTGGCATATTGCAACTTTTCAAATTATTTTGAGCCCATCTCTACCATGATCTTCATTTGTTCATACAAAAAGTTGCTCAAATTCATCCACTTAGAGGTTACTGTTCATCACAGAAAAACAATGAAGTTCATCCACTTAACTTCTTGTATCATTTTTTTTAACTCAAATTCAAATCGATTAAACGAACCAAAATTGGACTTAATCATTTGGAATTTAATGTGATTAATTCCGTTCAATTTAACTTATGCATGTTTTTAATTTTCAAAAATAAATTGAAGACTAGGAAAAAATTAGAGATATAAGTTACACTAAACCTTGCCTTCAATAATCCACATCAATAATTTGCTATCATTTGAATTCTTTAGGTGGAGATATTTGATTGTTAGTACCCAATATTGATATCTATAAATTAGGTTAGACGACAGAAAACTTTGAATTGCCTTTGCTTCACGACATCTGAAATTTTGTTTGGAATCATTGTCAAACCTACCGCGCATTTAGCTATGGTGATATTTTTGGATAAAAGCCAATATTAAAGGAAATTGAATTA
This sequence comes from Berberis vulgaris, assembly GCA_963556465.1. Taxonomy (NCBI): domain Eukaryota; kingdom Viridiplantae; phylum Streptophyta; class Magnoliopsida; order Ranunculales; family Berberidaceae; genus Berberis; species Berberis vulgaris. The sequence goes on from OY747132.1 coordinate 67,226,519, forward strand.
TATAAATTTATGTGTTGCACTTCAAAACTCAGAATTTATATACAGACTCAGAATTTATCTGCTCCTCTTGAGTATGTAATGGAGGTCACAATTTTTGAGAACCAACAAATTAGCAACTACTAGTTTTGTACGTGCTACACTTCAAAACGGTCGCATGGGATTCTTATTTTATGTGAGAATTTTTGAAGTATCATTTTTTTGGGGTTTAATCATAGTTGAAGACTATTTGTAAATTGAGGAATTCCAAGGTATGGAAGATTTTGGTCGAACCTTTAGCTCTTTGATGGAGCCATTTTCATTTGATCTCAATGTTGGTCAAGATCCTATCGATAACATGGATATGTTTCTAAGTCAGGTAATAGTTATCTTACTTTATTGTTTAATTAATTTTGAGTAATATTATGTCATTTGAGGACTAACAAAATTTTGATCTCAACTGTAGAATATAGAAGATTCTCAAGGGTATGCTCTCCACTTGAGCTCTATGAAAATGCCATATGAAATTTGTGACCAATGATGAAGATAATTCTAATGAATGAGTACAAATAGATGAAGTTGATGACACAAACACATTCCTAACAACTCGGGTAAATGTCTAGCTAGATGCAGAATTACCTTTTCACCTCTGACGTAATATCAAAATACTAATTTTCCTTTTTAACAGATATTTGAGTCTCATGAAGCCTTGATTGAATGGTGTCATACCATTGGAAAAACAACAAACGTAGTGGTTGTAACTAGAAAGTCTGATAGAGCCATTCCAGGGAAAAGTTGTGGAAGACTCATATTGGGTTGTGAACGGGGTGGAAAGTATAGGAGGAATCCAAATGCAAAGGAGATTTTGACCCGAAAGAGCTCCGTGAAACATGAACTAAAAAGTGTGATTGCCCATTTAGACTTAAAGGAATTCCTAAAGGTGAAAATAGGTAGATATTGCAAGTGCTTTGTGGACATCACAACCACCCTAGGAATCCTAGTCATGTTGGTCACTCATACGTAGGAAGGTTGGATAAATCAGAGCTACACATGTTAGAAGATATGTCAAAAGCGGGTGTGAAACCTCGACATGTGTTAAACTCATTAAAAGTGTGAAATCCCGACAACAAGTCCAATAGGAAGACAATCTACAATGCAAAATCTCGTTTGAGACTATTGAGAATGCAGAATCGAACACTTATGCAACAAACTATGAAGCTTCTTGTTGAACACCATTACCTTGAATGGCACAAAACAAATGTTTCAAGCAAAACTGTGACAAACATATTTTGGGCACATCCCAAGTCAGTGAGATTGGCAAAATGCTTCCCTAACGTTATCTTCTTGGATTGTACCTACAAGACAAATCGATATTGGATGCCATTATTAGAATTTGTGGGGGTTACGTCAACCGGGATGTCATTCATTGTTGGGTGGGCATTCTTAGAGAATGAGAAAGAAGATTCTTATTACTAGGCTTTAACTGTGCTTCAAAATCTCTTTGATCCTGAATCTCTACCATCATTTTTTCTTACAGACAGAGAGTTGGCTTTAATAAATGCAATCGAGCGAGTTTTTCCAAATGCTTTGAGATTGATCTGTTCTTGGCATATAAATAAGAACATTGAGGAAAAAAAAACTTTGAGGATCAAGAAGAATGGGAAAACTTTCTTAGAGAATGCCATGATGTGGTTTGTCAACTACAGAAAATGACTTCGAGAAGAATTTTGTAGATTTCAGCTTACGATGGGCTAGTTTCAAAACATGTTTGGATTACTTGACTAAAACATGTTTGGATTACTTGACTAAAACATGGACCAATAAGATTAAGCATTTGGGCCATGCAATTACACAACGTGTTGAAAGTGCAAATGTTGTCTTGAAACACCATCTAGGAAACTCACAAGGCACATTCAAAGACTTTCATTAAAACATGCCCAATTTTTTGACAAACTCAATTTTTAGCCCAAAATTGAAAACTAAGAGAAAGGGGTAACTCAATGCAACTTGTTGCATTGCAATGCATTTGTTGCACTAATCAGGTATTGACACCTACATGTTATTTATTTATATATATTTAATTAATCAGTCGGTTCGGTTATTATTCGGTCGGTTCAAAATCGGTCTACGATTTTGAACCATTTATAATTGGTTCAATTCGATTTAAATTATTTTCTTTCTACTCGTATTTTGGTTCGGTTACCAAACCAAATTTGAAAACTGATTCAGCCGATTAACCTAATTTAAATCAATTTTTGCCTACCCCTAGAACTCGTTTCATCTTAATTTGTTGTATGATATTAGCTTAATTTGTGTGTTTGTGTTTGAATTTTATAAGAAAAATGCATTTATACAATTCTAAATGGCAGTAATTTGTTTCTGATAGCCTAAACAAACCCTAAGGTACAATTCCTTCTGAAACCTAGAAACTGGTTATTTTTTGTTAATCAAACTTAAATGTCTTTATGTCTTCTTTTAAAAAACAGCAAGTCTGCACATCCAGGTCTGGTGGCCACCTTGTTCCGAGGCACGTGCGGCTAGAGAGAGTAAGAGATTGAACAATACCCCCACATAACAACACCTCCACTCCCTTGCTTTTCTCTTTACTTGGGGACCCCATAACTGCAGGGAACCCCAGTGGGGTAATTATTATTGAAGCTTCTTCTACCATCAACCGCTACAACCTCCCTTCCACTCAAACATTGTCTCTCACTATTTATTTCTTCAAACATTCTGAAATGGCTCAAGATTATATTTGGCCGACAGACTGGTTGCCATCTGAGTTTCTCACAGACGACGACATGCTAATGGAGAAGAAGACAACCGCCTTGAACAACAAAACGGCTTTTCTTGATTCAGAGTCTGCCTTTCGTTTTCCCACTGAGTTCCCTGACGACTTCCCTTCGTACCGATCGTCTGATCTCAACTCGCATGTTGAGTCGGTGGTGGGTTCGACTGAGACTGAAATCGATGAGGAGGATTTCTTGACCGAGTTGAATCACCAGATGGTTCGCTCCTTCCTCCTACTCTCTCTCCAGTCGCACATGCCCTGGGGCAAAGGTGGCCACCAGACCTGATTGTGTGGACTCGCTCTTTACAAAATAATGCCCTCTAGGGAGCGAGGGTAAGGGGTAGGGCTGAACAAAAAAACTATCAAATCCATTAAATCGACCAAACCGAACATTTAAATTCGGTTCGAATCGGTTTCGGTTTTAAAAAATTTTAAATCGAAGTGGTCGGTTTGATTTTTATGTGATTTTAACCGACCAAATCGAATCGACTGAATATATATAGTAAATAATATATATTTTATATATAAATAATACAATATGTTTAAAATAGTCGGTCGGTTCGATTTTGATTTGATTTTAGTCGGTTCGATTTTGGATCGATTTTGTTAATGATCGGTTCAGTTTCGGTTTGAAAATTTTTAAACCGACTTAAGTCGGTTCGATTTACGATTAAGGTTAAAAACCAAATCGACTGTAACCACCCATCCCCTCGAAATAAGCGATGCTACACACCTTAAAGCAATTTTGCTTATCTCGAGGCACCCATCCCTCGCTCTCTTACCCTCGCTCCCTAGAATTTCTGTAGATCCACATTATTCAGGTCTCCCATGAGTAATCTAATCACACTTTGGAAAAAACTTTTACTTAAATGTCTTCGTCTTCTTTTGAAAAATAATGCATTTCCACAAGTCAATTTGCATAGATCCACATTATTAAGGTCTCCCATGAGTAATCTAATCACACTTGGTAAACTAAAAACAACTGTTAGCATTTGAATCTAAACAAAATTTAAGGGTGTGTTTGGTTGCATGGAATTCTATATTATGAAAATTTATGAGGAAATCCTTATATTTTACGTTAATTAGAGATATAACTTTACATGCACTATTTGATTTTGTTATCAATGGTGGGAATGAAAGTCTTATAAACATGGGAATCACATGCCTTGATGGACCAAGGAGTGAGATTCTCATGTTTATGAGACTTCCATTCCCACAATTGATCACAAAAACAATGGTGGATGTGGAGTGATATATCAATTTAGCCTAAAATGTAGGGGTCCCCTCATAGATTCCCATGACATATGATTCCATGCAACCAAACACACCCTAAGAGCCATCACTTTACACCTTAATTGGAAAATTAGACACGTAGAAGCGATAGGGTCTATTAAACCTAAGTACGTGAGTTGTGCTTGACTGGAGCCATATCCTATACCAAAGTATAGGCAATCGATCTCAGCTTATCGGTAGAAAAATTATCTTAAACAAATGCCTTATCGTTATATGGTTTATGTAAAACATTAGTCATGGGATTGCATGAAATCGCATCTTTGCATGCACACAAGCTCTAAAATGATATTTGTCTTTACCTCTCAATCTAGTTAGATGCTAATTAGAGCCCTTCTAGGGAGCGAGGGAAGGAGCGAAGGTAAGGGGCAAGGGGCAAGGGATGGGCGCCCATCCCCCTCGAGATAAGTGACGCCGCACATCTCGAGAAGGATTGGTGTACCACCCATCCCTCGCTCCCTAGAATTTCTGGTCTAATTATTAAATTATCCGTTATCCAAGCTGTTAGAAGGTCCAACATGTTAAATCAACTGAGTTATCATATTTATCAAATAATAATAGTAATAATAATTGTGTTTTGGCTCACTATGAGCTACGCCATATATCTCAGACAAATATGAACAATTATAACGAAAGTTCCTCCACATGACCAGTTGGAGGAACAATAAAATGTCATTAACTTGATTTTCCATTCCAATTTGTCATTTCAACTCTATGGTATTTACAAGAAAATATCAAAATATGGGTAAAAAGTGACAAAGGGTATTTATATCATTCAAATGAAAACATTATTACAAAATTTTACCATTTTAATATTCAAATATAAACTATTTGCAATCAAAACCAGCCCTTATAATCATTCATTAATTATACCTAAACCCTTAATATAATTTATTTGAAGTCCTAAAGTTATCAATATATCTAACTTTTGAATTTTCCATGTTGCCCTCATCATTTCATACTTTTTCAATCAAAACCAGCACTCTCAAACATTGATTAATTATATTCATGTCTCGAAGTTAATTTATTTGAAGCTCTTTATTTATTTATAAACTATACATATCCCATTAAAGTTATTTATAATTCGATCATAATTTTTATTATTAAATTATTTAATAAAAAAATATTGAATATCCGCGGCGGACGTACAACGCATCTACACCCCAGTGTTATTGTATGTTCACACTTTCATTGTAGCTCTTCATCCGCAAAGTAGCTTTTGCACGTGGAGGGCATGGGCGTGGGTATGGCCATGTGGACTAGTTCAAGTCAAATTCATGCGCATACATTAAGCGGAAACCATTGTTTAATGCATTGCTGAAGTCTAGAGGCTTGTTACGCACACACAAAAAAGGCTTCATGGTATCAACATCCACCAGTTGGGCTTCTTACTGGGCAAAACCCAGACCAATTACACCAGCCACAATAGGGCTGTTAATTGGTTTCTGAAAATTGACCAAATCGGTCGAATCGAATTGAATTGAACCGATAAATAATCAAGCCGAAAAATAACCGTAACTGAATAGTAAAAATCGAATCGAATCGAATGAAGTTCGGTTCGGTTTTGAATTTAAAAATTTTGAAAACCGAAATAATCAAACCAAACCATATAAAGAAAAATTTCCCCAATTGCCCTTGAAAATTACCCTTGCAACCCAAGCAGATGCAATTTTGTTTTTACGTATGTTGAAATTACAGGACTATTCTTTCAGGGCTGCAATAATCCATGTTAAAGTCACAGGCTCTGAATTTATAGTACTGAATTTTGAAATTATAGGACTGAATTTCGTAAACCCTTTGAATTTTGTAAGCCCTGTTGAAATTATAGGACTGAAATTATGTTGAAATTACAGTGTGAAACATTTTGTGATGAAAAACCGAATTGAATCGAACCGCACGGTTTGGTTCGGTTTTGGTTTTTTTAAGTTAAAATTAGATAACCGAAAATCGAACTTGAGCTTGGTTCAATTTCGATTTTGATACAAAATCGAACCATTTGAACCAATTAACAGCCCTAAGCCACAATGCTACATAGGGGATAGTTAGCTAGTTAGAAAACTGTGGTTTGTGGAAATAAAGTAGTTTTTAAAATCATGGCAGTCCCCGAGATGATGGGTGCCCTAGATGAATTCTCAAAATGAGATACCTTTATATTTTTATATGATTCCAAAATTATCGTCCTGAACTTATTTGGATTGATTCAATTTATTTATAATCACAATAGCATTAGATATCACAATATTTAATTGTGTGGTACATAAAAAAAAAATTGAAGCATCTTAATGATATATATATATAAGATTTCATGAATTTAATTGATACTATTGAGAAGTTGTCACCAAGTATTTGAACAACTATCATCATCTATTTAAGTTCAATATTTTTCTGGTGTATTGCAGTTTGAAAAAAAAAAATTCTTACGCAGAAAGTGAAATATGTGAATAAAAAGTTCTTTTAAACTTACGGGCTCTCGAAGTTTCTAATTACAACCCTACAGGACACCTTTGGGGTTTCAGCTCCCTCAAGTGGTTGGAGAGTGATGCCCTTATATTCGCTCAACAACACACAATGAAAGGGATCAAGGGGGGCTCCTGCGCACAGTGGGCAGGAGCAGCTCCTGCGCAGGCTTTCCAGCCGTTGGATCAAAATTCAACGGCTCAGATCATCCAAGAGGAGAGAGAATTTTTGGCGGGAAATTTTTTTAAAAAAATTTGAATTTCAAATTTAGATGATCTGAGCCGTTGGATTTTGATCCAACGGTTGGGAGGCGTGCGCAGGAGCTGCTCCTGCCCACTGTGCGCAGGAGCCCCCCTCAATCCCAATGAAAGGGGCATAGAACAACTTTACACACGATATGCAAAAATATGATTGCATGTCGTACGGCTGACCCTGAGATTTAGGGTGCCCTAGGCGAAATTTTTAGATAGTGCCCTCTTGTATTAAAAAAATTACGCACACACACATAGTTGAATGAAAATTTTCAGTGTGGGAAATCCGAAATCTCATTTTATGTATTTCACTTTCAAATTTTGAGGCCTAAAAAGAAACTATGACCAATTCACCAGCTATAACGAATATGCAAAAATAAAAATCTCATTTCAAGTCACTTTAAACTTTGAGGCCTTAAAAATTAGATGTCAAAATAGAAAATATGACCAATCCACCAGCTATAACGAACATGAAAAATAAAACACTGGAGCTACGTCGGTTTGATCCTAGGACATTGGAAGCAAAACATAATATAATAACCAATGCACCAAAACACAAAATACATTATTGATACACAAAATTTATGTATTTTAGGAAATTTTAGTGCCCCCCAAAAATTGTTTTTTTTTGTTTGGGCCCAAGGCGCGGGCTTTTGGGTCGATACTCAGAGCCGGCCCTGCATGTTATGCTCCGACACCCCAATATTTTAAGTGGTGTCTGTAAATTATTTGCATAAACACATCATGGTTAATTATTTTTTACACACACTTTATACCCATTTCACCGAGCTAAAGATACGTTCTTATTTTATTTTTTTCACACCACATGTTAATTTCAATTCCAAAGGAACAAATTGACAGTCTTGCACTATGAGTGATATAAACATAAGAAAACTTTGCGTATACAATTATATCCACAACTTGATACTGCTTGCATTATGACACACCTAGTTCGCTTGACCCCTTATGCTTCTGCTTTCGTATTGAACACCATTTCATAGGAACAAAAATAAAAATATAAATGAGTAGAATATAAAATAAATAAATAATCTTGCATTATGATTCAAACTCGATGCATATACATAGAGCAAAATTCTTTCCCTTCTACACTTCTTACACAGAGTGAATGATATGTTGAATTTTCAAATAACAAGCATTGATCTCAATTCCACAGGTACAAATTTAGTATTTACTTTTATCAAATTTAGTATTTTGATTGAAAATAATAAATGCCGCTTGTATGAACACAAAAGTAGCATAATGAAATGGACTAGTATTGTAGAAAATTCAAATACTTGACATGTTATACTATTGAAGGGCGCCACTATCCCCATACTTTTTGAAGGACATCACAGATGCATCTAAATCTGTTCTCCTCGAGGTCCATACAAAATAAGGTTAGATTGCCAAATACCACTTATTTGGTAGCCGAATACCCTCTGATGCTTAAATCAATTAACTGTAGGAGAGAATGAACTTGAACAGAGTATAGTTGTGTTTGCATACTTCTTTCACAAATCTCTCTTTTACCTTTTATAATGAAAGTAATTAACTCAGTGCATGACTTAAGTATGCAGGGCGTGATGAAGGGAGACATTTTTCACAACAATCTCCTCCTTCATTGAGATGCGTCCTTGGGGGAGCAATTCCTGCCGTGACTTTTCTCCTTCGTAATGTCTCTCATTTCTAAGTGAAGAGGTCCATTGGGCCCGAGTTTTGGGCCTTTAACTTTGGTCCGTTAATAATGCCTCTTCGGGCTTTATTACTGGATTTGTTATCCATATTTAGTGTGAGGTGTTTGTTCCTCATGATGGATGATCTTTGCCACATGTACGGCCGTGATCAAAGGACTATTTGATGTATCATCAGCTACTCCTCCTAGTTAGTGGGCTCGCTTGTTTGGCCACTAACTGTTCGACGGTTCGCTATCTAGGTTCATCATTGTTTTTTTTGTAGCATTAAATGTCATCAAAGTTGTCGACTCAGTAGCTGCGATTCAATTCCTATTCCACTACACCATCAATAAGTTCGTTTCGATGTGATTCTAGGGTTTCATGCAACCATCGTTTTATGCACGATTTTCCATTGATTGTCTTTTCGTTGTCCAACCCTATAAAAGGGCTTTGTAGAGTTGCGTTATCTTCTTTACGTTATGAATTCTTTGGTGACGTTGAAGGTTAACACAAATGGGGTTTGCTTTCTTCTTTCACCTTCTTGTTTGGGCAAGATGAAGGATGATTTCATGTTCTAGCAAAGGACTTGGTTTTATGATTCCATAGAATCTGGGCATTTCATGTTTGACAACATGCCCATTCTGAGGTCATTAAGGACTTCCAAAAGAATGGTTAATCTGCAATTGAATGAATCAGATAAATCAATTAGGAATCGATTCCTCACCTTTCCCTGGGCGCCTCAAGAAGATTTCTCTAGTTGGAAGCCATTCATCGGAGTGGCATGTACAATCTTAATTCTTGAAAATGATTTTTGGTTTTTATGATTAGGGATGGCAGTGAAGGGATTTTCACGGATATCCGTTCCACACAAACCATTTGGGACGGATTTAGGTTTACTTTAACAGATTTCGAGGCCGATTCAGGGTCCAAATTATACCTGTCACAAATTTGGGGCAGATACGGATTTTACCATATCTTCCCCCACAAACTAATTAAATAATAATTTAATGGCATGATAACCCATGTGACTCTTCCCAATTTTTCACTGTGCGACACATTATTTGGAAAAAGTGCACACACACTTTTTCTCTTTCTTTCTTTTCCCGGAACTAGAAACATATCATTCTCCTTCTTTGAATTTCATTATAGAAAGTCTAAAAATAGAAACCACCGTGAAAGAAAAAAAAAAAAGTAGCAGCGAAATAAAAGAAAGAAAACCTTTTTATTTTTATCATGAGTGATTCTACCTGGCGAGGAAACCAGCGAGGGAGGGAGGACCCTCCATCCCCTTCGCGACGCGTGCAGGGGAGAGAAGGCACGCATCGCGAGGGGGATGGAGGGTCCTCCCTCCCTCCCTCGCTGGTTTCCTCGACAATTAGAATTTCCCTTTTATCATTCTTTCATTATCTACCTTCCCATCTACTTTCCATCATCCCAATATTTCATCTTTCTTCTTCTTCATCTACTTTCTTTTACTAGGCTTGGGTCTTTCAGAAATGTAAAGGTCTATTTACTCCAACGCTGACACATCGTCACATTCCTCTTATCCGAGTGGGTCGCATCATCTCAATTGGCCAGGATGGAGATCCATGTCGTTGCAACATCGCAATCAAACCGAGTGAATACTCCGGATTCAAGGGCTTCCGCCTTGATATTTAAGCTAAGTTGCGTTGACAACAAGCCTTTTGAGCCTCTCTGCCTCCTCACCAGATCTCCATCTCCTCAACTCATATCTTCATTTAGCTTGAAGACCTAAACTATGGGTAAAGGGAAGAAGACCAAATGGAGAATCTCTTTCATTAGATCTCCACCAACAGTGATCTGTAAACTAAACTAAACATGTTTGTAACTGATCTGTAATTAAGAAACAAATTTGGGGTTGCTTTGAGACAAATTAAGAAGCAACAGATGATATAAATGTATATTTTCCTTCATCTTATTTCTATTGTTGTGTTTATTTGAAAACTGAAGAAGATCAGTTAGTTTTTTTTTATGCGGATATTTGGGGCCGGGCGGATATCAGCCAATCAAGTCGGAGCGGGGATGGTTTTTGAAAAATAGTATAAACGGATATTCGGGGCGGATTCAGGGAATCACAATCCCCAGCGGGGCGGGAATGGATTTGGCCAAATCCGCCCTGTTGCCATCTATATTTATGATCGTAGGTCCAATGTTACTGTTGCTCGGCTTGCTTCTCCTCTTGGCTCTGGTGGTACAAAAAGTATGACTGCTTTCACTAGTATTGGTGGTGCTAGCGTTGATGGGAAAGTGAGCTCCGCCGAGAAAGTTACGGATCTTGATGTTTCTGACGGTGTTGGTCGTGTCGGTCCTTCTACGAAGAATAGGATAGCTATGAGACCCGTTAGTCCTTCCAAAAGGAAGGTTGTGGGTGAGTTGGTAGATTCTACTCGACCTCTAAAATGGAAAAGGCTTGTTGGGATAGGTTCTGCTCCGAGAAATGTTCGTACTACTCTTCCTCTTACTGTTTTTGGGAAGGGTAATAAAGACGACTCCCGCCTTGCTACTCAATAAGATGAGGAAATGCAACAAGCAATGGGGTGGTGTAAGGTGGAAGTCTCCCGACCCTGTGCTCCGTTGAGTAAATATGAGAAGGACCTCCTTGCTATTACTGGTAGGGCCGACCGCACCAAAATTTCAGAAGAAGAAGTTCATGTCATTTCAAATAAGATGACACAACTTGCAATAGAACAACCCCCGAATCCAAATGTGGGGCTATCTTTAGATGACTTCGACTACAATCCTGCTTTTGATGAGGTTGATGTTGATCGGGGTCAAAACTCCAAGTCTCCTCCTTTTCCTCCTCTAGTTGAACTTAGTTTGAAGGAGTTGTCTAGTTCTCCTCCTGTCCGCCCGAAGTCCTCTCCTTTTGTTCTGGACAAGAGGGGAAAAATGATGTTTTTGCCATCACCAGTGTTCCGGTTGTCAAACAGGTGACCAATGGTGGAGCTTCAACAATTTTGAACCCTTCTGTGCTCCATCCACAAGTTAGCTGAAAGGTGCTTGTTCCTTGAGAAATCCGTATCAATACGGAAAGTGGTTCAATTGGTATTCGGATGTTGACGTTCAAGAGAGTGCACATAATCACATCAACTCGTGGCCAAGGATTGTGATTTCGTTTTTCAGGTTAATTCCGGTCTTCTGATTTTAATAAATATTTCAAAAAATATTTTGATGTGTAACGAAAAAACGTAAAAATTTCAAGGATACATGAAAAATATATAATGCATTTCGAGGGTATATGAAATATGTGAAAAAATGAAAAGTAAATAAATCTATTAAACACATTAAATGAAGCCTAAATACCAAGAAATGAAACTAACATGAAATCAATATATAATTAGAAAATCAGAAGGGTTGTTTCAAAAATCAATAAATAATTAGAGGAAATTATAATTAGAAGAAACTCAAAATTTACGAAATACTTCGAAATTTGTCAAAAAAATCCTTTGAAAAATGAAAATTTGGTCACCGAATTATGTGTTTTTAGCAAAAAAAAAAAAGAATTTTAAGAAAACAAAATTAAAAAAAAAACTAGAAAATATGTAAATTTATATTTCTCCTTTTTTCTTTTCGTAATTCAAAAAAATGAAAATTTCGATTAGATTTCGCAACAATTCAGTCCATGCTTGTGATATAAATGGTTGATAAATAAAATCTCGATGCCAGTGCGTCTTGCTAGAGATCACTTTGACAAAGGTGTAAAACAAATAATGGAGGTAAGTGTATCACCTTTTTTTATTTTTTTATTTTCTCCGAGGAGGGGATGTCCCATCTTACCTACTCTGAGATGATAGGTTCTGATTATCAGGGTGCTCATGATTACGTGTATGCCCTGGAGAAAAAGCACGCTAGCAGTTGTTGCAGCTTTCTAATGCCTTGGTTCAAGTGGATAAGCTAAAGGAAGTGTGTGCTTATCAGGAGAAAAAGATTGATGCTTCTCGGATTTCTTTGAAGAAGGTGGAAGCAGTCAGGGATCAGTATGCTTCTGAGCTTGCTGTTGTGGAGGAGAAGATGAATCGCCTACATAATCAGTTGTCTACTATTGAGAGTGAATTGTCCATGGAGAAGGCAACTCTTTATCAAGCATTAAGTGTCGTTGATTCGCAGTCTTCTCGCCGTAAGACCTGAGGAGCAAATGGAACAACTTGCTTCAGAGCTTGCTTCTGTTAAGGAACAACTCGTTGAGGAGAAAAGCGATAAGGAGGAAGCTTCGGATAAGCTTTCTAGAGTTGAAGAAGAACTTATTCGGACCAAGCAAGAACTCTCTGCATTTGCAGAGAAGGCTAAATCTATTGCAGATGCAGTAGAGTGCAATTAGATTGTAGCTGGTAGGATCAAAATTATTGACTATATCGAATCAGAGGAGGGATTTGACATGTCCAAATATCGTGTTATAGCGGACAAAGTTTCTTCTCTTCATTCTGATCCTATCGACGATGATAAGGCTTCGTCTTCTCTGGCTGATCCTGCTACCGAAGACAAAACTCCATCTCCTCTAGCGATCCTAATAGTGTTGAAAAAGTTGTTTCCCTTCCAACTGTTCTTCATGTAACCTCTTTTCCATATGTAATTGATTGAATTATCAATGAATATTCTTTTTTTTTTTTTCTATATTTGTATGTCTTTTGTTGTTTTGTCTTCCTTACTCGTAATAGGCGTTGTTCGACATGTAGGTCTATTCTGATAGATACTCTAGTCTTAACTTTTTAGTTTAGACTTAAAAGATATAGTGGGCATGGCATGACATTGATGTTCGAGCTTTATAAATGTTGTAGTCTAACTTGATAATGAAGACTTAGAAAAAATATGATAAACATAACCTGACTTCGATGTGTGGGTTTCCAAGAGTTCTTGTCTAACTTGATAATTTAGCCTTCAAAAAATTGTGATAAACATAACTTGACTTCGATGTTTGGGTTTCCTGGATGTTCTTGTCTAACTTGATAGTTTAGACTTAGAAACTTTGTAGGGGTGGACTTGAGAGTCCTGTTTGGCGGAACATGTTTCGTCATATGCCTGAAGAAGATTATCTAGTCTGACTTTGTGGTCCTTACTAGCTTATTACACTTCGTAGTCTGACATGGTGATCGGACCAAAAGATTTTTGAATAATTCCTAGTTTGACTTTGATGTCTTGACTAGCTCAATACACTTTGTGGTCCGACATGGTTATCAGATCAAAAGATTTATAAATAATTTCCTAGTCTAACTTTGATTGTCTTGACTAACTTAGATTACTGGAGTGAGAGACGGGAGTTTATTGGAATGTGATAGTTTATTGATAATACCTTTTCATATATTTTACATTCCATAGCTTCTTGAATTGCTCTCCCTCCGAATTTTCTAACCAGTATGTCCAGGTCTATTGATTTTCACCACTTTGTACGACCCTTCTCAATTTGAATTCAACTTCCCTGCACCTGGTTCTTTTATGTTGAGTTGGATATTTCTTAGTACCCAATCATCTATTTTGAATGTGCGGGGTTTGACTTTTTTTTATTATGGTAGTTGGCCATTATTTGTTGGTAAGTTATGACTTTGATTGAAGCTCTGTCCCATCTCTCTTCGAAAAGATCTAGTCCGACGTGCACTGCTTTATTGTTGTCCTGTATTTGGAACTCTTCAGTTCTGAAGATTGGCATGCCGATCTCGACTGACACCATTTCTTCATACCCGTAGGTTAGGGCAAATGGTGTTTATCCGGTCAGAGTTATTTTCGTTGTCCTGTCGGCTCAGGGGATGCCTGGCAATTCGAACACCCATAATCCTTTTGCTGCTTCAAACTTTTTCTTGATGGCCCCCATGATCATTTGGTATGTTACTTCTGTTTGTCCGTTAGCTTGCGAATGAGCATGTGTTGAAAAGTGGTGTTTGATGCTCAGGTTTTTGCATAACTTCTTGACATTTTTTCCTTCGAATTGAGACCCATTGTCAGTGACAATTGTTCTAGGTATTTCGAATCTGCATATTATATCCTTCCATAAAAAGTGTTTGATCAGGTGTTATCCTATTTTTGACAGTGGTTCTACTTCTACCCACTTGGTGAAGTAGTCGACTGCTACAAGAAGGAACTTTTTCTATCGGAGATTAGGAGTGGACCTACAATATCCATTCCCCATTGTGCGAATGGCCACGGTCTACTTATCAGGATCATGTTTTGCCTTGGCATGTGCATGTATGGAGCAAATCGTTGGAAATTTTCACATAACCGAACGAGTTTGTTTGTATCATTTTTTATTGTTGGCCAATAGTAGCCCAATGTTAAAGCTTTGTGAGCTAGTGTTCTGTCTCCTGGATGATTCCCACATATGCCGAAGTGAATTTCTCGGAGAACGTAGTCGGTGTCACTGGGTGAAAGGCACCTTAGGAGTGGTACTGTGGCGGATCTCCTGTACAAATTTTCATTTATCAATGTGTATCGTGTTGCTTTGTTCTACAGCTTATGGGTCTCCATTTTGTATGTTGGCAGAGTTTCGTTCTGTATGTACGCTAGAATTGGAATTATCCAACTGTTCTCCGGATCTGTTGTACATACTTCATGTGCATTATTCTCTAAGAACGAACTTTCCTGTACTGTGATGAGGGGATTGTCGACCTCTTTTGTATGTGATGCTTTTTTTGCTAGGTTATCTGCTATGTAGTTTTCTTCTCTTGCACATCTTTGAACGATGATTGCATTGGAGGTTTCAATCAAGTCACTTGCTTTTTGATGGTACGTGATGAAAATTTTATTAACCTAAATTAATAAGTTAATAAATCCTACTTGTAATACCGCAAGTGCATGACTATCTAACTGGTAGACAGTGACCAATAGGGGTGGATCCCACGAGGATTTACGAGACAGTCTAATTCTAAGACTTCTTTAAACTAATTTATAGTTGGGGGTTACAACAGATGTAAATTACTAAATTAAGAAAATGAAATTGAACACTTAAAGATTAAACTGATAAGATGATAAGAGAGTGGACTGAAACATCGAATCCACCATAGGTTCTTCAAAATTTGTGTAATCCAAATTATTATTTTCAAGAATCAACACGACTAACCTAAAGATTAATCTAAGTTCGCAATTGATTTCAGCAAAGGCATAAACCTCTGACATTGCATGTCTTTGTACGGCACACACAATCACAGGTTTATTTTAACTAATTCTAAACCCCTAGCATTGCATGTCTTCTTACGGCACACACAATCACAGATTCAAATTAATTGATTAAAGCAGGCTTCAAATATCAACAGAGGGAACTTCTAACTACCGATTAGTCTAGATAATTATTTCGGATATAATCGGTGAAAGAAAATTATTGAAATTCAGAAATCAACTGTGTTTAACATTCAAGCATATAGAAAACAATAAATTTAGATACGACAAATTCTAGGAATCCCTGTGGTTTCATCTTTGCCTCGGCGCGGGGTTTAGAAGATCATGGTGGATGATGTCACAGCACTGGTGTAGGTGGAATCCATCAGTTCCCGCCCGATCACGCGACACGAAGGGCTGCTAGGAGACAGTGGTGTACAAAGTAAGCAACCGAGAGCCAATAGCTTGAGATTCAAATGTCTGTTGGTTCCCGCCAGAAGACTGCGCTCTTCGTCTCTAACGAGCCGCTCCTCGTTGTTTTTCCTCCGTGCTCCTCGTTCATCTTCTCCGTTTGGCTCCGATACCTACAAGAGACAGAGAGAGGGTGAGGGAAGAACGAGAGAAATACGAGAAGGAGGAAGATAACAAGGGAGTGAAACAGGGAGGTGCTCCATGTTTTCCTATTTTTGCTTGTGTTTGCGTCCTTCTTCTTCTTTGCTGAACCTGCAAGAGAGAGACACACTAGAGGGAAACAAGAGAACGGGTGCGAGAGATAGAGCTCCGGTGATGATGGTGGTGTGTGTGGGTTGTTAGTTGGCCGTGAGACAGAGTAACAGGAGATGGAAGTGTTTTGCGGCCTTCTCTGTTGCTGCTCTGTTTGCTTGCGTGGATGAAGCTGGGGCGGTGACGTTGGCTTGGCGTGATGGAACAGGGAGGAGAAAAAAGTGGAAAACAGGGAGCACCTCCCTGTTTTGTGCTCTGCTGCTGGTTCGTGACAGTGGCCAAAATAAGATAAGAAAACAGGGAAGTGGAGGAAGAGAGGAAGTGGTGATGGCGGGATGATCGCGCTGTCGGTCCTCCTATCGAGCGAGGATAGCCGGCAAGGTTGATGTGGTGTGGTGGCTGGAAATAGATAGAAGGAGAAAGAAACGTAGAAAAAAAGATGGTGGAAGAGAGGAAACCTAAATAGGGTTCTCCTCTTTCCTTGTTAGGTTGGGTTTGGGTTTCTAGGTCAACTTTTGGGCTTGGGGTTATGTTAAATTAGGTGGACTTAGATTTGTTTGGGTTAGGTTTAGACACGTGACCTGCTACTTTGTACCACCATTAGAATCAACCAATTTATCATTCCTCAAATTGTCGCCTTAATGCAATTTCATCGTCATGCTCAAATTCTTACAAAAATATGAAAACGAAATAATTAGAATAATATATAATAATCGAAACACTAACATATATAAATTAAGGGATATATTATGTAATAATTACGTGAATATCAAATACCCCAAGCTTATATTTTGCTAATCCTCGAGCAAAACAATAAAAATAAAATTCTAACTCACATTTAGGAATCATCGGTTGCACTTACCTTAAACGCGCAACAAGACTTTAAACTCCTAGATTCCTGTAGTGGACGAGTTATAGTCTTGTGAGGGTTTTTAGAAATGTTACCCATAAACATTATGACTCAATAAATTTTTAAAACAATGTAACTTGATCACTCTATCTATTATCCTCGGAGTAATCATCTAATTGCCAAAAAATTCAGAAAACAACTAACAGTGTCATCTGAATAATATATCAAAGAGTGTAACAACGATTTAATAGTACCTAAAGGTTAAATAAATTTCATCAATTATTCTCAACACGAAGTGTGTGTGTGTGTGTGTGTGTGCATGGCCTTATCAACATAACTTTCTCTTTCTCAGTAAATATACGACTAGATAACCTTTGGATAATACGCTTTGACTACAAATCCCTCTTGTCACTCAGAAATTAATCACTCAGAGATTGGTTAGTTATCACTCAGTTTATATGTGAAAAAGAAAATAAATTATGAAAACACAAACATTTCACATATAATAATCTTGAAAAATGACTTTTAAAATAATGAAATGAATATGATCTCATGAACAGGAATATCAATTACTTTGAGAATGTTAAATCAAACTCCATAGTTCTTGTCTATTTAATCTCCACGTCTATGAACCAGACATTTACATAAGATCAATTAGGTCTTTATCAGGTTAAAATGAGGCTAAGATTTTGGCTAACAAGAATGGAAAAAGATATGCAAAAATTCTCTGAGACTGGATACACCCTTTAATAAACACATGGGGGCTCTGAAGAGTAAACCAATGTTGTACACCATTAATTTTTCTTCCTTCGAAATTCTTCATATATATTATATATATATATATATATTTTTTTTTTTTTAAAGATCAACGACATGTTTTCCCCTTCTGCACAATGAAACATTTTAGTCCCAAGGATTCATGGATTATTTAGTTTCAACTCTTTTTTTATTTGTTTCTTCCAAAAATATATCAACCATACACATTCTCATAGACATTGGGTAAGCATAAAAATAATATGGGATATTACTCAATAACTGGAGTAGGTAATGGAGATGGGGTTAGCAAAGAAAAATTCTATTTAAAGGCTCAAAGGGCTACAAACGGATATTTATCATTAGGTAGGCTAAAAGGCTAAAGAACAGTTCAAAGAAAAAAAAATATGCCTATATCACTTCTTAAGCTCTAGTCGGTATTATGACATCTCAACTAAATAAACCAAGAAGTTCTAGTGTAATAATTCAATTTTAACGTCATTCTCAAAGCAATTAATAAGAGAAACAAGAATAATGAGATCATCAACGAGATAATGCAGACTCAAGAAAAGTCAGAGTTCATTTAATAACCCTCAAGAAAAATAGAATGTCTCGAAACTCACAAGGGTTAAGTCTCCACTATTATTCTAAGATTTTCTAATTAATATCTTGCTGATTAACTTCAAATTATGTTAACTCGGCTTATAGTGCAAGGGTGGTCGAGTAAAAAAATATCATGAAATATATTTAACTTAAAGATAATATCAAACCTTATGTTTTTCTATTGATATATAAAAGTAACAAGTGAAAGCATGCATTTCTCAAATTTAAAGGCATACTTGAAAGCACATTCTCTTCATTGGAAAGGAACTTAGATTTTGAATGAATTTTCAAATCGAAAAATTTTCACACAATCATAATTAACTATGTATTCAATGGAGATTGAGTAGAATAAAATAGTCAATTGTGGAATACATTTCAGTTCACAATTTTTGAAGAATGCAGCAAAACTTATAAACCTCAATTATAAACCTCACCCCCAAACCTAAACCAAACGTTGTCCTCAATGTATAAAGTGATGATCATGACAAATGCAGGAAAAATAAAAGATGAGAGTTAGAGTGATATTACCATGGGAAAGTTTTTACCAATTTCAACGAAATCATCCACCATGAATGCTCAAAAAGATAAGAACTGTGGACTCATCATGGTAAATTGATAAAAATAATACAGAACTAAAAAAATGTACAAATGAAAAAATTACATGTATCAGTTGTAAGTCAAAATAATTACGGAGCTAACGGGTATGAGTGAAATGCAATTAGAAAGAACTCGAAAATCAATCCAGACTAACCATAATGACACAACCGAAGATGGGATGCATCCCAAGAGCACTTGGTTTAACGTCATCAGCCCGACATATATTCTACGTCACAAATGATGTTCCATAAAGTGAAGAGGAAGAACATAGCACACACCCTCCTCCAAAAGTGGCCAGGAATCATATAGCAACAACCTAAAAAGTTGAGATCCATCCAACAAATAGTAGCAACCACATGTGACACAACGTAATCTAACACATCCCAAAAGCTACGAAGGCGCCATGCATAATCACAGATAAAATGCAAACGAACCCGCAGTCGTAAAGAAGTCATAGGGATCTGGAGCAGAAAATTGTCACCAACAGAAATATCCAGCAAATGACTATTTCCTACTCCTAAAAAGGGACATCCTATGTCTGGTGTCAAATCAGAAGATTGAATGTGTTGCACAATATGGATGGTCAAAACTAAAATCATCCTTTAAAAACAAGGGATCCACATAGGTAGCGTCAGTCAATATTAAGGGGATGAAAATAGGTATGTCTATAGATATATCAAGTGGTACAGACTCATCATAACAAAATGAATTGCACAAAGATGATGAGCTAGACAACTCAACAACACCCCCAAACCTGAAATTTGCACTACCTATGGCATGTACTCTCTCATTAGATGCGTCTTTCGATAACGACTTGACTATTTCTTGAATTATGGGGTCATTCGTATCAGGAAAATAGTTGAGGCTTGACTCCAAAGAACATTGAGAATTAGACTTCATGCAAGAGTCACTAGGAAGGCATATGTCGAGTAGGTCATCATGAAAATGTGGGGAAGGGAACGGGTCAGGTAGCAAAGTTGTTTCGATCACATTATCCTCACAAAACATCATCTGACTCGAGTTCCAATGTGCTACCAGATATGAATTGACCCTCTAGGTTTTGAACAGAGTGACTAGGAACTCTTCCCAACTCTCTTTCAGATAATGTCTTAGTAATATGATTTACAACTATCTCAAGTCTATTGATGGTTTGAGATTGGTGTTGAATCATGGCTTTTGACTCTAACATACCCTGAGAATCATGTTCAAGCAGTCGTTATGTGCGCTGCATAAAACAGTTAATCGTTTCCTCTTAACTAAGTGTGTTGGATGTAGGAGCTTGATTAAATTAAGGCATAACATGATTAGGGTCTTGAAAAGCCTGGGAAAAAATGTCCCCCTTGGTGTGAGTTATGAGCCCAGGAGAGATTTTGATTATTGGCAAAACCAGGGTTGTAATATTGGACTTTGAATTATAACCAGGTCGCCAATTAGCATTAAAAAAATGGATTTGCTCAGTGAAATATTCAGGATAATCATATTGCAAATTACAATCAGTTGTAGAATGACTAGGATTCGAACATGCAGCACAACCCTCAAATGAAACATTAGTGAGAGGTAAGGGGTGAGTCAAATTCATAATTGCATCTAATTTCTGAGTCATCGTCATAAAAACTGTTTCGAGTTTTGAGGTAGAAGGGGAGAAGTAATCCTTAGTCTTTCTCCTCAACCATTTCCTTGGTCTCAAGATTTTTTTAATTATTATTTTATATATGCACGCCTAACCATATATGAAGATGACCTGACTCTAATAAAAAATAAAAAGAACGAAACCCTAAATGATGCGCAAATAAAATGAATGGCAGACGACCCTAGATATTTGTTACTAATGCAGGGCTAAAATTCAATTCAATTTACCTAACCGTGGGAGAGGCACGAGAATTTCCTATCAATTCGCCACTACAGAGTTGCTCCTACCTCTTTTTCAAATTTCTAGCTCAAAGTGAAATGCCAGTTCAAGAACTGTTCCCAGATGGGATATACTCCTTTACTCGATCACTTTAAGCTATCAAACGTCCAAAAAGGGTCACTATGAGGGTCACACCTGTCCTAGATAATTATCTTACTACAAATTTTAAATAGTGAAGGCCTAGGTTCCTAACCATAAAATAAATGGTGATTAACCTATCCGCGGGAGAGGGCACGAAAGTTTCAACTCGATCCTACCACTATTCAAATTTGCATGCAATACTACCTAGAACAAGCTAAACACAAGTGATCACACAGAAACCGCGTGCAGATGCGGTGGGTAGAAGTTACCTCCGGTGTGAACCTCTTTCGAGTTACTTGCGACGCCGAGTAGAAGTCGGTTTCTGAGAGTTTTCTCGCGAATCACAATATTTCACTTCATTCCCATTTGAGCTCCTATGTGTGTGACTGTCTGAAAAATAAATGCAAAAATAATTCAAACTCAAGCAAATAAAACAAATAAGAAAGTGACTCATAACACTGAGGAAGATATGATGTGGTGATGGCGGGATGATCGTGTTGTCGGTCTTCTTATCAAGCGAGGATCGCCGATAGGGTGGATTTGGTGTGGTGGCTGAAAAAGAGAGAATGAGAAAGAAATGCAGGAAAAGAGATGGCGGAAGAGAAGTTAGAGAGGAAACCTAAATAGGGTTCTCCTCTTTCCTTGTTAGGTTGGGTTTGGGTTTCTAGGTCAACTTGTGGGCTTGGGCTTAGGTTAAATTACGTGGACTTAGATTTTTTTGGGTTAGGTTTAGACATGTGACCCCCTACTTTGTACCACCATTAGAATCAACCAATTTATCATTCTTCAAATTGTCGCCTTAATGCGATTTCATTGTTCACACTCAAATTCCTACAAAAACATTAAAATGAAATAATTAGAATAATATATAATAATTGAAACACTAACATATATAAATTAAGGGATATATTATGTAATAATTACGTGAATATCAGTACGCTTTCTTCGTGCGTCTTTCACATCTTTTATTCTGAGGTGCTTAGCCAGTTATAGTCCGACTATCAATGCTTCATACTCAGCTTTGTGGTTGGATGCATTAAAACTGAATTTGATGACATTTTCCAAAGTCACCCATTTTGAGTTGTGCAGAGTTATTCCAGCGCCATATCCACTCTTGAGTGTTAGATTCAGTTGTTTGTTGCTCCTCATCATTGTCCGACTGATGCTTGATATCGCCTATGAATTTGGTGATGAAGTATGCCAATGCTTGAGCTTTTATTGTGGTCTTAGAAGTATAGCTGATGTTGAACTCACTGAGCTCTATATCCCACTTCACCATTCTGCCGGATAACTCCAGTTTGTGTAGTAGTGGGTGTTCGATCATTACGGTGATGGAGTGGGATTAGAAGTAGGGGCACAACTTTCTGAAAGATACAACCAGTGCCAGTGATAATTTTATTCAAAGCTAGATAGTTAGCTGTTGCGTCCGCAAATGTCTTGTTGACGTAGTAGACTAGCTTTTGTACTCCAATTTCTTTGCGTATCAGAGCGGAGCTGACTGCATGCTCTGACAGATACAAGTATAATATCTCGCATGGTTTTGGTTTTGATAGTAGTTCTGTACACCCCATATATGTCTTCAGGTTTTGGAAAGTTTGCTCGCATTCCTTACTCCATTTGAGCGTTTTGTTCCCATTCAAAATCTTGAATAAGGGTAAACATTTGTTTGATGACTTAGAAATGAATATGTTTAGGGTTGCTTTCCTATGTTGAGGTTTTATACGACTCTTGGCCGATGATTGCATGTTTAAAAGTGTTTCGGATCAACTTCAGTTCCTCTTTGGTTGACCATGTACTTGAGAAATTTT
The DNA here is from genome assembly GCA_963556465.1 of Berberis vulgaris. Classification (NCBI taxonomy): domain Eukaryota; kingdom Viridiplantae; phylum Streptophyta; class Magnoliopsida; order Ranunculales; family Berberidaceae; genus Berberis; species Berberis vulgaris. The sequence goes on from OY747132.1 coordinate 67,249,382, forward strand.
CCTGATTCTATACTTGCAAAGTTGGGAGAAGACTTGCTGTAAGTCTTTGATGTGGTCGTCTTTGTGTAGACTTTTGACTAGCATGTGATCGATGTATACTTCTATGGTCTTGCCAATCTCATATCTGAACATTCTTTTGACCAAGCGTTGGTATGTTTCCCCTGCGTTCTTTAGTCCAAACGGCATTACTTGGTAACAGTGTGTACATTTTTATGTTATAACTGACATTTTCTCCTGATCTGGAGGGTGTATTTGTATCTGGTTGTAACCAGAATGTGCGTCCATGTCCGGAGGTTGCATCCACTATTGATATATACGCGGAAATGGAAAATTGTCTTTCGAGCATGCTTTGTTAAGGTTGTGTAGTCCATGATACTCTCCATTTTTCGTTCTTCTTTTTTACCAGAACTGTATTGGCCAGCTAGTCTGGATAGTGGGATCCCCGATTATCCCTGCATTCAGTAAGTGGTGCACCTCATCATTGATGACCTGATTGCGCTTTGGGTGACTGGCCTTTTCTTCTATCAGAGTATTTTTATTTGGATTGACCTGCAATCTGTGTGTGATGACAGAGGGGTCAATGCCCATCATATATTTCATTGTCCAGGCAAATATGTCCTTGTTGTCCTTCAGTAGCTAGATCGGGATTTTAGTTAGCTTCATATGAAGTTTTGTTCCGATTCGCATAGTCTTACTACCTTATAAACCGTCGAGGTGGATTAGTATTGTTTCTTTATCTAGTTAACCAGTGTTCGGTCGTCCCCTTGGACTGATTGGAGTTGCATCCTTGTATGGGAAAAACTGATATGTCTAGGATTGGTCGGATCGCTATTGTGGTTGCTCCCTTGGTCCTGACTGGGATTGCTATTTGTTGGGAGTCTTCCTTGTTGCACAGTGGCATTCACGTGTAGCTGGTTGATTGCCTTTGATGACCCCGACGTCCTTATCAATGTGATATTTGAGGCACTGATGCATGGTGGAGGACATTATGCCCATATCGTGCAACCAGTGTCTCCCTTGAAGCATGTTGTAAGCTAATGAGGCATCAACGACAAAGGAGTCTATCAACAGGACTCGCTGCTTGCCCGGTGCTCTTGCTACTACTGACAATCAGATTCTTCCGAGTGAGTCGCATTGTTCGCCATTGAAGCCTATCATGGGTTGATCAGTGGGTGTGAGTCCCTCTTCACAGAACCGCATTTTGTGGAATGTTGTTAGGTACAAGAGGTTGGTCGAGCTACCTGTGTCATTATGCACTCTTTTGACTTCCTATTTTGCTATTGATACATGATGTAGTCATTTTCTGCTCCCTGCTTTGACCTAGTCCTGTTGACCTGCACAAGTAACGCACGTGAGCCACGGACCACCGTTGTGGTGGCCGATGGCACTCCGATGCTAAAATCAGACAAGGATCTGAAGAAGATGTAATGCTGTAAACAGGGAATTTATAACGTACGTTAGCTTACCAACCTCATGTCTTATTTATAGTACATGAGTCTTGGTTCGATCAGTCCATCAATGGCATAGTTTAAGAAGGAGATCTTTGTGGAGATCCTTCTCTAATTAGGAGTCGTGCTATAGAAGAGAAGTTTCCTGTTAGCCCTGTGCTCTTAGATACGCGGAATATAGTTAACTATCAGAGGGTAATCCGTAAGAGGAAGTTTCCCTGCGTGATATGTACTCTAGTATTTGTTTCCTAGTCGAAAGCGAAAAGCTGCTGTAATTGCCTATCCGAAGCTGATCATCACGATGCTTGCCTTATGAGGGCTTACGGGTATTGAGGTTAGTTGTGAGACGCATTGGCTTAGCAAGTTGTAAGAGTTCGGGCCCGTTTAGCGGACTGCATTGAACAAACTTAAAATAGCTTGGGCCAGATCAGTGTTTGGTTCACGCTGGGGCCCGTAGTTCCTCGAGATCATCATGACATATATGGCTCAGGGATGTGACCATTTTGGTGTATCATTAATACTGATATCACAATGCCTCGTAATTGGGAAAGTGAACACCCTGCTCATCCCTTTCTGAAAAACCCAGAGTTGGGCGTTTTATTGTGGCGCGCTGAGCGGGAGGACCTGGATGTCGTATTCTTGTATGAAAATCTCTGACATTTCATTTTGACTGTTCTCGATCTCCGTTCGTGCCATGCAAGACGTATATCAATCCTTTGGTCTGCTCATTTGACTCTGCAGCAGGGTCCACATTTTCATTTCCTCTAGACTGTTTTTCTTTCAGTCAAATGAACTCACCGAGTCGTCCTCTCTGGATCCAGTACTCGTTTTCATTCTTCAGGTTGTGGCAGTCTTCAATATCATGTTTATGGTCATTGGAAAGAACAATATTTTTCTTATCTCGTCTGGCCGAATCTCCCCTCAGTTTGAGTGGCCATTTGACGTCTTTCCAGTTCACCATGGACTTTAGGACAGTTTCCAAATTCATTTTTAAAGTGGTACATGGTTTATACTTTGTGTCAATCGAGTGGGTTGACAATTCATGTCTGGCTCTGCTGGACTGCAGCTTTCCAAACTCTTGTTTGCCATTTTTAGACCTGCTATCGGTCCATTTTTTGTGTTGACCATTGGCTTCCCATGGCTTGTAATCTTATTTCTTGTCTTCTATTCTTTCCTGGTTCATAGGGAATGATCTCCTATCGAACTCGTTCTTCTTGGCACCCCACATCTCTTCAAGAGTGATGTATTTCTGTGCGGTCATTAGTAGTTTTTTCATACTGTTCGAAGGCTCCAGAGTTAGAAAATTGTATATATGTCCTTCTCTGAGTTTGGAGATGAAGGTGGTCACAGTTGTGTCATCATTGCATCCGTCTATCACGGATAACTCGTCAGTGAATCGTGTATCGTGTAACATATTCTCTGAGAGTCTCATCGGACTTCTGTCTCACGTGAAGCAGATAATGATGACCTTTTCTGATCCTCTAATTCCAATGAATCTAGTGATGAAGGTTGTGGCCTGCACTTGGAAGGAGTCTATTGACCGTGGCAGGAAGCTGTTACACCAATTTACCAGTGTGGACATGAGTCTGGTTGGGAAAGTTCTACACATGGTAAACTTTGAGCTTTCATTTAGTGCCATCATATGGTGAAAATGGTGTAGATGGTTCGACGAATCAGAAGAACCATCATAAGTTTCAAATTTTGGCAGGACGATTTTTTTGGGTAGAGGGGTTTTCATGATCTTGTCAGAGAAGGGTGGCATGGCAAGCTCATATAATATATTCAGATATGTGACTCCGTTCCTGAATGAAATCTATGGAGGAACTCCACCAGTTTAGGACCCATCATCTTGTGGTTCATTTCATTCAAAATTTGTCCTCTGAAGCTCTGTATAAGCTTCTTGGTCCTCTTGAAGACGACGGGCAGAATTTCACTGAAGTGGAACTCGGACATGCTTGAGAAGTTGGACACGTTCTTATGTGAGCTTTTCTACCATTTTAGCTAGATTGGACATTTGAGCCAAAAACTGATTCACACGAGGATCCATCATCATTTCTCCAAGAGCAAGGGTCCATATTGGGGCTCCAGCTGAGTGGTGTGGACCACCATATCTTTTGGTGACAATTCACTACTTTGTGCAATTGGCTTTCCCAATGTTGGATTTGGGATGTGTCCACTTGGTAATTGAGTTTCACCTGTGGAAGGATTGTCTTGGTTGTTTCTAAGCTGAGAGTTTGCGGGAGGTTTCATCTTCACTGTATCTTTCGTTGTTGATTTGCATTAAGGAAACTACCAATTTTGTTATGATTTTTTTTAGAAATTGTCGTTCCCACGGGCGGTGCCAAACTTTCCAAATTTGTTCTCCTCGATTCTAACCTGCAAAACAATGTTAGATTGCCAAAAACCATCCATTTGATGGCCGAAGACACTCGGATGTTTAAGTCAGTTAACTGTAAGAGAGCGTGAACTTGGACTGAATATAATTGTGTTGTGTTTGCATACACCTCCTTCGTGAATCTATCTTTTACCTTTTATACTAAGAGTAATAGACTTAGTGCATGACTTAAGATTCTCGCCATGACTTGTCTCTTTCGTAACTTCTCTCATTTTTAAGGGAAGATGTTCGTTGGGCTTTTAACTTTGTTTATGGTCCGTTACTAAATGCCTATTTGAGCTTTGTGACTGGACCTGTTATCCATATTTAGTGTGAAGTGTATGTTTCTCGTGATGGATGATTTTTGCCACATGTATGGCCGTGATCAAAGGACTATTTGATGTATCATCAACTACCGCCTTTCTGTTGGACACAACCATATACGTTTAGACCCCATTAATATAAACCCTTAAATCTCAATTTTTCTCTCCCTCCCCACCCTCCATTTTTTCTCAAGTACAACACACCCACCGCACAACTGTCGATCGTACTGCCTCACCCTGCCTCCACTGCACAGCCTTGCAGCTCTGTAGGCGCTGGTCGACCGACCACACCTCTTTTCTCCTATCTTATTCTTCTCCTTTCTTCTTCTTCTTATTATGCTCTCTTCCTCTTCTTTTCATATCTTTCTCTTATTCTCGTCTTTTCTCATGAACAACAATAGGAATGGAGTGGCAGCAACCACCCTTGCCCCGCCGACCGCTCCCCCTTATCTTATCTTCCTCTTATTCTCTATTTTTCTCTTTTTCCCTCGCACAAGCCTGCATGAGGAAAGGATGGGTTCCATCCTCGCGAACGCTTTTGCGAGGGCAAAAAAATTTGAACCGCGTATCGACATTTGCTAGTGGAGAACCCATCCCCGCATAGTAATTCGTGAGGATGGAATCCCCCCCCCCCCCCCCGCAGATACCTATGCTAGGGTCAAAAAAATTTGCCCTCGCATAGATTTCTGCGAGGCAAAAGAGAAAAAAATAGAGAAGAAGGCGGAAAGGGGTGGTGCGGTCGGCGGCAAGGTGAGGGTTGTTCCTGAGAAGATATGAGAAAAAGAGGACGGGAGGAAAAAGAAAGGGAAAAAAAGAAGAAGAAGAGTGTGGCCAGTGATGTTGGGGCGAGGTGGTGCAGCCGACGGTGGCAAGTAGAGCTGAACAAAAATCGATCAAACCGATCAGATTGTTCGGTTTAAATTAGGTTTGAATCGGTTTCGGTTTTAGAAAATTCAAAACTAAAGTGGTTGGTTTGGTTTTCAGTTTCTATGTGATTTTAACCGACCAAACCGAATCGATCGAATATATATAATAAATATTAACATTTTATATATAAATAATATAATATGTTTAAAATAGTTGGTGGGTTCAGTTTTATTTCGGTTTTGGTTCGATCTTAGTCGATTCGGTTACGATTTGCATAAATTAGAATCGGTTCGGTTTCTAATTGATTTTGTTAATGGTCGATTCAGCTTCGGTTTGAAAGTTTTAAAACCGAACCGACGGTTTGGTTTTCAACCCTAGTGGCAGGGTGAGTATTGGTGCTTGATGGAGAAGAAAAAAAGAGAAAATATGTGGCGGTGTGTGTTTTTTTATTTTTTTTATAATGGTGGTGTTTTTAGTAGAAATTGTGGTATCAAAATTTCAAAGCCTTAAAAATAAGGGTGTTGATTGGGTTCAAATGCCTAGTAACTTGAAGTGGAAAATTAGTGTTTGTCCAATTTCTCAGATTTTATATGTAACTGTTAAACAATGAATATTCTCATGGATTATTGTGTTGGGTCTGGTTAATTGATTAACTTAAATAAATCGATCTGTCATGTTTACTCTCAATTGTCCACCATAGACACCAACACATGATCCTGAGGATCCTAGGTATATCAGTAGGTGGTGTTCTTTTATGACTTCCTATGACTAATAACAAATTTCATAAAGAATTCATAGAAATAAATAAGAATTCTTTAAAATCCATCAAAATCTAATCTTTTAAAATCCATCAAAATCCATCAAAATTTCGTAAAATCCATTTAAATCTTTTAAAATTCATGGCTTTTAAAATCCTTCACAACCCATTAAAATTCTTGATTGAACACACCCCTAAAGAAAAAGAAAATTGTTTCTTTTCAAAAAATTCTAAAGGGTCAGGCCCCCTAGCGGTCGCCGGGAGACTGTGTGTGTGTTTGTGTTTTATTGATGGATTATAAGGATATCTAAGATGATGGAGGATATTGATACTCCCTAGCGCAACTAGCTGGCTCCCTCACCATCTCCTGCCGCCAGTCTCTGACGATCTGACCCCTTCTCCATTCGCTCTGCTCTATGTATCATATCACCACAAACAAAAGTTCTAGAGAGTCTGGGTCTGATGCCTGATTTTCACGCCTGATCGGACGTAATTACCCTTTTGCTCCTCCTTTTGTTGTGATTATATTTAATGAGTGTTTAAAGGAAATGGGCAAAAGTGTAAAAATTCCACTCAGGCGTGAAAACCAGGCAGCAGCCCAGGCCGCCTAGAAGGACTGCACCACAAAATATACAGAGAAGACCTAAATATTAGGATCTCGAGAATGTATCCAAAGCACATGCTTTCTCCTTAAATAATTGAGTGTTCTTGCAGTCTTGCTCTACCACTCCTTTTCTCATTAGGGTTTTGAATGGTTGAAACAAATCCTCTCTGCGATCTGTATGTCCATTTATAGCACAAAACCATGTTTGAAAATGCCAATAATGGATTAAAACCCAGAGGCTTTCTGTTGTTTCTGCTCATGATTGAACAAGACACATTATGCTTGCAAGAAGACATCTTACCCCATCCCCCACACTTATTTTACATCTGAAACAAGGCCTACCTCCCTTGTGGTCCTCTCCTTCCCACACTTATTTTACATCTGAAACGGTCCTGATCTCCTTTCCATCACTACTTTTAAGTTTGAACACCACGAGATGCTAAAGAGGAATAAGTGCCACTGGTGGGGCTTATAAAAAATCTCAAAATTTGTCCGAGCGTGCTTTTACTTTGTTAAATTAGACTAGTTTATTGGGTGATAATTTCAAGGCAGCGACTACATCATACCACCGTATTCTTTTTCTCACACCACTATTGAGCTGTGTTTTTTTTTTTTTTTTACTCACACCACCTATATAAAAAAAAATCATTCATTTTTTTCATCACCATTCAAATCCACAACGGTTTCTCCCTCCCCCATTCCAAATCTCTTCCCACCCTCGAAAACTCTCAAAATCCTTGCAAATCTCCTTCCTCTCTCTCGAAAACTCTCTAAATCCCCTCAAAGATCAAACCTTAAACTCAAACTCAATAAATATGCATAACTTAACATAACAAAGAATCTCAAACTTAAAGCGAAAACAATGCAAAATAGGGTAACTTTCAACCAATTTAAACCCTCAATTGAGACCGATTCTCAACCTCATCAAAACACAAATATTATAGTACTCTTAGTTATCTAATAAACCCAACTTGAATCACTTGAAAATGTTTTGAAATGAGCAAGTTATAGTCATTTTACTAAAGTCGCGCAATCTGTCAAAAAAAATTATGTTCGCAGAATCCTGATAACCCACATTGTATAATGCAAACAGAAATGTTTTCAGACAGATTGCACGAATTTTGTAAAATTAACTTGCTTATTTCAAAACATTTTTAAATGATTCAAGTTATGTTTATTAGATAACTCAGAGTACTACAACTTTTGTGTTTGATCAACTTGATAATCGATCTTGATCGAGCACATAAATTGGCCGAAAGTCAGGAACACTATCCGTTTTTATTGAGAGACAGATTTGCGCGACTTTAGTAAAATGACCATAACTTGTTCATTTCAAAACATTTTCATGTGATTCAAGTTTTTTTATTAGATAACTAGGCGTACTACAATATTTGTGTTTTGATAAACTTGATAATCGGTCTCGATCAAGCACATAAGTTAGCCGAAAGTCAGGAATACTATCCCGTTTTCATTGCGAGACAGATTTGCGCGACTTTAATAAAATGATCATAAATTTCTCATTTCAAAACATTTTCAAGTGATTCAAGTTGTGTTTATTAGATAACTAAAAATACTACAATATTTATGTTTTGATAAGGTTGATAATCGATCTAATTTTAGGGTTTAAATTGGTCAAAAGTTACCTTATTTTGCATTATTTTTTCGTTTTGAGTTTGGGTTTTTGTGTTATGTTAAGTTAAACATATTTATTGAGTTTGGGTTTAAGGGTTTCAACTTTCACGGGATTTTGAGAGTTTTCGAGAGAGAGGGCGAAGATTTGCAAGAGATTTGAGTATGGGGAGAGATTTGCAAGAGATTTCGAATGGGGGAGGGAGGAACCATTGTCGATTTGAATGGTGAAGGAAAAAAAAATGGATTGTTTTTGTTTATATAGGTGATGTGAGAAAGTATGATAGTGTGAGAAAGAAAGTAGGTAGTATGAGAGAGTAAAATGGTGTGAGAGAGAAAATGGTGGTATAGTGTAGTCGCCACCTATTTTCAATGACACCAAATGGTTTCCAATCCACATTTAAAGGGAACCCCATGGATACTATAACCGGAGAAAACAATAGTAATTTCTCAAGGTGTTCTAAAGAAGCTCAGATCAGTTTGCACATAAATGTAGTTTCTAGTGTTATTTGAGGAAAACAAACTATTTAGGTCACTCACGACAAAGGATTGTGAATTTTGTTTTAGAAGTAATTACAGTCATTTAATTTTAAGAAAAATATTTGAGAAAGATTTTGATGTGCATGGAAAAGAGGTAAATTTTTCAATGATAAATGAAACATATATAATACATTTTTGTTCTTTACCTAAGAAGTTCAGAGTTTTCACATAAAGGTAGTTTCTAGTGTTATTTGAAGAAAAAAAACTATTTAGGTGGTCACTCATGACCAAGGATTGTGAATTTGATTTTCACAATAATTTTGATCATTTGATTTTTAAGAAAAATAAGTAATTTCGGTCACTATGTAAAGAAAAAATATAAAACTTTGATGATAAATTAAACATATATAATACATTTATATTCTTTACCTACCAATTGAGCTCGATTATTCCAAAAAAATCCTCATCATTAGTGCTCCTACTGATGGGAGACTAAATTTGCGCACTCAATTCAAACAAGACACTTCTAGGTAGCGAGAGAAAGGGGCGAGGGATAGATGTAACCACCCATCCTCCTCGAAATAAAAGACGCTGCATATCTCAAGGAGGATACACCCATCCCTCGCTCCCTTTCCCTCACTCTTTCCTTCTACCTAGAATTCCTGTTCAAACAAACATCCTGAACAAGATGCACAAAACTCAGTAGGCTTTAGAATTGTTAAAAAGCCAACGTCATCATCTCTTGTTCGGTTTTCTTGTCAAATCGATTTGGACAATCACGTGTGTCTATACATGGCTGCAAACCATATGGTTGAATTGTACAAAAAAGCAGCAAGCTTCCACAGGTTCAACTCTGTTGTTTCTACTGCTCATAAACTCGTGCTTGCAAGAAGACAATTCATTGCATCAAAAACCTCATCACCTTTGGCCCCTGACACAAGCCCATATTTGCTCCTCTCACTACTTTTAACATGCACCTAGAGGACAAGATACATGCAGAGGGAAGAGGTGCAATAAGGTGAATGTGTACCATTTGGACAGTCCCCGACAAATTTGTGTGATTCACTAAATTTGCTGGATTGGCCTCTAGTTCATGATAACATTGTCCGATGACCCAAAGCAAAGAAAAATTCACCTTTGAAAGGAGATGACTAATGAGAAAAATATTATTAGTTTTTTATGCGACCAAGTTTGTCCTTATCAATTCTTAACATGCAAAATAAACAACATTGAGTCAGAGATCATCATTGTGGTAGCCGAAGACACTACGATACTAAAGTCATGTGATTGAGTAAAGAAGGATGTAGAAGATAAATTAGATTGTAAGTGCATACCTTTTTCATCCCCTTTGTTTACCTTATATAGCGAGAATTTTACTTCTTCAGTGACTTTCGTTGAGCAATGTTCGAGGGAAAAAGATCTCGCTGAGAATCTCACTCGTCTATAACTAGGTTCCATTCAGTACTTGGCTATGTTTGGGACCCAATACTTGATTGGATCAAGAGCTGTGCAAATTGTCGACTTACTTAATAGGACTAGACTTGACCATTGTGCGCCATTGCAATCTCTGTGGTCGGACCAGGCTATTCATGCACGATGAGCCGTTGTGAGACTAGGTTCTATCCGCTTGGTGGTGTCGTGGTTCCTTAAGTGGACTAGGTCACTTAGACGCGACAAGTTGTCCACATCCTTAATATGACTAGACTCAGGCCCCTATGTACCATCGCGGTCCCCTTGGTCGAACCAAGTGTGCCCCTATATAGAGTTGAGTGTGAACTGACATCGTCTTCAAATAGAGTACTTTTATTGATAATTCTTCTTTAAACGTTCTACATGATATTCTCTCTACTCAAGTTCTTGACTGGTGGGTTCTTTGGCCTTTGGTTCTTCTTCAGGGGGCCTTTTATGGCGAAACGGCTATTTGCCTGATTGCTTTTTTGCCACATAGTGTTATTCCCTTGTGGTTGAAATCTGTCTTATTATTGGCGAGGTACTTGAGGCATTAATGTCGAGTGGAGACCACCACTCCCATCTGGTGAAGCCAATGCCTACTTAAAATCACGTTGTATGCAGGGGGCGTCTACCACAATAAATTTCGTCATAAAATCCTTACAAGGTCCGGCTCCCCTGCTACCACGGGCAACCTGATGCTTTCGACTGGCTAACTCCGTGTGCCATTGAACCCGATCATGGCCTCCTTGTGCAGCTTCAACTCTTCTTCCCTTAGCCACATCCTGTGGAATGCCTCCAAGAACAAGATGATGGCCGAGCTCCCCATATCCACCAGTGACCTCTTCACACCCCACTTCGAAATCCTGATCCTGATGACCAGAATGTCATTGTCCAGGGAGTGGACCCCATGCATGTCTTGATATGTCACTACCAAATCTGGAATCAGATGCTCTATTCAGGCATGTTGGATAGGGCGGTCTCCATAGTAGAAACCTGTTTGCATTCCTCGAACTATTTTTTTCCTCGACAAGTTTGACTGTTTCAGTTCATCGTATCCACTATGTAGGACGTAGATAACGATCACAGTTTTCTCATCTGTTTTAGGTGCAAGCTCTTTTTTTCTTTTCCTCGGGGGTGTTTTTTGTCAGGGCTTACGAACTGCTGAAGCCTTCCATTTTGTACCCAGTATTCGATCTCATTCTTTAGACTTTGACGATCTTGAGTAATGTGACCGTGGTCCTTGTGATAAGAGCAGTACTTGTTCTTATTGCGTTTTGACGGGTCACTCTTGAGCTTTGAGGGCCATTTTAGGTCCTCCCAACTCTTCATGGCGAAGAGGACCTTGGATAGACTGGCGTTTAGCGGGGTGTAGTTGGGGTACCTCCTATTGACATAATTGGTGACCTTCTTTTGGATCTATACTCATCGCGCCTCTTTTCTTCTCCTCTGTCTTGGGTCTTAAGGGATTGTTTGGCCTCATTCTCGCTTTCTTTCTTGGCCGTCAACATCTCCTCGAGAGTGATGTACTTTTGCTTACTCTTCAGTAAGTGCACCATATCCTTCGAAGGTTCTAGGGTGATGAATTTGTAAAACTGACCTCCCCAAAGGCCGGAAGTGAAGGTTGTAACAAACGTGTCATCGCTACAACCATTGATCAGACTCAGCTTGTCATTGAAGCTAGTGACATACTCCTGGAGGGTCTTACCATGCTTCTACTTGAGGCTAGGCAGATAATGAGGCCCCTTCCTAATGCGTTGGCTCCCTAAAAATCTTGTGATGAATGTCTTTACCAAGACCTGAAATGAATCAACAGATCTTGGCTAAAGGCTGTTTAGCCAAGTTAATGTAACCTTCTTCAAGCTGGTAAAGAAAATCCTGCACGGAATGGCTTCTGAACTTTCCGGTGGTAATGGTGTAAGTGGTCTGACGGATCAGATGTCCCGTCGTAGAATTCCAGCTTTGGGCAATGATCTAGGAAGTTAAGTGCAAGTGGATCATTTTAAACCACACAATTCTAGGATGCAAAATTGATTTGTCATTCCTTCTTGCAGTTGTTGCATACAACCCGCTTTCCCTTTCTCTATGGAGGGCTTGTCGTGGTTGTCTCATTTGCCGCAGCGCCGCTGTCGTTGCTATTTGCAACCCCTCCTTTTGATTGAATCCCTTGGCAATCGGTCCCGGGGTTTTTTTCATTAAAAGTGACTTATAATCCCATGAGGCATGTAGCAGTGCGTGTCGCTTGGGCAAAGCTTGTTTGGTTCCCCAGAAGTTGTAGATGACTCCCCAACAGATCATGCATACTCAAATCAAGAAGGTTCGCCCGACAAACTTCTTTGGCATGGGCTCGCTCATGATCTCCTCCGAAAATGGAGGGATGGTAAGATCATACAGGATGTTTGGATTGGTCGCTTCCACCGTAATGGGTTCTCGACTACGATACTGTCTGCCTTTGAGGCGAGATTCCCACTGCCTTTTTCATTACTCAAGTTCCCCTCGTTGCTAGCCCTTTGGTCTTCGCTGAGGAATTTGTCGCTTTCATGGACATGCACCCTGGCGTCTTTCTGGGTCAGAGCCTTCCCAGAGTTTTCGCCATTCTCTGATGGTGGCTGTCAATTCCAGGTAAGTCTTTCCACCACCTGCGTAAGATAAATCATATGGTATAAAATCTTATTTATGCGGGGTCGACCGCGGCTAGGACTTGCTATTGCTCTACTTCCTCAAATGGATCGACTCAACCTGGCGGAGCTTTTTTGGCTCGACATTGTTAGTGTTAACTCGAGATTTGATGTTGGTGACCATGTCTAGAGACTCTATTGGTTCAAAAGATTTTTTTGCCTCTGTTTAAGGAAAACTTGTCATTTTTCCCAACAAATTGCGACAAACTGATGCGTCCAAATCCGTTCCTATAGATTCTTGACCTGGAAAATGAACAACGGTGAGCCAGAGACCACCGTTGTGGTGGCCAAAGGCATTTCGAGGCTAAAGTCAGGTGACTGGGTAACGATGGATGTAGACTGTAAATTAGATTGTAAGTGCTTACCTTTCTCATCCCCCTTTGTTCACCTTACATAGCGAGTACTTTACTTTTTTAATGACTCTATTATCTAGCAAAAATGGAGGAAGGAGATCTCGCTGAGCATCTTACCCGTCCATGACTTGGTTAGATTCGGTACTTGGCTCTAATTGGGACGCAATACTTTATTGGATCAAGAGTTGTGCAAAATAGATCTTGGGCTTGTGACAACCAAGAGATATGCGTTTGAGCCTTATTGTTTTGGGCCAAGCTCTATGATTTGTACCACATTGGGCAGGCATGATCTTGTCTTGGGCATTTGACTTTCAGGCTGAACAGTGACTTGGTTGAGTTTGCGTTGGACCGTATTTTGGGCTATTTGAGACTGCGCTGGGTGTTACTGTGTTAGGGTTGGCCTACGCCACGTGTCTGGCTGTGATTAGATGATTGTTTGATGTCTCATTAGTTTCTCAAGTTATAAGGGCATTTCCAATGGACCCAGACTCTAAAATTGGGAATTTAATACTTTAGACAAGCATTCACAATAACTCCCACGTTGTGGGGTACTTATTCGAGTAATAGGTTTAATGTTAAGAACCAATGAATACTTCTCGAAAGCCTAAGCTGGAGTTGAAGACTTACTATTTAACTCGAATAGTAATATTCACAAGGCTTTCAAAATTGACATATCCATCATCCACTATATCAACACTGGCGTAGCCCAATGATAGCATTTTCCTCATTTGGTAGCTTCACTCACTTATCAGTATTAAACAACTTAGCTCTATACCCATGCATATATTACTAAATTATTATAATATAGCATCTAAGTCACCCCTCACAAGAATCAAACCTTGAATGTGGATTTGGTAGCTTCTCAAAAGCTTGAGTTGTCAAGGAGTGAGCTAATTACTTAACCATGATCATAATATCTAATCTCTTATTAGGAGAAAACATCAAATTTTTAACAAAATGGTTTAATTGAGATTTAAAAGTGTTTGCTTAAGTTTTAGTCAAAGCATCCGTGATGAGCCAATTCTAGTTGGTTTCAAGACCAATTGTTTCACCCACTATAAGCCATTGAAAAACCAATGTGTCTAGAGAGCGTTTGAACTTACAATTTTTTATGTTGAGCATATCCACTGTGTGATACAAGAATAATTATCGTATAACCAATCTAAAATGTGAAAAAACATAATTTTCATGGGTTCTATTTGATATAAAATATTCAAACTAAAGTTTCTATGTAAACAAATAGTATCAAATCAAGCAAGTACGTTTCCAAACAATAGATGTTTTGATTTAATTTCAACACATTCCAAAATTTGATTAAAATTAATAATAATATTAAATAAATAAGTTCGGGATGGGTGAGATTGAAAATCTCCATCCCGATCTCATCTCACTCTAGATCGGAAGGGTACGGGATCGTGATGATTTTGATCAATCCAAAAAGCACCCCAAAAATCAAAACGGGATGGGACCGGGAAGGGATCAAGATCGCAAGATAGGATGCCCACCCCTAGCTTACAGTGGTTGGTCAAAGACAAAAGTGGATTCAGGGATTATAAATATTCAAATAAATTAACGTTGTGACTAAATGACACCACCAATTCTGTTGAAAGACACCACCATTGCCCTACTTTTTGAATGACACCACCACCTTTCTGAAGGACACTACCGCATATTGAAGGACACCACCAATATAAAAAAAAAAAAAAAAATCCTACCACTTATCTTCTATTCTCCCTTCTCTTTTCTATCAAGCACCATCACCACCCCCACCGTCAGCCGCACTAACTGTCCCCTCCACCGCCGGCCTCATCGGGCCATCGTCGGACGTCCCTCTCAACCCCTTCCAGCTTCTTCTCTTCTTATCTTCTTTGTTTTCTTCTTCTATTGTCTGTTTTTTCTTCTTCTATTTTCTTCTCTCTTCTTTTTCTTCTTATCTTCTCTTTTTTTTTCTCCTATTTTATATTCTCCTCCTCTTCTTTTTTTCTTTTTCCTTTTCCTCTATCTTCCTTTTTTCTCCTTTCTTCGTCTTCTCCCTTTTTTTTCTCCTTCACCCTTGCGGAAGTTCCAACGAGTGGGGAACCTCCACTTACTCCGTGACAGCAACCTTCGCGAGGGCGAAAATAAAAACACAGGGGAAAAGAAAAAAGATATGAGAAGAAGAGGAAGAGAAGAAAATAAAGAGAGGAGAAAAGAAGGAAAAAAAATGAATAGAAGATAACAGAAGAAAAAAATAAGAAGAATAAGAAGAAAAAATGAGGAAAAATAACATATGAGAAAAAGAAGAAGAAAAAAAAGAGAAAAGAAGAAAAAGAAAATGAAAAGAAGAAGAAGAACAAATGAAAAGAGGAAGAAATAAGCAGTGGTGCGACCAACAATGGCAGGGCATGGTGGTGCGACCGGAGGTGGTGGGGCGGGCAGGGTGGTGTTGCTCCCATGAAGAGAGAGGAGAAGGTGGATAAGGGAATGTAAGGGGAGTTAGTGTTCTTCAACACATCAAAAAAAAAGTGGCATGATGGTGTCCTTCAGCAAAATTGGAGATGTCATTTAGTCGGTGCTATCTGGACTATATAACTATTCTTCCCCAAATGAATAGTGAAATATGTATGTCTTCAACCCTAAATTTTATTTTCAACTTTGCCCTCCCCAATTATTAAGAATTACACGCAAAACCAACAAACCAATGAACGATGCCAAGGGTATTTATGTCTCTTAATTGAAAAATATTACTACACATTTTTGTTTTCAACTTAATTTTTAGGCTCCCAACTTTATAATATTTAAAAAGAAAAATCAAAATGTGGGTAAAAGTGAAAAAGGGTATTTGTGTTTTTAAATGAAAAATACCATTACACATTATTAAACTTTTGTCCTCCCAAATTCAAATTATTTATAATCAAACCTAACCCCTCTTGATATTCATTAATTATACCTAAGCTCCTCTTCCCCAAATTGAACAATAAAAAGTATGCCCCACTCTAAATTTTCTTTCCCGTTTTTCCCACCACTATTCTTAAAAATTAGAATTGAAACGAGTAGACCAATTAGGAGTGTAGGGTATTTGTGTCTTTTAATTGAAAAACACTATTACACATTTCTCTTCAACCTAATTTTCGAGTTTCAACAATGCCCTACCAACTTTATAATATTTACAAAGAAAAATAAAAATGTGTTAAAAGTGACAAAGGGTGTTTGTATCTTTAAACAAAAAAAATAATAATAATTACATTTGTTTACACTTTTTGTCCTCCCAAATTAAAATTATTTATAATCAAACTCAACCCCTCTCAATATTAATTAATTATACCTAAGCCCTTACATCTAACTTTTACATTTTTGTCTTCCATATTTCATAATTTTTACCATCCAAATCAGCCCTTCTTAAACATTGCTATATTATATCTAAATTCTTAACATAATATATTTCAAGTCCCCCAATTATTTATAAACTATAAAAAGACCCTTACAACTAATTTTTTTTATTTTATTTATATTTCATATTTTTACAATCAAAATCAATTCATCTTAAACATTGATTAATTATACTTAAGTCTCTAATATAATAATTTATTTGAAGTCCGCTAATTATTTATAAATATACATATGCCCTTAAAATAAAATAAAAAAGTATTGAATATTTGTGCACGTAGAACGCTTCCACCCCTAGTAAATTAATAACTTGTACTCTTATAGCTATAACAAGGGGTAAAAGAGAGTAGATTGTTATCTTGTATACCTTGGACAACTCGCATTAGTGATCCTTCCATGTAATTATGTTATACAACAAGTGTATTAAAATATTCGGTAGAGTAACATCTAGCCTAATTCAGACCATGCCACCCCTAACAAGTACCCCCATTATAAGAAGTTGTGGATTCATGACTCATCAACCCATCCTTTATCATTGATTAGTTATCCTACATGAAATGTAGTTGCTTAGGTATATCATAGCAAAAACAAGTCTTTATGTGAAATGGATGCTAAGGGGCAACGACCGTGTTAACTTGTGGGGCAGTATGTAGCCTTCAAACATTGTTTTATTACCTTGGAGAGTTTGCAATGTAACCTTCGGACACAAAATAAATAAATAAATAAAAGGGTCGAGACCCAATTTAAAAGTTAAAAATAAATAAATGCCCCTTAGAATCACACACTCCAATACGTGACCCCATATTATAAAAAAATAGTCAGAGGACATTGTCATGTATAAAATTTTACACTCAATGAGTGAATGTGTTTTGCACAACACTATTGGCCGATAAACAACACCACAATAGGTTTCTAGACACAATTCAAATTTTGACATACCTCTTGATAAAATGGGTAATTAAACATAGCCCCTTAGATCGCAAGATTTTCGCTCTCAGATATTTCGACTTCCATTTTGCCTATTAGCATGATTGACAAAATAAATAAAAAATCATAAGACTAAGCAATTTGGATTTTTTTTCCCTTAACCCCTCTCACCCTAAATGCCACCGACAAGGTTTGAACCCTGAATTTGTGATGTCATCGGTCACAAGCCTACCAACTAAGCTAGTACCCCATTGACATTCAGTTTGGATTTTGCATATGACAGTTTGGAAAATTAAGCACGTATATTACAAATAGATATTTTTTGTAAATCATGATCGCGGGTAAAATGAAAATTTAAAATACCTCGTAACAAAAATCCAACGCTGAATTACTCATCTTTCAAAGGGTATTTTAAAATTTAAATTAGTGTTGGATTGGGGACTGTAAAAAAACCCCAGTATCCTAAAAGCTTGAAAAAATATCGGAAAAGATAGCGAAAAGCAACGGATATGGTATAATAAGGCATCACAATATAGGGGTGGGCACGGGACGGGATGGGACGAGATATGCCCATCTCTATCTCATCCCGTTCATACGGGATGGGAAAAACCTCATCCCGACCTCGTCCCATCCCAAACGGGTTCGGGACGGGACGGGATCAGCATGCTAATCTGGACATATCAAATAGAAGCCTGGACTGCTGGAAGCCTGCTGCTGGAAAGCCTGCCTGAAAGCCTGTTGGAAGGCCTGCTGCAGCTGGAAGCCTGAACATTTTATGCAAATGTTCATAAAATAAATAAATAAGTAAATAAAAATATTAATAATTAATATTAAAAAATTAGTTCGGGACGGGACGGGATTGGCGGGATTGAAAATCTTCATCCCATCCCATCCCATTCTAGATCGGGACGGGACGGGATCGGGATGAAATTATTCAATCCCATTAAGACCCGAAAAAATCGGGACGAGATCGGGACGGAAACGGGATCGCGGGATGGGATGCCCACCCCTATCACAATACATTATTATTACTTTTTTCATTAATTTTTTTTTATTCAAATGTGGAGTATCGAGAATGGGCTTTGATGATTCAAATGTCGAGTGTATTATTAGAGAAATAACCGAATTTTCATTATTAAAAAAAATCATGAAAGTCAAGTTTCCATGGGATCTACATACCTAGGTCACCCATGACCTTAATCACAATTTTGAATGAAACTATTATTTATTTGGATAGAGCAAAGTTATGATAAATAACGACAACCCGCAGAAGTTGAATAACTATTATTTGGAGAATAGACCATCTCCATCAACAATCTCACATTGTGTCTCAGACTCAGAATCAGACCTGTCATGGGGTTGTAACAACAAAAACATGGTAATCAACATCAATTTGATGAATGAAAAAAAAAAAACAAAAAAAAACATTCACTACTGTCCATATTTGCTTAGGGATGGCAACAAAGCGTGTTGGGGTGGATTTGGATATCATGTGTCTATGAGTAGCAATGAATCATTGTCGTGTCACTTCACAACCTCGTCTTAAAATATAAAATCCAAAATAGACCTAATTAATACGAGCTTTGCTACAGAGCGAGGGAAAGGGGGCGAGGGATGGGTGGTAACCACCCATTTGCCTCGAGATGAGCGCATCAGATTTGAGATGTGCAATGACGCTCATCTCGAGGCGAATGGGTGGCTTTCACCCATCCCTCGCTCCCTCCCTCGTTCCCTCCCTCGACCCCTAGAATTTTCCAATTAATACATGTCTCAAAAACTCCAAATCCAAACACGATTCGCTATTGTAGTTTTGTGTCATTCCGGGTCGCCAACCCATTTAACATGCTATTGAGACACCTGTCATCACCTTTTATGTATTATTTATATAACACAAGCAATTATCCCGATAAAGTTGAGTTAGAATTTTATTTTATTTTGCATTTCTTTAGTTTATATATTCATACATACAAGTTTATACAAGATTAATTAGGCTTAAGTGATGATTTAGAGGAATAATTATTATCATAACATATTAACCACAATCAGGTCAAATACTCAATTGGTCATGTGTGTCAAAGTTGACAAGACAACAACTGAGTATCTCATGTCAACCATGTTTAGCTCCAAAATCCTAATACAACAAGATTAACAATTCAAACCCACTAAGGCGCGGCTTGTTAGAGCATCTCCAATCAACCTTCTAAAATAGTTAAATAGTTAAAACTATTTTAGGAGTTTCATTGAAAAAAAATCTCCTCCAATCATCCCCATAATAACTTCCCCCTAAATTTAGGAGAAAGTTAACCATCCTTAAATCTTATATATTAATCAAATAATTTCAATATTTAATTTTTTAAATTAAAAATAAATAAAAAATAAAACTAAAGTATCTAAATAATAGTATAATTAAAAAAGTAATTATTAATACTAATTTAAACAAAAGTAATTATTAATTCTAATTTAAATAATGATACAATTATTTATAGTAATTATTAATACTAATTCAAAATAATAGTACAATTAAAAAAGTAATTATCTAAATAATGATTAAAAACGTGGAAGATATATTTAAATAATGATAATTTTTTTTATTATTAATACTATTTTTTTAACTCCCAAATTTTTAATTAGTCAAATTTAAATTAAGTAGAAATTAATAATAGTATAATTAAAAAGTATTTAAATAATAGTATAATTGAAAATAATAATATTATATATTTAAATTGAAATGAATGATAATATATTTAATAATATAATTGAAACTAATTTATGTAATTATATTAAGTTGAAATTAATAATAGTATAATTGAAATTAAATTGGTATAGAAAAGTTGAAGACATTAAAATAATAATGAAAAAGTTAAAATAGGGGATGTGGTTGGAGTGGTGAAGAAATAGGGGACCCCTAAATTTAGCTTTTGGTTAAAATGGAGGATGGTTCATCCCCTATTTTAACTTTTACCATTGGAGATGCCCTTACACAATAAAAAATGCATAATGCAAAAGTTCACCATCACATTCGCAGTCACCACCACTACAATCACAATTACCGCCACCATGACCATGCCACAATTACAACTATTATCATCATTAACACCACCCACAATCATCTGTCAAATTTGCATTGATTTTCTTTAATTACTACCAAGCATTCGTAAAGTAATGAATTACAAATTAATGCATTTGCATTATTTTACAATACTAAGCGAAATCTAAATAGGGGATCGTGTTGAGTCGAGACAGTTGTTTTTGCCACCCCTAGATGTGTCAAATATCTCTATTACAACTCCTCTTCTCCAAATGAATAGTAAAAAATGCCTTCAACTCTAACTTTACTTTTCAAATTTGCCCACCCCTATTCTTAATAATTACATGTAAAACCAAAAACCAATCAATAGTTCCAAGGGTATTTGTGTCTTTTAAATGAAAAATACTATTACATTTTTTACACTTTTGCCTTCTCAAATTCAAATTATTTATAATCAAATTCATCCCCTCTCAATATTAATTAATTACACCTAAATTCCTAATACAATTTATTTGAAGCCCTTCAATTATTTGTAAATTATAAATAGGCCCTTACAAATGAAAAACACCATTACACATTTTTTAAAAGTACTGAATATCCGCGCATGTAAAGCGCATTGACACCCTAGTGAATTACAACCGAGGAATGTGATTTCTCAAAATATATCGAACTTTCACGAAATATTTCCTATTTTGAAGTTACCGAAATCTCTTTCAAAATCCGAAATATGTCAAAATTTTCCTGAGAAAAGAAATAAATACTTTAATCTCCGTATATTTTAACATGCTATAATGGTATTTTATTATCAATAATTTGTTATACAAGTGATTTTTATGTAATATGTGGTTTGTATCACAATACGAGTCGGATGAGCCATTTTATCTAGTATTTAAGAGTTTAAAATGCATAACTTCTATTGTTAAATTCAAAATCACAACTGAAATTTTTACTTTTTTTGTAGAAAAAAAACTAAATATTTCTTAAAATCAGTGGACAGAAATCAACTCGAAAAATGAAATTACAATCCTTAATTACAACCACTCTTCCGAGAAGGTTTATTTGTAAAGGAGTCTTTCTACGCTGCCTGGTTCTTTGTGCCTGGAGTGTGCCTGGATGGTACTAGGCACATGTTAATGCTGGCGTGACATTAGGTAAACATGTCAATATGAAGAATGATAAACATTGTTTTTGCAAGCTATCATTTTTTAGCCTTAAGCCCTGTTTGGCTATTGTTTTAGAAAACTCCAGTACACCCCAGCGCCCTGGGGGCCAGAACAAGCCTTCCGTCTACAAAGCTAGACTTAATGCCTTATCTTATAAAGTACTTGAGTATAATGGAGTTCTGTCAACATCCGATTTAGTCTCATATAGTTCCATCACCCGTTTGCTCTGTAGCGCAAATACGCCTCAGCACCCGGCGCACGGAATGTTAGCACCCGCCTATTTGGATTGATTTATGTAGAATAAAAAAAAGGGTTGAAATGCAAATGAAAATGAATTCTAAGCCTAGTTGCGTTTCCATTTTCTAGGAGGCCTTGAACCCGCAAATGGGTTCGTGGGAGCGAGGACAAATATCATCAATCAAACACGAAAAAATGGGTACACCTACTTCCCCTTACCCTCTTTAAAAATGGTTATTAGCTAGTTGCTATTTGATTTAGAGTCTCTAAAATAGTTGTTCTAAACATATTAATATGAAGAATGGTAAACATCATTTTTGCAAGCTATCGTTTTTTAGCCCTAAGCCCTATTTGACTATTGTTTTTACAAGCTTTGAAAGTCAACACGTGTTGTCACGTCGGTCTTAACATGTGCCTAGTACCATCCAGAGACACAGGGTACCAAGCACAGTAGAATTTTTGTTTGTAAAGTATCCTTGCACATTTGAATGCCCAATGTGGGTCCAAGTTCAAGCTTAGGTTGAGGCGTTGAGGTTCCAGCATTTTTTTTGGTTAGTAATCTATGTGCCCAGTCTGACTCGAGCATGGGTTGAAATTCCATGTAGAGTGGTAATTTGGTTAGTCATGCACCGGTCTAGCTGTGATGGTTCTTGAGTACTGATGTTGGATACTCTGTTGCAACTCGAGCAACTAATTCTACTGTCAGCTCAATCTACTTGCTGCTGTTCTACACGATGCTAAAATGGCAGTTATCACGAACAGGGAACAGAGTTCAACCTTGTCATAGACCCTAGAAATTTAAAAGATACAGTCCAAGCTCCATTCATATCCATAATCCTAAACCTATACAACCATTTTCTCTCCCAACCGATACAAGAGAAACCTTCAATCGGGCAACCAACAACACCCAAAATTTCTCTTCCGCAGATCAAATTATTTATTTGATGCTGACAAGATTTCCAGGGAAATTGTATAGCATCATCTCAAAAAATTGATTCAGCTAATCAAATACATCACCAGGCTTATGCTTTTTAACATTCATTCTAACACCTGCTGGATCTGTAATATCTAAACAGCTGTTTAGCAAGTTGTCCTAAATGTGAAAAGGATCTGTCATTCTCAAATATGGGTAGATTTCTCTAGACAGGGCTTGAACCCCACTTCTCCAACATTTCTCATAGTCTGCAAGATCCTAACATTTAACAGTTAATGTTCTTCGAGGCCGCTTAGAAAGCGCTCATAAACCATATGGTCGCACTAAGAGTATCCACTATAAGCTAATTGTTAGCTTATAGGAGGAATCAAATGTAAGTCTCAAGTGACCCACAATAAGCAATTGAAGAGGGATCAAATGTGTCTGAGGTATCAAATGTATGATGTGATCCCTCTTGAAACCTTGGGACCAAATATTTGGGTGAGGTCCAAGAGAATAATAGCCATTCATTTTGGCTTTTTAACTCTCTCCACCATCTTAGTTTGCTTTTTCTACTTTTTATCTCTCATTTTCACTCAACTTCTTCAATAGCTTAGAGGGGATCACTACATTTAACCTCAAACTAAATCCATTGAAATATTATTAAGTAATCCAAACCCCATGAGTACACAATCAGATTATTGTCGATGCTCTAAGTTTGGCCTGCTGATTTAATAGTCCCTACTGGATTACTAGCTTCATTTAGAAGAAGGCTTGTAACATAGAGCAATGGCTTCATCAAAAGTCCTCAATAATGTTATCCTAACCAGTCTGGAACCAGGGTTCCCAAGTTGCCTAATGAAGTCTGGATGCATGTAGTTAAACTATGTGTTTATGCACTGATGTGTAACAACATTTAATTGAAAACCAAAATTTTACAAACATTATCATTTACAAAAAAGCAGCATTAACATTTGTACTTCCAAGCAAGCATATATAGTAAAAAATTTATGAAAACAGTTACAGGAGAAACATGCAACCCTTTTCCTATTACTTTGTTAACCAATAAATCAAAATAAGAAATGTGCATACAGATGCGACAAGGGACAGTATGATTGTATCCATGGACTTTTTTCTCTTTATTGATGAAAGAACTTGGTTTATCTGCATTAAAAGATGAATAGGGTATCGACCAGTTAACATTGACGATCAGTTAATCGAAAAAGCAAAATTCTACATTACATTTTAGAGTGGTTATGATTTTCTTACCGTTGGAAGACGACTACTAACGTTGCTTAGCTTTGAACCAATGCCCCCAAATGTTGAGCGCTGAAGTATAAGTGAACCAAGGGTTGCTTGTGCTTGGTTTATAACAGTATCCATCTGTACCAGCACAGCAAGTTATATAGAAACCAAGGGATAATCCAGTGGATATCATTGTAGTTGGTCAAACAAATCAAAACAATCAGAACGCAATGGAAATAGTTTCAAATCAATACGTAAGTTAATATAATCACATTTTTCTTCGAGTATTTAATAGATGCACGAGAAAAATTAATTGCTTTCATGCAAACACAGTGTCTCAGTGCAGCTAACAAAAGTATACATCAAGTATGGTTATAGAATTTTCCCAAGTACAACCCCCCATAACCATAGAGAGTGACTTTGGTACCTATTCACAATGTATCTACATACATATAAACATTCCTAAATATCATGTTGTTTCTGTGTCAAAGGACCCACACAGAGGCATGAATGAGTCTCTCCCAAGTGCATCGCTCAAAAGAGAAGAAATTAGAGAGGTTTTTGCTTGCAGACTTGAAGGTTTCCACTCAATCCACAAAGGAAGTACGAACAGAAGCAAGAACTCAGAACTTTGGACCAGAACTCAAGAACAGGGGCAGGAGGTTAAGATATGGTCAATAGATGCTTAGCACTTCCACACAGCACAATGCTGAGCACTTTGGTATCTTCCATGCATGACTGTCCAAAGCAGGAAGATGGCTCTATCTCCCTTTGGTTCAAATCCAAATCCAGGAGTGTAGATTACTAAGCCTATTATCCAATGGAGTGGGAGGATGTCTAGGAACAAGACGCTGGTAGCCATCAGAAACTGTAGCATCTACTAAATCCACCACTTGCATTTGTCTTCATCACTGTTCAGTTGGACCTGATCCCTACAGCATCTACTAAATCTAGGGTTGCCAATGGACCAGATTTTCTCCGAAAACTGATCCGATTGGAAAAATCGGATCGGATTTCAAAACTCAATACGAAATTCTTACCAGATTGGATTCGAATTTGAGTAAATTTAATCCAGTAATAAACCATTACTCGAATTGTACAAGTATCATAAAAATAATAGTTTTATAAATATTTCATGTATTATTTAGAAAATGGGAGCTTTTGGTAATTTCAACAAATCAGTGATTTCAGCCAAATGAGGCCTTTTGGTCATTTCAATTCTTTATTTTTATTTTATTTGTTGAAAAGGACAAACTTTAACTTAAATGAGTTTTTTTTTAATATAAAAGCTGTCAAATTAAGTTATTTGAAATCAGATTCAGGTGGATTTTGTTACCACTGTAAACTTCAAAGCTGACGTTGCTCCCAAAATAATATTTTGTTACCAATACGAACTTCAAAGGTGATGTTGTCAGAGAGAACCTTTGAGCTTTATTATAGGCAAGTCCTTAGTAACCAACATGAGGAGGCACCATATTTAGCAACAATAGTCTGCCTCTACAAGGCATCAGTTTCACTTCCAAATCTCCATAATCATTTGAGAAGGGCCTTGAGTTTTATGGTTCTTATGATCCCAAGCCCACCAAGTTCCTTTCATGCTTTGTGAGTGGTGAAGATTAACAAATACAAACAGGTCTATAGTTTAGGGAGTCTTAGATGCATTCTCTTCCATGAGGTGTGACCTACAGACTAAGAAAATCTCCAACAGGATCTCTAAGGGGAGGCTCCATGTCTGCGAAGCAATATCTAACCATAGTTACATGGTACGGGGAACGACAGGTGAGGGGGTATGTAAAATGGGAAAGGATTCGGAGGTGCGTTTGTTTTCATGGTATAATAGGCCGCATCGGTACGCTATTTGGTATCGCAATTCATGTATTATTTTAATATGAAACGGTATTTAGAATAATATTTATTTTATATCACTAAATTTTTATAATGTATATACATTTAAAAGAACGTACGAACATGAACTCAATGCATGAAATTTATGAAGTAATCTGGTTATGATATATGTGGGAGATCTTGATGGTTTTAAAAATTTAAAGGTGTTTTGAAAAACACCAACTCTTTGATAAGTGAAGGACTCGATAAAGGAATAAAAACAAATATGAAAGACCCAACTACATTCATTCTAGATCTGACCTTCTCCCTCCTTGTTGTTCTCCTCTTTAACCAGAAGGGTTCGTTGAAATCCACCAATCTGGGTCGAAAACGTACTACGAATCGATGGTACGCATGAACGAGTTCGAAATTTGCAGGGAGTTGAGTGAATCGGGTATCTATGTATTTAACTAGGAGAAGGTAAGAAAATGCTCTAAGATACTCTATCCCGGGTGGCATGGGGAGGCTCCAAAGAGCTTCTCCTCGCTAGTTAAATGTAGCTAGTGGCTTTGGCTCTCCAAAATTTTATGTAACTTTTTATATTGTGGATTCTACCCATGTTTTACATTCCAAACCATTTTTAAGCCATGGGTCTTACCCATTTTAAGATGAAGCAACAAAAATATGACATAATATAGTTTAAGGAGTTGTTTTAAGGAGACTAGGAAAGGAAATGTCAAAATACCTAGAGAGTGAAAAAAGAGTTCCTTAGGTCACATCTTATTAGATTTAGGGAGTTATAATATAAACTAAGAAGCTTCTTACTTATGTATTCCTCAGTGCAAGGTGAAGCGATGAGTATGTTTTGGGTGCCTAGGCGTCACCTAGCACCTTAGGAAAAAGGATACAAGCCATGTTAAAAAAATGTATTCCTAGTTCGCCTTTGACAACTTTTTATTTTCTTTTTAACATTCAGGTGTCACCTAGGCGTCAAGGTCTCTATCGCTTGCCTAACATTCAGGTGACAACTTTTTATTTTCTTTTTAACTTGGAGGCGGTCAAGGTCTCTATCGCTTGCCTAGCTCACCTAGGCGTCGCCTGAGAGTACATAGCTCCTTAACCACTTTCTAGATATTTTTACATTTTCTCTCCAAGTGCCTTTAAAACACACTACTCAAATTGATATTACATTATATTTTTGTATTTTCATCTTTAAAGTGGGTGGGACCAATAGCTTGAAAATGGTAATGGTTTTAAAGGTAAAAAGTGGGCGAAACTCACAATGTGAAACATTAAATAAAAATCAATTTGGAGAGCCCTACATTTAACTAGTAAAGAGGAGCTCCTTGGAGCCTCTTATGCCTAGGAAAGAAGCAAGGGTACATGGACACGGACATACGCATCGTGTCAGACATGGATACGACATGCCGACTCAACAATTTTTCAAAAATAGAAC
This sequence comes from Berberis vulgaris, assembly GCA_963556465.1. Taxonomy (NCBI): domain Eukaryota; kingdom Viridiplantae; phylum Streptophyta; class Magnoliopsida; order Ranunculales; family Berberidaceae; genus Berberis; species Berberis vulgaris. The sequence goes on from OY747132.1 coordinate 67,276,503, forward strand.
TTGAGGACACGTTGACACATCATACAATTTTTTTAATAAGTCATATAAACACAAACAATAATCTAATAAAATGTCTTCCTAGAGTGTCTTCATCTTTGTTGCAAGTAGAAAAAAACACGAAGAGGAAAAAACGTGAGAAGAAGAGGTGCAAAGGCGAAGAAGAAGATGACACTCCGTTATAAAAAAAAATAGTAAAGAAAAAATATAGTAGAGAAGAAGTAGAGTTGTAGAGGAGAGAATAAGCAAACGAGAAAGAAGCAAAGATTATCTCTATGCTTTAGTGGCTCTTTGCATTATTTATCTTGAATCTCGATTGAATGAGTCGATCATTTTAGATAGATCAGCAACCATCAAAAGTAAAAAAAATAAAAGGCAGTTTGAAGTCTTGACTAAGTTATGGGTGGATCGGATACATATCCGACACATTAACCACATTGACCATGTCAGTGTAGTTAAGGCGTTGAGGCGGCGGGGAAGCGGATGAGCTTGAAAACGCCTCAGAGGCGAGGCGGTCTTTAACATTTTTTAAAGATTTTTTTATTATAATAAATTGAAACACATTTAGATAAGTAATATTCATCATCATTTTGATAACTTGCATATGCCAATATGTACAAAAAGTCATACAACTATTTAGAATTGAAATGGAAACATAATAAAGTTGCATAGCATAGCAAAAAGATGCACTACATAAGTGTACTTAACTTGCCTATCCACTAAATCACTAAAAAAGAAACAAACAAGCATCAAAGCATAATGTAAACTAGTTCATCAACTTCTCATTAGTTTAACTTTGGAAATTTGAAACAGTGTTTGAAAAAATAATGGTTGAATTTGAAACAGTGTTTGGAAAATTGCAATTTGGTGAGGCATCGCCCAGCAGGTCTCATTGGTTTAACTTTGGAAATTTGCACCAAATTTTGATCCATATGCTAAAATATTACGATCCATACACTGAAATATTACTTATTATTGTTTATTGTGAAGAAAAAAAACGCAGCAGAACAGATCATATAAAAAAGGAGCAGAACAGATCATATAAAAAAAAAAGAACACATCATTAAAAAAAGAGTAGAACAGATGATATAAAAAAGGAGTTATCATTAAAAAAAGAGTAGAACAGATGAAATAAAAAAGGAGTAGAACATATCATATAAAAAAAAGGCAGTAGAACAGATCATATAAAAAAAACACAGCAGAAGCTGCAGAACAGATCATATAAAAAAAACACAGGAAGGAGAGGGAAGAAGAAGAGGATAGAGGAAGAAGAAGAGAGGAAACATCTTGATATAAAAAAGGTAACACCTAATTTGAAGGAGAGGAACCTGATTAGAAGAAGAAGAACACACAGCAACAACAATAGCCTCCAATGAGTCATTCTCTTGTCTAAAACTCTAAATACCTCCCTCTTAACCTTAAAAGACAAGTGGGCTGCAATAGGTTTTTGGTTTTTAAGCTGTAAATGGGCTGAGACGGCCCGAGGCAGACGCCTCACTTCACCGCTCCGCCTTGCATCATTTTGAGGCGTCTCTTTGTCAAAACGCCTCAAGGCGCGCCTAGGCGCCCGCGTTAACAACACTGGACCATGTTTCTAATACATGCTGACACGTTGACCACGTGTCCGACGCGTGTCGAAGGCATGTCGAGCGAGTGTCAGTGTCGAATACGTGTCAGATACGGATACGATAAGTTTTTCGAATAGTCTGTGCTTCCTTGGAAAGAAGTCTCAACTCTCAAAGGAAGTCACTTGGAGCATTTTTTTCATCCTCCCCTCAAATATTTCCACCTCAAGGAGAGTTCTATCAAACATAGAAAGATGGGAAAGAACGTCAGAGTAAAATTCACACCAAATAGCATTCAACAACATAATACTACATGATTCAAGTCTTACACGTCAACAAGTCTGAAATAATTAATACTACAAATACATGATCATCAACAACATCAAGAACCAAGCATCTTCATTACAATATTAAAATTAATAATAAATATTAAATAAATAAGTTCGAGAGGGGATGGGCGGGATTGAAAATCTCCATCCCAATCCAATCACACTCTAGACCGGGACCGAAAGGGATTGGGATCGTGGAATGGAATGCCAACCCTTATGATTTGGTGTTGTTACTGCGATCGCATGGGTTGCGACTCGACTCAAATCGTGAGTCTACTCGTACGAACCACCAGCTCAAATCAACATCTCCACCATCAATACTCCTCAAGACTGTCAATTCCCTTTCCAAACAAGCCTACCCCCATGGTCCATTTCGCTCTCACTATGTTGCATCTCACCTCAACACTCTGCGCTTTGAGACACTAACTACAAGATTCCTTTATACTCCATCATACTGATTGCTCACCACTCTCCAATCATCACCATCATACTGTTGTGAGAGAAGATGCCATGACTGAAGACTAGTTAGAAGCAGTGTTGTTAAGGCAGACGCCTAGGCGCGCCTCAAGGCGTTTTGGTAAAGAGACGCCTCAAAATGATGCAAGGCGGAGCGGTGAAGTGAGGCGTCCGCCTCGGACCATTTCAGCTTAAAAACCAAAAGCCTATTCCAGCCCATTTGTTTTTTAAGGTTAAGAGGGGGGTATTTAGAGTTTTAGACAAGAGAACGACTCCTTGGGGGCTATTGTTGTTGCTGTGTGTGTTCTTCTCCTTCTAATCAGGTTCCTCTCCTTCAAATTAGGTGTTGCCTCTTTCATATCAGGATGTTTCCTCTATTCTTTTTCCCCCTCCTTCCTCTTCTTCTTCCCTCTCCTTCCTGTGTTTTTTTAATATAATCTGATCTGCAACTTTTGCTGTGTTTTTTTTATATGATCTGTTCTACTGCCTTTTTTTATATGATTTGTTCTACTCCCTTTTTATATCATCTGTTCTACTCTTTTTTTTAATGATCTGTTCTGTTTTTTTCTATATGATTTGTACTGCTCCTTTTTTTATATCATATGTTCTGCTGCATTTTTTTTCTTCACAATAAACAATAAGTAATATTTCAGTTTATCGATCGTAATATTTTAGCATATGGATTGAAATTTGGTGCAAATTTTCAAAGTTAAACCAATGAGACCTGCTGGGCGATGCCTCACCAAAATTGCAATTTTCCAAACACTGTTTCAAATTCAACCATTTATTTTTCAAACACTGTTTTAAATTTCCAAAGTTAAACCAATGAGAAGTTGATGAACTAGTTTACATTATGCTTTGATGTTTTTCTTGTTTGTTTCTTTTTTAGTGATTTAGTGGATAGGGAAGTTAAGTACACTTATGTAATGCATCTTTTTGCTATGCTATGCAACTTTATTATGTTTCCATTTCAATTCTAAATAGTTGTATGACTTTTTGTACATATTGGCATATGCTAGTTATCAAAATGATGATGAATATTACTTATCTAAATGTGTTTTAATTTATTATAATAAAAATCTTTAAAAAATGTTAAAGACCGCCTCAGTGAAGTGAGGCGTCCGCCTCGCCTCTGAGGCGTTTTCAAGCTCGTCTGCCTCCCCGCCGCCTCAACGCCTTAACTACACTGGTTAGAAGTGGAGTCTTCATCAATGGAATCAGAAATCAACAATCATACTGTTGTAAAACACAATAAAATGTAACTTGACAGTGAAACACAATAAAATGTTGCACTCTTACGTCGATTTTATGAGTTATTCAACTCCTCGGCAATAAAACACAATTACCTCTAGACACACTAATCCAATATCTACCATAACACTGAAAAATAATCCATGTTTAAAAGTAATTTGGTAGCTAAATTTCATGCTTTGCCTTGATCATAGCAAAATCTACGAGTAAAAACCAGGATGGGCACACATAAATATTCATATATCAACAAAAAACATGAGCGCTTTGTTTTTTGGTTATAATTTTTTCTTATATAAAGTCTCTATTGTTGAATTTAGCATAATATGCAATAGAAAGTTTTCATATTAAGAAAGTAAAATAAACCATATTAAATTGGTTACCTGTCCAGTACTTCTGCTAATGGAAGCATGCTCTTTGAGGAGAGCATGCTCTGCAGAATCACCACCCTCTTCCAAGTCTAATCTTGACCGATCAAATTCCATGAAATCCTGAAGGAGTGAAGCATGTTCTTGCTTAGCTTTTAGGCTAGATCTAAGCCGATTAAACTCCTGCACTTCAAGTTAATATGTAAACAATAAGAAGATATCATTAAAGATGATAACATAAAACATTATAAATTCCAACAAAAAAAGGGGTTATAATCACAATATCTCAAAGAATTTTTTTTAGATCAGTAAAACAGAGAAATTGTATTCAGTCAAATAATAATAATAATAATAATAATAATAATAATAATAATAATAATAATAAAATAATAATAATAATAATAATGATGATAATAATAATAATAATATGAATTGACACCGGTACTCCCCTACCACCTTAAATCCCCGACATAAATCTATAGCAAAATGGCATTCAGGGGGAATGAACAACGTATTCACCCCTACTGCTATTAGACATAGGCCGGTGAATTTTTGTCGTCATCACATGAATCAAACAAAAGGGAACCCTACCTACCTTTTTTCTTAGCCGGAGTGGATCATCTACTTAGCGATGGCCAAACCAAGCGGATGAAGCCTACCCCCGACCCATTCCATATCCGAAGGGGGCACCTCCCCTATCTCTGATCCAGCCGCCTTAGTGCATACTTTTCACATTCCGTTCCGTCACGGGCCAGCTACTACTCAGGGAGCCACTCCGCCGAACAAACGCCGGTACATGCAAGGTGTCTCGTTCCTAGTCTAGCTCGAAACTTTCTATATCTAGCTTTTTCAACTATCCCGATTTTTTTTTGGCTCCGCAAGAAACGAATCACGTACGTCAGTGTCCGTTATCGCATAATTGGCTAAGTATCTTTCTGATTTAGAAAGGACGCATGAGCCGTCGTATCAAATACCTTATCGTGAAATTTTGACGAATCGTAGTCAGTTTTGGGGATGACTTGACTTATGGCAGTATGGATTTCATTATTGCCTTGGAGGGGGGACGTTATGGTTCATGTGTTGTTGTGATGTGTGTGCCAAGCTTATTTCTTTATGGTGTTGCACGCTTCCATCACTGTATTATACATGGTTGAGAGGTTCTCAGTATGAACAATTCTTATTTTATTGCAAGCCGGTGAGTTGCCATGCTCCATCCAAACTATCTTTGGTAGCTATATTGTGACTATGGGGAGTTCTCTAGGTATTTGTCTTTTATTTCATATGGATTATGGATCATTCTTATCGGTTGCTTATGTTATGGCCACTCTTTCCAATATGGGTTCCTTATTGTACGACACTGAAAGAAAAAATCGAAGGAGGTTATTCATATTTATATAAATGAATAAGACCATTGTATTACAGAATGTGTTTCAGTCCTTCAGTACATCGTTGCCACGCCTGATATTCTTGGTATGCCGATTGTACTTCCGAGCGAATACTACTCAAAAGAATCTTAATATTGAGTGTGTGGTCTCCACGGCACTTATCTCAGAATCAATATCAGCAAGTTTAGTCTCTCGACACTTCAGCGATTTGTTTATATCTGCCAACTGTTGGTTGCTGCAATTCTTTTCGGCGCTTCTTCAGTCATTGAATATCAGTGGAGATGGAATCGTATTCAGCCTTTTTCTGTGATAGTGGTGGTTCTCATTCTGTCAAGGTTTTACATATAGGGCAATTATCTCTGTGGCCTGCTTCTCCTTCGGATCCTTTTGTTCTTGTATGAGGAACAATGTGGCAAGCAGATGGTCTATGCAAAATCCAACTTTTGCAAGAGAAAACGGAATGGCGCGCTAGCGCACTCCGGCTTTCAAGCAAGCCTACGTACGCTCCTTTAGGAGTTATCGTACGGATAGTCTTGAAATGGCGGCTCTGATATACGACCACATAAGATTCTTGGAAAGTAGCACCGATCACCTCACCATAAGGATCTTAACTTGTTGAAACAAGGCTAGGCTCAGCCCTAAGTTTCTCTTCACGTGCCTCATCTAGACACCCTTTGTCTCAAAATTATTTCACAGTACGAGCGAGTTTTTCCCAATTAGTTGCCTTCTATAGCCGTTTGGAGCTCCTATCTTGGACCCTTTTCATAGCAGTTCCACCTCAGAATCCCAGGCAGGTCTTCTTTCTTGTTAAAAGGACGTAAAAATGGACTTCGCCGTAGTACAACCTGTAGCCTGTACTAGGTTTTCCGTACTAGCTCCATGTCCGTGTGCAGTTGGTGAGTGATTTCCTAGGGGCATTTCACTGCCCTCCCAAAAAGCATCATAATCGAAGGGTGCCTTGTTATGCTCTAACATCCGAGCTGGATCATTTTTTGGAACAAAAACGACAAAAATAGACTGACTTGGGTACAAAGTGACTACAGAGGGATCCTACAGAAGCGTACAAAGACCATTGACCAATTATTATTATTATTATTATTATTATTATTATTATTATTATTATTATTATTATTATTATTATTATTATTATTATTATTATTATCAGCACCACAACAACTATAAGGATAATTACAATTTTAGAACGAGCAGTTAAGCACCCATACCTGAGTAAGATCTTGAAGAATTTCTTGATGCCGTGTCAGTGTATGAGAAAAAATTTCTGCTCCTCCCTCTGATACCCAAGCTTGCATCTGAGAATTTACTTGCTGCAGTTGTTTGATTAGCCGGTCTATCCCAGATTCGATATCATTCTCTGTGCCATCAACTTTTGAAGCAACCAGTTTACGATATGAATTCATCTGCTCATCTAATTGCGCTTCTATCTTTCGAGCCTGCGGATATGGTGAAGAACCCAATATATAATTTCACATCAAAACACTGTAATCATCTATTATAAGAAACAGAAGTACATCTAACAGAGGCATTGGGTTCCAAAATGCATTGCAACTAGTGATTTTCTCAAATTCTGCTACACAACTAGTTGCTTTTAGTTGAGAGAATTGTAAAGCCAGCAGCAGCATGAGGGAGTCATTTGAAGGGGAAAGAAAATGATGAATCTACATAAGTAAGTGTGATCCTACAATTAATTAGATTATGGAACATAATATTGCATCACAAAAATACCTCTAGTCATTAAGTGCTGGTTTCACTATACTTGGGTTCTTTTGATGAAACTACTTCGTTTTCGACATTGAAACATCTTAAACAACAGTTTCTTAACTTATTAACTCCAAAGAAAATCTTTATTAAGAGAATGGATACAAAGTGAACCAAGAGACAGTCAAATGGAAAACACCTAAGGCACTTAACTCTCAAATCCCAAGATCGTTCAAACCTATAGGCCTGGCTACTACATTATTCCTAGCATGCCATGTTCACGTGATTAGAATACTCAATGAAGATAATAGAATACTCTATGGACGCTCGTAATTATATCTAATCACGTATGACCAAGCTTCTAACGCAGAAGCTTGACGTGAGGCATTTCAATGGACCATGATGTCAGGCATTCCAGTGGACTAGGATGTGAGGAGTAAGCATAAATGTGTCAGGAAAAAGCCTTTTAGACACGTCGATTTTAAGTAAAGAAACTAAAAATTTAGCGCTTGGGAGTAAAATATATAATAAACAGCATCATAAACAGGGACAAACTATAATATAAAAAGTCAAACGTTTCATGCTTAAATTTGAATCTTCATCAGAAACATCAACATCGCCTTCACCATCCTCTTGATGAAGGTTTCAATCTTTCCATGAAAAATTCAGGTCATTGCCCCTTTCAATCGATTTAGGGACAAGTGCAAATGGAGCAAGGGCATTTATACGTCAAGCAAACAAAAATTAAAAATAATTGATAAAAAATGACAGTTTCACACATTTCAAAACCAATTCTATGAATTTTTAGTTTCATCCTTACACTTTCATATGTTTCTTCAAACCCAAGAATGGATACGTACTGAAATTTTTCTTTACAACTTTTTTATTTATAACTTTTTTCCTTTCAATTTTAATGAAAAGATTGACAGAAACTGTTATTCAAGTTTTGTACTTTATCTATGAGAACTTAAGATTGTCTCCTATACAAATGTCATAGATGTTACACATGGATGCACGAATACGGACACGTGCGTCGTGTCGGACACGGACACGACATGCCGATTCGACAATTTTCCAAAAACTATAACTCGGGGACACATCGACACGCCATACTATTTTTTTACATAAGTCATATAAATATAAATAATGATTTAATAAAGTGCCCTCCTAGAGTGTCTTGAAGTAGATACATTGTTGCAATAAAAAAATTAAAGTAGAGAAAAAGTATAGTGGAGAAAGAGTAGACGAGAGAATAAGCAAATGAGAAAAAAATAAGAAGTAAAGATTAAGAAGCATAAATTACCTCTATGCTTTAGTGACCTTTTACCTTATTTGTTTTAAATCGCAATTGAAAGTCATTCACTTCAGATGGATCAACAACCGTTATATTATATAGTTCTTTGCAAACATCTAAAAGTAAAACATAAAACTAAAAATTGATTTACGAGTCTTGATTGTGTCTTGACCAAGTTTCGGGTGTATCGGAGGAGTGTCCAACACATTGACCATGTGTCTGATACTCGCCGACACGTTGACTAAGTGTCTGACGCGTGTCGAAGACGTGTCAAGCGAGTGTCGTGTGTCAAATACGTGTCGGACACGGATACGACAAGTTTTCGAAGAGTCTGTGCTTCCTTGATGTTACATAATTTTGGGCTACAAGGATAATTTGATGCCAGGATTGGAATAGGGTACGACACAAGCTGCAAAAATGTTGACACAATTTTAGAGAAAATCTATGCCTGTATGGGTATCTTAACCCTATATAGAATCTATATATGGTATAGGAACAAGTTACCGTTTAAAATTTCACAAATAGAATAAGATATAAATGTTATAATCTATATATGTGGCTTGTATCATTTGTCATTGAAAGGAAAACAATATTCAAATATGTATCATCATCATCATCATCATCAAAGCCCATTCCCGAGATTTTCGGGGTCGGCTACATGAATTTTGGTTCTCCAAGCAATGCGATCTTCCCACATTTTCTCACATAATCTAAGCTCAATGATATCTTCATTCACCGTCTTCATCCAAATATGTATATATTAAAAAAAATATTTTAAACTAAGGAAATATTTGTTACTACGTGGTCACTTAATATCTAATATAACTATGGGGGCGTCGTACAGTAAATAAAGTATCTTGTAGTCAATTGTCTGAGACGATAGGTAAGGTAAAATGAAATATCCAGCCAGCATAGCCCGTGTCCAAATATCCGTCTCCCAAATTTTCTAATATTAGGCTACATCTCGATATCTCGTATTAGTGTCCAACTTCATACATTTCTTTATCTAGACATAATAACCTAGCAGAATACATATAAATTATTAGTCTAGAGATGCTCAGACCTAATTATACTTTCAGAGGATTTTCTTTCACCAAGCAAGTTGGGGCTATCATCTATGACCGAGCATTTCAAATCACACTCCTGTTCTCGAAGTTTCCAAGTCTTTCGGTGAGTACTTCATCATCATATGTTTGTCGTGTCTTCATAATAGTTACTTCCATAACATCCTCACTATTAATTTATCATTACTTCCATCCTCATTCTCCTCAGTACCAGCTTCATTTCCAGTATTGTTTTTACACCACTATCTGGATTAGAGTCACAACTCATGCTCACACCATCATCTTGGACATCATTTCAATACAATTAGGATCAGCTAAAATCACTAACTCGTCACTATTATTGTCTCTCCCTCACTAGTTTTGTCCTCGGGCATTTTTTTTCCCTTCTGAATACCAAGCTTCAATCCAAACTTCAACTGTACTCCTCCTATATAACCTAGGTGAAATTTTTTAGAAACTGTAATTGTAAATTGATCAAAACTCCAAATCGTGATTTTTGAGAAAACTCTTGCATCTCTGAAGTTTCCTATAAGCTCTTTCAGTTACAAAACTTGATAGAACCAAAATCACTCCATCTACAAAGATCAACCAAAACTAATAAAATCTCATTCAGCTTAAAATTACGAGCAGTTCACTAATCCATTGCTTTCAAACAAAATTGTTCTCTATGACCTAGATAGTTTTTGTGCAGCAGTTGCAGTCTTTTAATGTAACAAAAAAGTTCAGTTCATATGACAAAACTCAGTCACGATTTCCAAATTCTTGCACCATTGCAGTCAGTCTCCTATGAGCCTTTCTGCACCAAATTTGGCAAATCAAAATAACTCCTCCTTGTACAGTACAATTAAGTAATCTCGTCCTCAGTTGTTCAAAACTAATTAGCTCAAAATCACAAAGAAAACAATTGAAAAATCACAATTCGATCGGATTGGAAATGAAACAAACAAAACAACTTGAAACTCCAATTCTGGACAGATATAACACTCTAAACGCCTTTTGTCGTTGCAGATCGCACTAAACAACCAACTAGATTTCTCCACAAAAAAAAAAAAAAAATCCTAGACGGATCTAATAATAAGTGCAGCAATTGAATCAAATCAAAAGAGGAGACAATTGAGAAGAAGGTGTGACCAACCTGTTTGCGAAGTGCGTCCCAAGACGTCGGCATGTCCATGGATGCGCTGCTGCAAGAGAGCCAGAGATCTCGTTTGAATTCACTCTCTCTGTCACGAACACAGAGACAGAGAGAGAGATTTGTTTGGGGTTTGGTGGAGAAGGGACGGGTTGCCTGATCTCAACGGAGAGAGAGAAGAAGAGTTTGCGTAAATGATTCAGTTGTTAATTAAAATACTCTTGCCCTGAGTGTGTATCACGCGTCACTACCAATCCCTATACATACATTTTTTCTTTAGGCCCCTACTGTTTTACACCACCAGTTCTCTTCTTTGACACTATGTTTGCAAAGGGGCCACAAAATTTAATATGGACTTTAAAGTTAAATGCCTAATTTATTATCATTTTTGCACCACCTTCAGCCACTCTTAAGTTTTCTTGAAAATGTTTTTATTTAATATTACTTAGTAAAAAAAATTTAAGTGAGATGTCGAGGGCTTGAAGATAACCATATGAAGAAAAGATTTTTGAGCTTTGAAGTTATATTCTATTATTTCTTATTGTTGGAGAGTTGTGTTCCAAGAGGCAATGCCGATTTTTCTGCAATTTTTTTAAAAAAAATTGACATTTCTTACTAACTTCGATCTATTTTTCGTTACCCTTGTTATGATCATCTCATTAAAGAGTTAAATAGTTAATATTATAACTCATGTTATGATTATTTATATTTTTTTTTGGGGCATTGTGATACTATGTTTGGACAAACATATGAATATTATATATATGATAATAATAATAATAATTTTTTTATAACTTCTCACATACATTAAGGTAATTTTACAATCTGCCATGGTGTTTTTTCAAGTTATGCAGAATTACTTATTTATTTTTTTCAAAATGTTTAGAAGCGAGCTTTTTTTATGAAATTTTGTGCGATAAATTTTTTTTTAAATAGGAGTTTTAGGATTATTATACACAACAATCGTTATATGTTATATGATATGATTTTTTTTTTGTCGCAATAGCTTAATTGCAAAGGCATCTAAGATAATAAATATGTCTCTAGGGAGCACCTTAGGCACATTGAATAGAGTTACCTAAACTAGCTAGATTCATGCATCCAAGTTATTATGTGGAAAGCAAAATTTAAAGGGCGTATAAATAATTTAATCTTTAAAGGAGTGTAAAACACTAAACCTAAATAATAATTTGTGTACAAGACACGTTGAATAGACGAGTGCTTAAATTTGAGTGTCATAGGCACAAGTGTCATATTTTGTTCATTGAAGTGTTGAATGCACACATACTAATTGCATTTTAAAACATACTTTAAACATTAATTAATTTGAAATTCACTATATATTTGGAACCAAAAAAAAATGGTTCTTTTTTTGTCAAAGTACATTTACTTTCTTATTCTAAACAATGTAGAATAAGTCGCCATAAAAAGTAAGTGTTATTTTTAATATTTTTTTATCCCTTTCACCCCTCTAAACCAAACTTCAAAATCTTTCCAACTTGTTGTGATCCATAATTAACAAATGTTTGCACGTATAATGTCTTTAATTCCAT